>OY747714.1:45823040-46155540 GCA_963556495.2 Valencia hispanica | reverse complement strand
CTTTGGGATAAAATAGAGCAATGAGCCCAGCAGGGAAGAGTTCTGCTTAAACTATGAATAATAATCATTAGCACCGGAATAACTCGCCGTGTCACTGTTTCCCTTCACTTCCGCAAACCACAAAGTGTTTAAGTACTTTCATTCAAAAACAATACATGCGGTATAGCATCACCACAGCCAGAGAAAAAACCATTATACGTCCGATGGGAAGCTTCCTTTCATGTTAATCTGTCCAGCCTGGATTAAATTTCCTCCACACATCTATGATAACTTTTTAGTTAAACATATGTAAAGGTTTCAGATTAGTTTATTATGTATTTTATGGCACTATGAGCTGGGAGACAAAGGGGAGGAAAACATGTAGCAAAGGTACTGAGATCAGGAGTCAGCTGCATCAAGGGCCACCAATCCTGCCCCAGCCTGCCTCGCCCCTAATGCTTAATCTTTAAATTCAATCTTTAAACTAAATATTTGGTCAGAAAGCTGAATATTTAATTTGAAGCTAAATATTAGCTTGCTAGCTAAATATTTAGCTTCAAATTAAATAGTTAGCAAACTAAATATTTAATTTTAAGATAACTATTTAGATTGAAGCTAAATATTTAGCTACCACGCTAAATAGTTAGCAAACTAAATATTTAATTTTAAGATAACTATTTAGATTGAAGCTAAATATTTAGCTACCACGCTAAATAGTTAGCAAACTAAATATTTAATTTTAAGCTAACTATTTAGATTGAAGCTAAATATTTAGCTTCAAATTAAATAGTTAGCAAACTAAATATTTAATTTTAAGCTAACTATTTAGATTGAAGCTAAATATTTAGCTTCAAATTAAATAGTTAGCAAACTAAATATTTAATTTTAAGTTAACTATTTAGATTGAAGCTAAATAGTTAGCAAACTAAATATTTAATTTGAAGCTAAAGATTAGCTTACTAGCTAAATATTTAGCTAACTAAAGTTCAAAATTAAAAATTTAATTTGTTAGCTTGTTACCTAAATATTTAGTTTAGTGTTAAACATTTAATTTGCAAACTAAATATTTGGCTTGCAGACTAAATATTTAGTTTAAAGATAAATATTTAATTTGTCAACTAAGTGTTTAATGTCACCTTTTGCTCTATATTAAAGTATGTGTTCAAAAAGCACACCCATTTGAAAGTAGTACTTACCAGTCAACTGAATCCTTCAACCACTGCAAGTGGAAAAGTACTTTATTCTGCTGATGAGAAAGCTGCTCTCAGGCCATCGTCTGTTTTTATTGGGAACCGAGCGACACAAAACAAGAAGCCCAATATTCTCTTTTTTTATCTGAATGGCCTTTTGGGGTTTTGAAGAAACCTATTTAGAAGAATGTAAGAGAAAAACACAGAAATGTCCCCTTTGGGTTGTTTAAAACAGTCCTGGTTAATTAACTTTTAAAGAGACCAGCTGTTACTTGGGGTTAGCTGTCAGATTAGTTGGGATTCATGTATTAAACATACAGGTTTATCCACTGCTTTGAGAAAGGCGACGGTTGTTTTCTGCCTAGAATGCTTTAAAAGATCTCAGCTTCAATCTGCACATAAAACTTCCTAAAGACAAGAAAAAGAAGAAGTTCCTGTGGACGATCTTTTGAAATACGGCTGAAATGTATGCGATGAAAGCTCCGATTCTCTGTTACGACCCCTGTGTTACATCATGGCTCGTAAAACGGGGCCCAGATGAATTTATTGGACACGTTTAAAAGGTCTCGCAGTCTCCTGTATAAAGGTTAACAGATGCTTTATTTCATTGTAAAAAGTTGAGAGATGGGTTCATCTCCAAATATAAAACAGAGACTTTCTGCCGCTTCCACAGGAAAAAAGTCTTTGACCTGAAAGAGAGAAGGTTGGGAAGCACCAGAAAACATTTCTATGATTTATTATAGAGACAAACCAAATGCATAGCTCAATAAATCACCTCAATAGCCAAGTTCTGAGGTTATAAAACATGCGTCTTAAAATGGTTGTGTTTAGCAATGAAGTCAAGTGGAATTTATTTCAAATAAACAGTTTTGCCCTTACACACAAGGCTGTGAAAAAGTTTTTTTTTTTTTGCCTTATTGGTAAATTCCACTGTTTCAAATGATCAAACAAATATTAATATTATATAATATTACATAATGTGTAGCTTTAAATTAAACATTCAACTTAGGGCTAAAGATTTAGCTAACAGGCTGTCCAAAATCACTTGCCAATAGGCGGAAGTGGACTGTCAAAATAAAAGCTGGGTCTTGGTAAACTAAACCCCCACTTATTTATCTTATGACAGGCTAAATAACCCAAATTATTGTTGTTATTTTTGACTGTAAAACTTTACAAATGGCACCCCATATTCCCTAAGTAAGCAGAGAAATTCATTTTCTTGTTTGTCTCTAACTAAATCGGACAGCGTGTCCTGGTGCTGTTGGTTCAACGCTTCGCTCATGTCTGACCTCTTGCCGAGTCGGGCTCCGTCCCAGACCGCCGCCCCCTGCTGTTTGGCCCATTGCCTAAAGAGAGGATGCTAACGGCCGCCACTTTGGACGATCCCTCAACAGTGTTTAACTCCAGCAGCTCTTTATAGCCGCTCTCTCCGTGAGGGCCGTCAGCACAATCACACCGTCTACCTCTGCTTTGTGCTTATTTCCACCACCAAACCTGAGAAGTGTTTGTGTGGTTTTATACCCAGTCAAATCGGATTTATTGAAAGAAAGCATTGATTCGGTGGAAATCAGCTAAAAGCCGGTCATCGACAAGGGGGGATTTGACAGAGTTCTGGCTGAAAGCAGAACGTTGCCTGAGAGCAAAAGCGCCACTGTTCAGAAGTGTGGGTGTTTTGGATCAGGACAGCAGAATAAAAAAGGCCCTCTGTTCGTAGTGAAGCAACCTACTGTGAAGGATTTATTCATCAACTCTGCAGCCAAATACTGGGTTTTAAAAATAAATAGCAGACAGAGGGATGAAGCGCATTTACTCGTGAGCTGTGTTGTCAGCGGTGTCAAAGATGCTTTATAGGGGAGACGGTGAGAGGCGATGGGGCTGATGGGTAGGTGGTGGGTCGGTGGTTCCTTTTGGGCCAGGCAATGAAATCTGGCACATCCATTCAGATTTTCTGCTATCGTAAGATGCGAAAAGGATTTATTCTGATATCGTTTGATCCAAATCTCAGAAACTTTGATCTTTACGGTTCTCCTACTCGTTCTTCCACACCTGGGGCAGACCGACAGAAGCGAGGTATACCGATGGTCCGGAGGCAAGGCGGTTGAAGTTTCTTGCCCAAGGACACAACGCCTGGGACGGACGGAGCGGGGGTTTAACCAGTGTAGGTACCAGATATGCTCGGGGGCCCTGCGCTCGCCCAATAACGTCACACTGCGGCAACGGCATTCGTACAAACTACATTGCGCCCCATTTTTAACCCCGCCAAGCACTACAGTGGGGCAAAAGAGTTTTTGGCAGCCACTGATTGTGCAAGTTGTCCCACTTAAAAACATGAGAGAGGTCTGTAATTTTCATCATAGTTACACTTCAACTGTGGGAGAATGTGAACAAAAATTCCTGGAAAACACCTTGTATGATTTCTGAAGAATATATTTGTATGATGGTGCGGAAAATAAATATTTGGCCAGTAGCAAAGAGTTCATTTCAAGCTTACTGACTACATAGTTTGTTGGTAAATTAAATATTTAACTTGCTAACTAAATATTTGAAACTGTGACATTTGTCAATTAATAAATGACATGGATGCAAATATTATATTATTTAGCCTGTCTCTTACGCAAATTATCGCATTTAATTTTTGTGTAATCTGTGTAACTTTACAAACAGCACCTTCATCAAGTCCTTAAAAGTTCAAAAACAGTTAGATCACTATGCCTTTTTAAATATTTGGGAAAGCACAGATGGTTACGGTGTAGTTTTTCTAAGCTTCTGCAACATTTAATTTTAATACATCCTTGTGTGACACCATGGACAAACCGAGATTAAGCCACCATGATATCAGGGAGAGAAATGTGGACCTCCACAAGTCTGGCTCTATAAAGGTATAAGGTTCTATGAACAGCATGGGAAGGTCCAGCCATCATACAGTTCAGGAGGGAGACGGGTTCAGTATCCAAGAGATGAGACATTGCGAAGATGCTGGCTGAAGCTGGTTGTCATTTTCCGCTGTGAAAAGAGTCCTGTACCAACATGGGCTGAAAGGTTACTCAGACAGGAAAAACTCATTACTACAACTAAAAGAAAAGCCAGATTACCGTTTAAAAATGCCCTCAGGGACAAATACTTTCATTTATGGAGATCTCTCCAACACCAACCTTACTCTGAAGTACGGGGGTGGCAGCATCATGTTGAGATGGTGATTCGCTGCAGGAGGGACTGGTGCACTTTACGAAATACATGGAATCATAAGAAGGGAACAAGAAGGGCATAAAGGTCTTTGCACACCGGGTCCGATGCGAATAAACGACACAAAATTGCGAAAATCGACGTGTTGTGTATGCACACCAGAAGCGCTGCGAAATTGCGAATAAATTATAAGGATTCTATTAAAAAAACGTTCCGCACATCCCTTTTCAACAACAGAGAACACCGGGAAGGGAATGTTGTGATGAGAACATCGCGGCTGTAGTGAACAAATATGATATTCCTCTGTAATCAATCATAACATACACAACAATAAACCAAATGTAAATTGTCCTATTTAACGTGTAGTCAAGCCATTGACGAGCATTTCAACTGTGAGAAAACAAATCACATCTAAAAAAGACGATTTCACGCACTCCAGGTTAATAAGTTACCGCATCTCGTTTGAGATTTTATGGATTTGTGACTATGAGTTTGATTAACGTTCAAGTTTTGTAAACTTTTGTGTACATTTCTGCTTGAATTTCCGAGAGGTGTCAAGTCATGACTATCGAGAGCTAATGGCTACACAGCTATTTTGTACACATTGATTTACTTACCATCTTCATATCCAAGTTCTTCGGCAACGGGTCGCCACACATTATTCTTATAATCGTTGTCCTTGTAGTTTTTCTCTTTTTCATTAAAGAGACAGCGGTGCTGGGTCACAAAAAGGATCAGACGCTCAGCCATGGTGAAGAAAAAATTAGTTACTTCAATGGAAGTGACACCTCAGTTCGCTACTCTCTGCTCTGATGACGCCATCACCACGCCTCTGATTGGTCAAGTGTTTTTCTGTCGGATACGAGTTTTTAAAAAATCGACCTCAACCCGAAAAAATAAAACTCGCAAAATCGCTGGATGGAATTTCGTCAGTGGTGTGCACGTCCCCATTGACTTGACATTGATTCGGAAGAAAATACTGACGTGAAAATTAATCGCACGAAAAAAACGGACCCGGTGTGCAAAGACCTTAAGAAGGGAACAAGCAGGGCATCTCCCTGTCCTTTGATTCATCCTCTCTCCAGGTTCAGACGATGGATTGATCAGAGCTCTGGGAGAAGTTTAAGGCCCAATCCAAAACGGATTTAAGGCCTAGCCCTCCCCCTTATAGCTTAAAACTGAGCTATAATGGTGCGGTCACACCGCACACTTTGTCTGCGTCAGGCAACGCTCCCAACGGATCTAGTTTGACGCATGTACGTTGAGCAAAATAGATTTGATTACTTACCCGACATCCCGATCTCTTCAGCGATCTTCATCCAAGCAAGTTCCTTTACATTCCTGTCTTTATACAAAAATGAGGACGGATCATACAATTCTCTGCGATTGCAGACGGCTACAATGAGCTTGTCTTCCATTGTTAAAAATGTTTTTTCCCTGCTCCCGCTTCATTCAAGATACGTGTGGTGACGTCGCTACAGTGAGACACTCTGATTGGTTGGCGCACTGCGTCAAGTGCGTCAAGTTTCGACAAGTCCGTCAAAAGTTCAGCTAGCTGAACTTCTGCGTTGCTTGCATTTGCTACGTTGCCGCTTGAAACGCAGGTAACGCTTGAAAAGTTGACGGAGCCAACGCACACAACGCACCGCAGAGACTCTGACGGACTCAACCGTAGACTTTACATGTAATCTTGCCGCAACTGACGCTGACGTTTGGGGCGGTGTGAACGCACCATAAGGAGTCGGAGGAAGAAGGGATCCGCAATGATTTGGGACAGCCCTCGATCCGTCTCATTTCTTTGACGTCATCACATCAGACATCAAACACACGCATCCAAACATTAGATGGCCAATATAAATCATATATTGAAATATATTTTTCATATGAGCAAACCAGGGCTGTATCAAACCCTTAAAAAAACTTAGCTACGTTGATATGTTTTGTACAAATACACGTGTTGCTAAGTGCGTTTAAAAAACACTGCATCCAATATTTTAGATAGCCAATATATAAAACATATATTGCGCATATATATTATACGAGCAATAAAATTGTAAACAAGCGCTGTATTGCAAGTTTATTTGTTGAAAAACAAACGTACATTTAAACACGTCTGCAAACCATTTGAAACAGCGAAGTTATAGGTAAATTACATAAGTGACCACAAGTGGTACGAAACTCAAAAAAAGCTCTCTTGGGCAATTAATAGTTGCAAATAATGAAATTACTGACATTTGTGTTCCTCCTTCGCCGCCATGTTGCTGGACTTCGTGGGAAACTCAAGAAGCTCCTGCTACTCCTCCGTTTTGAGTCTGCATGTGGAAAAGGTTCATTTGAAGGGGTGTACAGCCCAAACATCATATTGAGACACCCCTTCGTCTCTCGTGAACGTGCAAACCAAGGGCTGAGGGTTAAGACAGAGGGCTAAGGGTGTCAAATGGGACTAAGCCTAAAGCTTGGGATGTTGCTGTAGAAACCTATCCCCGCTCTAAACTTCTCCACAACCTCCTCCCAGACCCGTCTGCTGTGTGTGTTCACTAATGTTCTCTGATAAACCTCTGAGGAATGAAACAGAACGGCTGGATTTCATGCTGCAGTTATAATTACTACTTGTGTGCCTCTGAATACCACTGATTGCGCTGGATTGTAGGAGTATCAGAGTAAAGGAGAGGCACCTGGCTGCAGACCTCCACTGTCAGAACGACCTCCACTGTCAGAACGACCTCCACTGTCAGGACGGTCAAGGGTGAACAGTGAGCAGCACATCTTAGCTAACACAGTCTGAGCTGCTACAGCAGTTTAGGATTAATTTCAGGACGACACAGATTAATTATTATACGAAGTTCATAAAATGTATCACCGACAACCATTTGACTCTGAGACGTCGCGGTAAAAACAGTCCGACTTTGCATCGACATCCCTTCCCCAGTGATCAATCGGGACATATTTAGTATCAGTGGATTGCTCAGGATCTCAGGGTTGTAAAGATGCTACTGTCATCGCTCTATCTGAAAAACTGAACATAACAGATCTAAAAAACTGATCTTGGGTAAAAATAGATCAAATAAAACAGAGAATATTCCAATTTTAATGCAAAATGAATGATGGAAAAGTCAGAGTCTGATTATTATGATCTACTGTTGGTGCATATGAGTCAGAGTTTTTAAAATAAACTATATTATCTTAAGTTCTCTGTCAGACAGCAGGTAAAACACTAAACATGACTCAGTTATTTACTGGAGAAAAAATTCCTACATCATTTTAAAAAACATATTTGCTCGAACACATTTCCAACAACCATTAATAATAATATTTTTCTGCAAATATGAATAAATATTATTTTGTCTATTTGATTTATTATGCTGTTTTTTTTAAAGCAAACCTTCAAATTTACTTGAGAGATGAAAATGAAATCTGACTGCATTTACCTCAACAATCTGATATTAGATTAAGTGTGTTGTAACTTGAATCCATATTAATTTAGATTTGATTTGATTTTAAAGTCTTATTTGTTTCACTTTTGGTTGAGAACACATTAAAAGGAGGAGGATACAACCATATTGTTCTTATATTTATTTGTAATGACTTGGTGTTTCAGTTTCAGCAGCAGTAACAACTGTATTACTGTTCTCTGTCACAGTGGACCTGCCTGATGTGTTGTTCATGGAGGAGGAGAACCAGGTTGAGGCTGTTCTGCAGTTGAGGTTGAGGTTGAGAGAAGATCTAGCGGAGGACGATGAGGAGGAATCAACCCTGGAGCCCTTCAAATTCAGATTTTCCACCATAGAAGATATGTGGAAATTCTGCGAGGAAATAATGGACAACCGAAACTATGTAGCCTACTGTGAATGTCACACAGATGACTAACTTTTAGAATAAAGGCCTGTCTCTACAGAACATTGGATAATGTTGTGATTTGTGTGTTTTTCTCATTGATCAATTAATAATTCACTTGTATAATATTGTAGATATGAAGAGTTATCGTTGTATCTAGCCGTGCTTAGGTGTTTCAGCAGCACAAGAACATGATTAGCATAGACATAAAACCAAAAATGAAATTTGTGGTAATAAGTGCAATAAATTATTGGACTTTTCGAGATCTTTAGCTTTATTGATTGATTCTTTATTATTCCCGAGGGGCAATTTGTTCCACAGCAGCCATTGGCACAGCCAACACATAAATACAGTAAAAGATACAATAAAATGAACAATAAGTTGTTCAAAGAAAGAAAAAGAAATAACAATTAACCCATAGATGTCCTGGAAAAGTTACAAGTTGCAATGTTTAGAGCTGGTTCAAGTATTTAACAGCTAATGGTAGAAATGATCTTATGTATCGGTTTGACTTTGACTTGGATCTAATACCGTTGTGGATAGCATTTTGTCCTAGATTTGGACAGAATATATCATAATGACCACGTTGGGACTCATGTGCAACATTAAAGGAAAACACAGGGGAAAAAATGACAAACAAAACAAAAGTTTATTATATAAATGAAAACTATATATATAAACTATAAAGAAAGAATTGATAGATTTTACGTAATATTAAATTAATGCATTTGTGAGACGAGCGATTCAACCGGAACTGCATTCGTGATTTTATTTTGAAATATAACAACCGGAAGTACGTTTGCCGTTTTATTTTGAAATGTGTCCCGTGCATTTCCGGTCCTGACAGTGGAGGTCTGCAGCCAGGTGCTCTTGGAGTAAAGCGTTTCGTAATCTCTCGCTATTTTTTTACCTGCGACGGCTGCAATGTATGACTTTCAGTACGTCCTGTTATTTTGTAAAGGGTTTCAGATTATCCAAAACATGTTCTCCAATTTTATTCTTCTGATTTAACGTCTAGTCCTGGACAATGCAATAAAAGACGAGCAAGAAATGACCAATTCTTGGTTTCGAGATCACTTTCTTTTTTACAGTGTATATGACTCAAAACAACTCTTTTGATTTAATCTTTAGTTATTTGCCATGATTTAAAAATGTACACATTTCAAAAGTCAATTTCAACACCTCAGCAGGTCCAGAGGAATAAATCGGAGGGGAGGTTTGCTCTGTTTATTGCAGGACTGGAGAGGCCGGCTCCTTGCCTCTCTGTGGGTGAAAAGTAATTAAAATGGAGGAGTCTGACGTATGATTATTTGACTCAGAAACAACGAGAGACTCTCGACACAACCTAGCTTGACATGCCAAACACCAGATTCACGCTTCAACAACTTTGCTTTTCATTGAGAACGTGTAGACACAAGCAATGAGCAGATAATGGAGGGCAGTTTGAAAAAAGAAAAAAAAGATGCCACGGCCACTTAAAGCAGGAGCCAGGGACGAGCTGAGGTGTGGGTGCAAATTGGCTTCCTGGAGTGTGAAGATTGGGAGCTCGGTGGAGGAGTTGGTTAAAGCGACATTTCTTTTTAGTGAAGTCACTGCAACGAGAAAAAAAAAGTTTTAATTTCAATCGAGGTGTTCTAACTGCAAAATAATCAGTGATGGAACAACAGACACCTGGCAGCAAAAGCAGTGATGAAGGATTTACCTGTTTATACGGAGGATTGACTGGAAATCCTACTGAAAGGGCCCAGACTCCTCGCTATGAGTCCACTCGAGTCCAAACATGTTTCCATTTAAAAAAACCTTTAAAATCCTAGCAAGCAAGACCAAATCCTTCCTTCTGTCTGTTCGTCCGTCCGTCCACTACTGGAAACACTAAATTCTTCTCCACAGCAACACTGGTCAGCTTCTCATTGGGGTTCCCAAGTCACAAAGGGTTGACATGCCAACAGGCCCGGCGACATTCAGGTATCACGCCCGTCCAAGACAGAATACAATGGCCCTGTTTTAACCATGCAATGTATTGACTCCATACCAGTCGGTGGCGGTAATAAACCAATTTGTTGTTTGCAGGCCGTTTATAAAAACACAAAGAAGAAGTTTGCTGTGCGAAATGTTAGGCTGACTTGCATGCTAACGGTAGTTCTGATGAAAACTTTGTGAGAAATACACACAAGGAAGGTAATTATCAAGATTTGGAGCAGCAGATGATGTTAGATTACAGACTTGTTGTGGACTAACGATTTTAAAGGAGGACATTACTGGACTGTTGTGGATGTAAAAAGACCAGTTTTGTTTGAGATGGCTCTGTCCTGGGTTTTGATATCTGGCTTCGAACTGTAAGTTGTCATTAATTTGCTTTCTGAGTGGTTTGACAAAAGCGCGTACTGTGTCTACAGTTATGATTGTATAATTGATTGGCATACATCATTGGAATCCCAAGCAGGGATAAGAGGGTGTTGAAATTCAGCCTGGGAGCTTGAAAGTTTCTTGACCTCAGGTGGGTCGTGGATAAGAATAATAAAAAAAATCCCATCAAAATAGTGGACAGCAGAATCCAGCACAGCAGCAAAAGCAGCTGCACCAGTAGTGATTACGAAGATCTTCTATAAAAGAAGATGCCTCACTCGCGTACACAAGCAGACACACAGCAGGATCACGACAGCGGCTCAACCGCGGCTGCTTCTAGACACTTTCAAAAAACAAATGCTTTGGCCACCGTTGTAGAGCAGATCGGCCGTTTGAGAAAACTCCCGAACCTCCCTCTGGCCAGATTCTTTCCCTGAAAGAATCTCAGCTTTCAAATGATGTATAATATGAAAATGTACATAGAAAGGGTGTCAAAAAAGGCAAATTTGAAGTCTGTAACACACTGCCAATGGGATGATCAACTGAGTTCTTACATTGTGGAGGAGCTTCAGCCCCTTGGTTGATGGAGATCTTTATCCAACCTCTAACAGAGTGGAACAATGGCCTGATTTCTGCAGATTACGTTCCCCCTCCACTGTACCATTATTCCTGAACAAGACACCAAGAAACTCCTTTACTCGAGACAGAGGACTCAGCCCCAATCCAGAGTGAGATGCCGTGAGTTGCCCTTGCTGTTCTCAGACCATCCCCATGCATGCTGGAGGCAACGACTCGAAGACACCAACAGAATCACATCGTTTGTAAAAACAGAAAAGCACAAGGAGACCAAGAGGTTCCAACACCCACACCCCCATCCTTTCTTCTTCTACACCACAGACTGAAAATCAGCTCCACTTTGTGCCAAGAAAGTCAAACGCTTTCCACCGGATGCGTAAATGGCGCGTGCGAGCGTTCCAGTTAACAAAGTCGGAGAAGTTGGGATTTCAACATGGCGACGCCCAAGAAAGCAGCGATTGTTTGTAGTGGATTGTACAAACATTGCATTGTTGTATGCTTTACATTCCAGATGCAAATATCACTTTCGGTTTGTTCAATGAGGAGCTGCGTGCGCTACATGTAACATTGATTTTAAACGCACTTTTACAAGTGTGTCGAGTAAAATAAGCAAGTTTACAACACAACTTACCGTTGTTGACGAGCTGAGCAAAAAAATAATCTCCGACTTTCCGAGTGGGAAGTCCGACTTCGGGGGGCGTTCCAATTGATTTTTCCCAATCGGAAGTCTGAGTTTCTGAGTTCCGAGTACAAATAGAACGCACCATTAGTATCATCATCCATTCCCAAAACTGCAGAAATTAGCTAAATATTGGCCTCAAACTAAACATTTAACTCATCGCTAAATATTTAGCTAATATGCAAATACACTTGACGATAAGCTAAAGTGAGCTACTAAAATAAAAGCTGGGTCTTGCGAACCTCTATATAAACTGCTGCCGAGCCTGAATGCCGCCTTTATGTTTATTTTTCTCCCGACAGGTCCAACATTTCAGCTTAAAATGTAGGATGAGCCATTTTGACTCATTTGCTTATTAGCTAAATATTTAGCTTTGAGCTAAATCTTTACTTTAAAGCTAAATATTTAGTTTAGCTTAGTACAGTTACATAGTTAGCTCCAAATCAAATATATAGCTTGCTAACTAAATATTTAGTTAGGAAATGTGTCATTTATAAACATATGAATGACATGGAGAGAATGACAAATGAAAAATGAACCCCCATTTTCTTTCTTATGAATAATCCAAATTATTGCAGTTAATTTTTTACAGTGTACCTTTACAAACGGCACCGTATAAAATCATCTCCTTCATATAATTGTTGCATTTAGCAAATAGGCAAGAAAGGTATTAGTTACATTGAGAAAATATCTGGTTTCATCCACATTATAAATCTTTCCTTTTAGGCATTTAATCATTTTGTTTTTTTTCCCCTCCTAAATAACTCTCTTTAAATAAAGTTCCAGCATGAAGCTGCAAATGTTTCAACAACCACTTGACACCTACAATTAGCCTGCAGACATTCGGAGCCAAGCAACACTCAAGCTGCGCTGACACAAGTGAGTCAAAAAAAAAGAAGAAGAAAAAAGCGAAGGCCTCCTGTGGGAGATTATGAAAACATAATTAACTGGTTTCTCTGCTTTTCACCTTGGAGTTTTGGTCGTTTGCCTCTTTTTTTTTCAGCTAAACAACAGAAACGTTTTGTGTAGCTTCGCAACACGACCTACTTGGGTTCTACCTGAGCCAAGTTAACAAAAGACTTGATTTGGTCCTTTAAAAACAACATGTGAGAGAGAACCAACACCCAAACAGAAGCCAAAATGCCACAGATCATAGCAAATTGTTGCTCCTTCGTGACTTTGAAGCTTCGGCATCCATTCGCGTTTGGAACATGTTTGAAGCCGAAGCCACAAGCTGAAGCATGAAAAGACGTCTGGCTGATGAAAGGAAAAGCAGCTGCTTCTGGAACTTTGTTGTGGATGAGTTTCAAACTTTTACCGTCTGTGGAGCGGTGTGAAGGTAAGATGCATTGTGGGAAAGCAGCCTGGCGTGATCTCTGCTGTCAGAACGCGTCAAGCTCAGCCGACCGGAGCCGGCCTGTCAGTGAGGTTTCCATCGATCCGCCCGCCCGCAAGAGAAGCTGCGATTATTTCTGCATTCAGAACCTCCGAAAAGGTCGCTTCAGTCTGATGCGAGTTTTTTTCCTAACAAAAAAATGGATTTTCAAAGCAGGAATCGATTTTCCTGGACATAATGGGGGGGGGGGGGGGGGGGGGGGGTCTGTCTCCATCTCTCAGTTTTTCCATGATAGCTTTTCCTCCCGGATGCCGGGGTTCTCGTTTGACTTTTGCCCGCGTCGGGTATTGAGCTGTCAGCGACGGCGCGGAGAGAAAAAACAAGAGTTTTTGGGAGTGTAAATAAACGTCCGCGCTGGTATCGGCTCGGGGACGGATACGTGGGATCGTGTCGGCAGTTCAGATGTTTCATAAAGCAGTCGCTCAGAGGTCACACAGAATCACACTTTCAGGGGAGGAAAGAACGGGAAAGGGTGGGCGGCAGGACTGAAGGTGGAATGGAAAAGTTTGGGATAAAACCTTATAAGACCGCATTAATGGCTACCAGAAGGATGTTTGAACAACTGGAACAATAATAAATAGAATAGACAGATAAATCATGGCCTTCGTCTTCTATATATTACAGTGGGGCAAAAAAAGTAATTGGCAGCCACCGACTGGGCCAGCTGTCCCACTTAGAAAGAGGAGAGAGGTCTGTAATTTTCATCATAGGTACACTTCAACTGTGAGAGACAGAAAGTAAATATAGAATAGTCCAGGAAATCACATTGTATGATTTCTGAAGAATTTATTTGTATAATGGTGTAGAGAATAAGTATTTGGTCAATAACAAAAGTTCAACCTCAGTACTTTGTAATGTAACCTTGGTTGGCAATGACAGAGGTCAAATGTTTCCTTCAATGCTCTCACTGATGGAAGGAGGTCTTTGCCAAAAATCTCACCATACATGACCCCATTCATCCTTTCCTTAATACGGATCCGTCGTCTGTCCCCTTTGCAGAAAAGCAGCCCCACAGCATAATGTTTCCACCCCCGTGCTTCACAGTAGGAATAGTGTTCTTGGGATGCAACTCGGCATTCTTCCCCCTCCAAACACGGCGAGTGGCGTTTATACCAAAGAGTTCTATTTTGCTCTCTTCTGACCACATGGCATTCTCCAAATCCTCCTCTGGATCATCCAGATGGTCTCTGACAAACTTTAGACGGGCCTGGGCATGTGCTGGCTTAAGCAGGGGAGCCTTTCGAGCGCTGCAGGATTTTAATCCATGACGACGTAGTGTGTTACTAATAGTTACCTTTGTTACTGTGGCCCCAGCTCTCTTCAGATCATTGACCAGTCCCCCCCTAGAGTTCTGGGATGTTTCCTCACTGATCTCAAGATCATCGTGGTGCTACTTCCCCAGCAGACAACAGCATACAGAAGGACACCTCCGATGCCTGTGTGTTAGAACATCTGCAGCATGTCACTGGAGACATCGAAGGACCTTAGCCGGGTCCTTCCTTTAGACAGGAAGGCTGAACGCTTCCATTGTTGTTGAACTTGTTAATTTGGTTTTATTGCCCACTTTTTTGTATTACACTATTGTATCACGATATGTGCGACTTGTTTTCTGTTGGTTTGTTGCACACTTTTATTTGATTTTATAATTTTGTAGAAGGAAGCAAAGATGAGCTGCAGACAGAGAAGGAGGCAGCAGCAGCAGAGCTGATCCAATCAAACATGGAAATTGGTCCCAGTTATTTAAGTAGACTGTTTTGTGCTAGAGATCGCTAACCAAGTAAACAGTTTTGTAACAATCTTGATGCATCATGACTTGATGTAGTCCAGTTGTTTGCATAAGGATATTTAGTTTGTGTTTAGTAATTATTAGTTTAAAATAATCATACTTTGCACACTTAATTCTGATGTCATGATTTAGTAAAGGGAAGGAGAGATGAGCTAAAGAGAGGAGCTGTAGCTGCAGCTCTAGCAGAAGCACCAGCCTCATCATTAGGCATGTCAACTGGTAATAATTAAATATTCTAACATTGTGTTATAGATAATTAATAAGAAAATGTCATTTAATTCCAACTATCATAATACCTATTAAAATATAGATAGAAGCAAATTCAAAGAGAAGACCAAGTGATGAGAGGGAGAAGAGGAGAGACAACCGCTAGAGATAAAGACAGCAATAGGTGAACAGTGTACGAATGATAGTATGTGTATGGTGTTTGTGAGCAATCTAATTCCAGATAATAATAAAAAATGGGGGAGTTCTCTGGTGGATGGAGAGAGGTGGAAAAAGCAAAGACAAATGAGAAAAAGGAAGGGAGATTCAAGTGAAGAAGAGAAAAGGGAGACCAACAGAAGCAAGTGAAGAAAGATTGATTGAATTATTGTTTGGTTTTGCTGTTCTAAGATGTAATTTCAAGAAACATTCCATAATAAATTGAATATCAGATATAAAATTATAAGCTATTGTATATTAGATGACACATTACACTGTTTTGACATGCATGCATTGAAAATAAATTATAATTTAGGCACCTTGCTATGGGGGATGTGTCTTGGTAAAAATCTGGTGATACCATATGTATCGCGATACAGGGGAGACAATACGATATATTGCGATATGTTGCGATACTATGAGTAAGACGATATATTGCGGTTTTTAAAACTATATATATATAACTGTAGAAATACTGTCGCAGCATTCTAAACTCTCCAACATGTTTCATACTTTTAACACATCCAGTTTTATTACTAGATCTACTTGACTCTAGTTGACTCTAGTTGTGATGTACACCCAGAGGTGGCACTGGACATTTTTGTTGTCTGTTAATTTGACTGATGGAGTCAAAAAAAAACAAAAAAACTCTGGTCATAATCTATTTTTACCCATCAATTTTTAAAATGTTAACATATTCAATAGTATTTCTTTTTTTAAATTAATTTTAAAATAAATAAATCCGAACAAACTGAAGAAGGAACTACAGTTATCCTGCTGAGGGCTGAACGCTAAAGAAATAGTGAGATTGCTGCAGATGTTAGCATTGGTTTAAATCCACCAATCTTCTCACTTCTAACTTCTATGAACTTATACTTATTTTATATCATTGGAAAGCTAAGAGTCTTTTGATTCCAATTGTGGATGCTAATCAAGGATACAATCATAACTGTAGACACAGCGAGCGCTTTTGGCAACCCCCTCCCTCCCACAAGGGTCGGATTAAAGTCCTCCAATGAAGTGGTAAGTCCACGATAAGAATAAAGTAAACAAAGTAATAAAGTAATGTAAAAAAATATAATTAAAAAAAAGTAAATATTCTAATCTTTCAGAAGAGACCTCAGCCAAAATGGTTTATTTTATTTTGGGTATGTGGTTGTTTTTTTTAAGGAGGGGTATTATGGTTCTTCCAGGCACATATTACCCTCCTATAGCACACTCCAATAAAATTGTCACCTTAAGTCTTTTAAAAGTCCGTCATATATCCAAATCCCCCTTAAAGAAATGTACTTCCGTATTGGACGCCTTGATTTTTCACCTGTGCCTCTCTAAGACCCTCCTAGTCTTTCTGACAGCTCTGCAGGGGCGGGGCTCTCGGCTGAGTACGTAAGGCCGGAGGAGGAGATGGGTGGAAAAGGCGGGGATAGGTGGGAGCAGGTGTTTCAGCAACCCCGAGAACTACCAGCAGAGACTCAAAGATTACTCTAACATGAGTGGATGGGTCAGAGCAACACTTCAGGCATGTTTTTAATGAGGGAAAGACAGGTTCTCAGGATATTAAGCTTTAGAAAGTCCATTTTGCATAATACCCCCCCTTTAAATGTGGGGCAGAAATTGCAGAAATATTAAGGGGTTATTGTTGGGAGGTTTTGTATTTTTGTCAGATGACTTCTCATGAGGGCTGAATCCACGCTCCGCTGCCACACCGCAGACTGGAATTAGGCGCCACTTCTACCAAAGTTTGGAAATAATGAAACATTTCTCCCACTGAAGTGATCAGAAGTCGGAAAGATGCTCTGAACGAGCCGTTTCCTGATCCGCAAGCTATCGCTTCAGCGGGAGGAAACCCCCAGCGTGCACCGCTGGTTGGCACAACGCTGGGATCTTGGGAGCGACGCGCTCTTATCTGGACTCTGTGGGTGAAGTTGAAAATGCGCATGAAAATGAGGTGGGAATACTAATCTGTCAAAAAGACAAAACAGCCTTCAGTTTTTTTCTGCCACCGTTTAAAGAAAATGGTCAAATACTGAAAATATTTGGTTAACGCGACCTCTGTGCGTTAACCAGACGTTCCAAAAAGGTCCACTTTTGTCTCCACAGAATATTTTCCCAGAAGTCTTTGGGATCAACATGTTTCTCAACAAATGTGAAACAGCCCTTTATAAAGAAATGATCAGGAAAGCAGAAAGAAAAGGTGTTTCTCTTTTTTACATTTTGCACTTTAACAATTTTGAATTTTATGCTTTCTTAACATTTAGCTTGTACTTTATTTCAAATATCTTCATCTTTATGTGTTATTAGAATATTTTTGTGGCATTTTTTGGGAAAAAAAGGTTTGTATTTGTTTTTTCCATTTTGCACAATAAATGTTCTTTAAATGGCCTTCAATGCCTTTTTTGAAGTAGTTGTGAGGAATTTCAAAAAGTCATTCTGACATACAGTATATAAACAGAAGAAAAGAATATATCGCAATAAATTTTGTTACCACACATACTTCAGATTATATCGCAATATAGATTTGAAGCCAAATTGCCCAGACCCTAATTTGGTTAGTTTTCTCCCTTTGTAGATACTCATTCTCATTGCCTTACGAACGGCTTCATAACCTATTTCAGACTGATGAATGTCAAGGATTTCTTTTTTTTTTCATCTGTTCTTGAATTTCTTTAGATCACAGCATGGTGTGTTGTCTTATTTTCTTAGATCTTTTGTAATTTAACCCGTTTTTTAGCCAAGTTCTGTTTAGTTCCTCTGATCTGGTTGATTAACAAGGTAAGCAGCTATATTTTCATGTAGCTCCAGGTTGGATAGCATCTTCCTCAACAAATGAAATCATCATCTGAAAACAGATTTCTGCATTTACCCATGTTGTCCTAAATTTTAAAAACTCACGGCCACAAGGCCAGGAGCACTTTTGGAAATAAAAAGGTGATTATTATTATTAATTAGCTCCTTGACACTGGAATAGCTGGATTCTGTCGAGCTGTTTGGGTCGACTTCTCCACCAAGGAGAACCAGGACAACAGACGTGGAAACAACACCGAGGTGGTGGTCACAATATTTAAAAAAATATATATATTAGAACCTCAGAATCTTAGGATTTTCTTTTTGCAGACGATGTGAATCTGTTGACCTGTTGTGCAGCCACTGGATCCACTTATAAAGCATCTTGAGAAGACTTTTTTTTTCTTCGTAACATGCGATATATAAACAGAACTGATAAAAAAAAACTTTCCCCAAACCTCCTAAACCTCCATCAGGTTTTTATTTTTACTCAAGAAAACAATCACACTCGTTTGTATTTCTTCTGTGCTTCATGCAATCAGTTTCCTCTCCTTAAAACCCTGATGCTGTTGACTCACACTGCAAAAATGGGTACTCTAATTATAGGAAACAAATACTACTTTTAATTTTTGTTAAATACTTAAAATAAGTGAAATTTTCTGTCCATACAGCAAGTTTATTTTACTTAATAGGATTTTTTTTAAATCCAGAAATAAATGATCTCAACTGAGAATTTGAAAGGGTGAAAATTCCTTAAATAGAAAACTTTGCGTTTTCGCAGCTCCTTCCTCCCTGCAGGTGTTAGACTCTACAACCAGAACTGCTCCCAACAAACTCAATAATGTTTACATCCCTGCTGTAACTTCCGCTGTTTGACTCACTCAATTAAAGTTCCT
This sequence comes from Valencia hispanica, assembly GCA_963556495.2. Lineage (NCBI taxonomy): Eukaryota > Metazoa > Chordata > Actinopteri > Cyprinodontiformes > Valenciidae > Valencia > Valencia hispanica. The sequence continues at coordinate 46,136,468 of OY747714.1, read as the reverse complement.
GCTGCTGCTATTTGCACATCTGTTTTTCTCAGTTCATATTCTGTTAACTTCTTGTAAATATTGCGTTTACTTTTTGATGCACAATTACACATGCACATTATGTAAATATTTTCTGTTTTTAAATGATCCTACTCAGTTGCACATTCAAATCTGAGTACGCCACTTTATTTTTAATAACTGCACAGTAATTTGCTTTTGTAATTGTGTCCTTATTGTACATATATTATTCTTAATTCTGTTTTTTATACTTTTCTACCTTTCTTGTGTGAATCTAAAAGCTTCTGAATTGAATTAAAATGAGCTACAAAAAGCTCGATTTTAGATCGAATTAGTTGAAATCTAAATAATAATACCCCAAAGTAAGTAAAATATACTAAAATTAAGAATCTTAAGTTTTGAATTTGTAATTTTAGAAAAGGAAGCCATTGCAACAAGAAAAATAATTCTAATCCAAGTAAAATCTAGTTATTATTAGTGAAGTGTGATTAAGTTGCTTCTTGATTGAGGTTGGCTCATCTTGAAATAGACCCTAATCTATATTAAATCTAAGCCCAAAAAAACCTTAAAACAGTCCTTATTCTTAGAATATGTCTTGACCTATACTGAAATCAGAACCATGACCATGTGTGATAACCGTAAACATTTATTCATATTAGACTAAACAGGGCTGAACTTAAGCCCTTTTAAAAGCCCTAAACAAAGACAGAAAAACATGATCTGGGTAAGTTGTTGTCCTCAAAGTGTCTTCACTGTTTAGTTGCTTCACCTGAGATCTTCTAGCTGATCTTCTTCTTTGGTTTTGGGCCAGAATCATTTCAAGGTAGCTAATTAAAGATTTACCAATGAACAACAAGCCCCATCCTCAGTTTAATTTTCAAAAATTTTCTAGCTTGTAATTGATTGTCTTTTCTAACACTTGACTGTCTTTTACTTTAACTGCCCATCTGTCCATCATAAGGCGATAAATTTCAGCCCCCACCCCCACCTCTGTTCTGACTCATCGTTCCCTCTCGGATTAAATTCATTCATACATCTTCCTGTCGTTTCCCTTTTATATCCCTGTCCACTGACGTTCAGTGACTTTTACTGCATTAAACATTAAAAAAAGAGCACGCTATCCCAGGTCAGACTAAACGCTGGTCTAAACTGGAGTCGCTGTGAAATGAGTATTTCAATCGAGTATTTCAATCAAGTCTTCAACCCAAGCGTTGCATCAGCAGAATAGAAAGACTTCAAGGGAGTCGGCCCAGCAGAGGTCACTGAAGCCAAACCACTTTGCACTTGCAAATCACCAGGGATTAGGAGGAGGCATTCTTCAAGAAGCCCTTTTAGTCCTGGAGGTTCAGGGAGAGCAGAAATTAATTTATTAAACTCCAGCTAGTGATAATTTCCTTCTAACAAAATTTTGTAAACAATTTGGCCCTCATTCTCTTTTATTTTGCTACGCAGACTATTGTAGTGAACAGTTGTTGCACATTAAAAGCGTGAGTAAATGGCTCATTACTGCATCCCTAAGATTGTTTGTAGTTTAATATAATTCCAGTTTCCTAATTAAACGAGGCCCTAAAACAATAGAAATCTGATTTGTTCCAAGTCTGAAGGGAGTCTAAGAGTCTAGATTAAAGGTAATCAGACATGCCAGGAATTTAAAGCTAACAATATTTTGTAGTCCAGTCTATATTTGACCATCTATAAAAGTAAACATGGCTCTATGCATTTATTAAACAGTTTCTGATTAAGTTTCTGCTTCAAAACGGGGTGTTTATTTTGATGTTTTCTCACGTCTTTGAGGCAAAGAACTTCAAGCTGCCATTTTGTTTGAAATTCCCTTTTAAATCAACCCAAATTGACTTGGCCATGCAGTCTTGCAGGTATGGCCATCAATCTCTTGCTCCATTTCTTCTCTAATTTGTTAACAAGACTTCCGAGGGGGGCGTCTCTCCTTCAGTCGGCTCAGTGACTCATTCGTGATCCGAAGGGAGCGATAAAGCTTTTCCGGCAGGCATTTTTGGTTCCATCATATGATATGGGTTGCCGTTTGTAAAGTTACACAGTCAAAGCTTTACAGCAATAATTTGGGCTGCTTAAACAATGAGAGAGAAAATGGAGGTTAATTTTTCTGTCATATTCTGAATGTATAAAATGTTGTATTCTACTTTTTTGAGGCTATTTTTTATTATGCAGTACATATGTTTTAAATATATTTTTAATAAGCGTTTAGAAGTAATAGGCCTGTTTATATTATTCAGGGTAGTAAAACATGACTCTTTACCAGTATTTTATAGGGTTTAAGGTTTTAAGTAAACAAACTCTTGAGTAAAGATATGAACTGAAAGCAGGGAGGATCGGTTATAACTCTAGTTCATGGTACGGTCAGGAGAAAATAAATGACCTGTCAAGATGTAGAAGGAGGAGAGAGGAGTCATGTGATATGTTCTTTGTTCTTCTGTAATAAAAATGGTACACCCTGGTAGAGAAGCGAGTCAGATCTTTTCTGGCTCCCATCTGCAGGTGCGTCCAGTGTGAAACAGATATCTGTTTGTGTGTGTTGTTTTACTCTCTGTCTCTCAGTTCTGGGTCTTATTTTGAAACAGTTCCCGCCGGGGTTTTGGAGTTCGGCGCCCCCACCTCTCTGAGTAAAAAAAGTGAGTTGCAGAGCATATTATGATACGAAGCCGACAAAAATCAGACTAGTATACGTATTGTTCCATCAACACCTATTCCTTCACCAACCGCACTTCTACAGAGTTTTAAAGCAATCTTATCTCCATAATGCATTCAAGTCAAATCGTACACTAGAACATCTATAATGACCTAACTCCAAATGATGAAATGTATATTTTATAGTATCAAATGTCTTCAAAGGTTCTTGGAAGATAGAAGATTTAATACTGTCATATTTTGTGTCATTCTCTTTTTCTTTCTACACTAAACACTCAGAATTAGGCAGGGCATGGGCCCCAAGTGGGCCTAGGCGCCTGTGTCCATTCGCCGGAAACACATTGGATAATTCGAACTTGTTGCTAGAAAAACTTGTGACTTTTTAGGCAGACCTTTTTAGGCAGACCTGTGAAGACGCTGTTGCAGTAATCAATCCAACTAAAGATAAACGCATGAATGAGTTTTTCTAGGTCCTGTTGCGACATCAGTCGTTTAATCCTAGAAATGTGCAGGGCGGAGAAGGGGTCCAAGATCCATAAAGTGTAATAATAATAAAACAGGACTGGGGCTTTATGTGCCCCCCACAGCATTACTACAGAAAAAAGAATGCCCTCTAGAACCAAAATGTTGGGAGATAGGCCGATTACTGTTGATCCAGAGCCCAGGGAACGAGGTATCTGGCATCAGGATCCAGGCTGAGTATGTAGAAAGAAGGCCTCATCTTTCTGTGTTTGTTCTTGCTTTCCTGCTTCAGTACATCGCTTCAATAAGGTGAACTCCTATTAAATAGATTAATAGGAACATGGCCTCCGGCGGCCTCGTTGGTTCACTTTGGTCAATACGAAAGGTAATTAAGAATAACTGTAAGTGAGCAGCTAATGGGCTGAAATGATTCTCGGTGGGCTCAAATATTTAAAAACCACAACCTTTGAAAGCCAGACTGTCGCTGCAGGGAGATCTACTACTATGTCAACATCATCGCTTAATTAAAGCAACATGAAACACCCCGAGCTAATAAAGCTCTAAAGGTTTCCACATTCAAGCTCCGCTTTTTTAATAAACCTAACAAAGGTTTGACACTGAAAAATAAGACTGTCTCTGATTCTGTTCAAACTGCTTCCTGAAATCCTAAAGCGGCGCTTCTAACCTCACAATTTTCAGCGGGCCATAAATCGTCCTTGGCCTGTCCGTAACAGATGTAAAGGCCTGGAAAAGTCAAACACCACCACTCACTTATTGCAAATTAAGCTCAGTGGTTTTGAATTTGGATGTGATGGTTAAATTTACATTTTTTCAGTTTAAGTGGGGGTAAAATCGACAGTTTTAGTCGACAACATTACATTTCAGTGTTGATAAATACATGTTGCATGAATCAGGCTTGCTAGAATTACTACTAAGGTGATAAAACAATGCATCACATTGTGGGTTTACTTCGCTACATAGTGTTGCACTCAGGTCCTTATCGGAATTGTCATTTTTAAACGCATTTCTAAAGTTTAGCCAAATACATAGTTATGTTGCAAATATATATTATTTATTTATACATTATTTATTTTTTATTTACTTAATTATTTATTTACTTATTTTGTTATTATTATTAATAATAATAATACATTATTAGTAGTATTTTCATTTTTATTTTATTTTAGGAATTTTCATTTTTAAATGCATTTCTAAAGTTTAGCCCAATACATAGTTATATTGCAAATATATATATATATATATTTTTTCCCCTTACGATTGAAATGTGTTTTACCCTGTTTTTTTTAGAATACACAACAAAGAAGATAAATGTCTAACTATGCATAAAATCAATATCAGACTATCGGAAAAAAAGGCTCTCAAAACAATTCATACATGCACATTTTTTGCATGTGGTGTTTGTATTCTTGAAATCTTATTTATACTTAATTTGTTCTTATGCTTACTATTTGTTCAATAAAGTTCTTTTTTTTTTACTGCACAGGTCAGCGTACCAACGTCCAGCCAGTCATGTAATACGACAGCGTAGTCAGGCGGCGAAATGCACACACAACCATAGGCGTCGCCAAACCGAGGTCTGTGGCCCCGGGAAACTGACGCGCGGTGCATGAGACAGTGATGAACCAGGGACGGAAAACACAGTTCTCTAAGACCGATCTGCAAATTCAAACAAGGCAGGTTGAGTAACAAGCAAGCTCCAGCCAGCGGTCTGACCGCGCAGCAGTGGAGATTGGCCTGCACACTGAGCAGTATGAAGAACAAGCGCCATGGTATGATTTAGGGGCCCCTCTTCACTGCTAAGAACATCACCACCGCTAACAGCGTTCCAATAAAGATTTAATGGAATCTGCAAGGGGCCAATTTTAATTGGTCGGGTCTAAAAGCAATTACTGATACCTGATTATTATTTGCCGAGATGTGTTTGTGAACAAATGGAGCTCAAACACAAAGCTCGAACTCAGCATCATCAGACTGCGGCTATGGTAACACAACAATCAAACCATGAAAATGATCCGGAGTTTGATCCCGGCTTATTTAAGAGGGTCAAACACAATCCGTGTCATCCTTTGACTGTTTCAGACTCCAGAGGGGTTGGAGAAGACCCGTCTCATCCAGTGATTGTACTGACTTCTCCTAGGGGGTTGGGGTGTGCTGTCTGATCCAGTTACTGTTGCCAAGATTTCAGAAGCAATCAAGGTAAAACCATCTCATCTGCTCTAGGGTTCTGCAACGGGTTCAAGAAGGACCTGGATCTCCTACAACCCTTGTTCTATAGGCTGTTGAGTCTGATTGATTGTCCTTGTAGAGTCTCTTCCACTCAGAGGTCCTCCTGACGTGAATTGTTTGATTTCCCCAACTCGTCGCCATCTTGGCCCTACTTCAACGGGTACTGATGCTCATTTCTTTTCTTTTTTCATTTATTATTGTTTGGTTATTTGTAAACGTTTCAACATCCTTTACTTCTTTTTACTTTATGTTTTGTTTAGGATGACTGGCTTCATCGGCTTTGTTTTGTGAAACCAGTTACCTCTAATATGACATTGTGTGGCAACACTGTAATTGCATCTGCCAGTTCAGGACCTATTCGTTTCATCTATTTTTTATTATTTTTTTACTGAAACTGTGATGTTTGTGATGTCGCTGAATGATAAAAACATGAACGTTTTTGAAATGCAAATTGGTGCAGCCATTAGGGTCCAATTTTGCTTGTTACTGGTTGAATTTCTATCCTCCCTACCAATTAGGAAGAGTTCACATTTTATAAAACAAACACATCATGTGGCCTCACAAACTGCAACCTGCTTTACATGGTTCTGGGAAGAAAACCGCAGTTCTTAAACATTTTATTTTTAATTTACCCAGCTGAGGTTTGGTTCAGACGTACGTGCATTGAAAGTTCTCCTTTCATCCTGCCTTTATTTCCCTGCAGTTGTTTGTCTAAATTACCTTCAGACGTTGATCGAGGCGTCAGCAGTTTTTAAGAGTGAGCTGTAGGTTGCATTGACGCCAGATTAGTGATCAAAACAGTTCGGCGAGACACATTTCCTGTCCCAGTGTGACTTTAAACAGACAAAAAAATTCATTAAAAGTTTCTACGGTTTGCTTGTTTACTTTCTGATAAACTTTTATCCTTGATCACAATCAGAGAAAATCACGGCTGTGGAAAGCGATTCTGTTTTCTGAGACACAATTTTCCCCACAAACGCTGCTACCAAGGCTTTGATAAATGGCACCGTTTGTTTCTTAAAGTGCAGTTGTGAGCAGATGTTTGACAAGGGCGTAGATAAGTGAGAGATTAATCTTTGGCATAAGCCGGTGGGGAAACCCCCCCCAATTATAATGGGGTTGGAACTGATTGGATTGACTTTAGATGACTTGTTTTGATGAAAAACTTGATTGAGTCTGATGCATCTTCCTGGATTTGCTGCCCGAAACGAAGCATAGTTATATTTTTGTTTGTAATTATCTACAAGTGCATCTCTGTGATATAGAATACCGTTGGAAAGTTCAAGTAAAAAATATAAAACTCGACTAATATATAAATGCATTCAACTCAGTGATACTTCAAGCATCATGTTAGGTAAAGTTTAAAAATACATCCATGCATTACACAACACTTGGTCAAGGCTTCTTCTATTTTTATAATAAAAATCCTTTTTTCATTGGTCTTATGCACTATTCAAATGTTCTGAAAAAAATACATTTTGGGTTTGAACTATAAGCAATGATCTTCAAGATATAAAGAAAAAAATGCTTTAAATATATGTGTAACAAATCGCTATAATGTTTGTGTTTCACTTTTTAAATTGAACTACTGGATCAAATAAAGCTTTTGATGATTTGATTTATTAACAATTAATGGATATACTTTATCATCTTGTGACTAATTAAAATGATAGGTTTTCTTTATCTCCATCTTGATGCCTGAGCAAGAAGTTGGAGTTTACTCAAGCCAGGACCATTAAAATGCTATTAAAAACCAACTCACAACTAATTTAGACATCTTTCACTGTTGTTATGGGTGCAGTTTGTTGTTCTATATTTGATGCATTAAAGTTAATGGGGTTGCGAGACTTCAATGCCACCGTCACAGTGTTATAAGCTGCCACTGCAATTAAGTTCAATTTACAATCTATATTATGGCTGTCTTATAGGATCTGTGTGCAGGAGAAGCATCCAGATTCAGACTCCAAGGCTCCAGAGGCAGGTGGATAAAATTAAACTTTACATCAAATAATAACAGCTGCATGGCAAGGGAATACAAGATGAAATGAGAAATGAGAGAGTGAAAGATCTTCAGTCTAGTAGAAAAAATAATAAAATCTCTATGTAGATAGAAGACGTCGGAAATCCAGGAGGTGCCAATCAACTGGCAATTCAGGTGGGAAATGAGGCCGAGAGACGAACTAATGGGAGAGATTCAAGAAAACCTTTAAGCCGAATCAACAAACAAAACATAATTTCAAGTTTCATTAGAGCATTTTCTTCTCACAGTACAAAAAAACCCAATAAAGAAGTATCTATATTTATGTAAAAAAAAAAACCTGTGGATAATCCAAGTGGAAAGTAATGCCTAAAAAGAAGCAGTATTCAGTAGTAGTCCAAAATCTCCACACCTAACAAGATATTTTCCTCACATTGAATCCTTGAAACGTGTGTTAGTAGAAGATTTCACCTATTTATCATAAACTATGCCTCACAATAGAAAGGAGAATTTCTTTAAACAATATTTGGGCCAACTATAAGCAAGTGCAGAATTAAATTAGGCCCTGGTTCAATTTAGTTTTCAATTTACTCATACCTTACCCCACCTCACACTTTACCCATACCCTACCTGACTCTACCCTTTACCCATACCCTACCCTTTACTTATAACCTGCCCTACCCTTAACCCATACTCTACCACAGCCTACCCTTTACCCATACCCAACCCTTTAACCATACCCTATACTTTACTTATAACATACCCTACCCCACCCCACACTTTACCCATACACCCATACCCTACCTGACTCTACCCTTTACCCATACCCTTTACTGATAACCAACCACACCCTACCCTTTACCTATAACCTGCCCTACCCTTTACCCATACCCAACCCTTTACCCATACCCTATACTTTACTGAAAACATACCCTACCCCACCCCACACTTTACCCATACCCTACCCTTTACCTATAACCTGCCCTACCCTTAACCGATTCTCTACCACAGCCTACCCTTTACCCATACCCAACCCTTTAACCATACCCTATACTTTACTGAAAACATACCCTACCCCACCCCACACTTCACCCATACACCCATACTCTACCTGACTCTACCCTTTACCCATGCCATAACCCACCTTTAACCCATACCCTATCCTGATAACCTACCCCACCCTACCCTTTACCCATACTCTACCTGACTCTACCCTTTACCCATGCCATAACCCACCTTTTACCCATACCCTATCCTGATAACCTACCCCACCCTACCCTTTACCCATACCCTACCTGACTCTACCCTTAACCCATACTCTACCACAGCCTACACTTTACCCATACTCTACCCCATACCCCACCTTTTACCCATATTCTACCTCACCTCACCCCACATTTCCTCCCTTTATTTTATTCTTGTTGAGGACAAATGGGTCAGTGCTTTTTTTAAAAGGAGGGCCACCAAAACAAAATTGGGGTACTCCAGACCAATGCAGTAGTAATATTTATGAGTTCTTTCTTGATTTTAGACATTGAAATCAGTCTCCTAAAGGTCATGATAGAATACACCTGTTTGTTTATATTGTGTTTGTCCATGAGACATTTTACCGGTCCTCAGACAAAATCATCAGGGCAGAATGAAGCTGAGGCCAAGACCTGGCTTAAAACCCAACAATTGTGTAATAATTTAAAGAGACACGTAGTGCTCTTTCTGCTGAACTCAGGATCTCTTCTCTCCAAGGGGGAAGCTGCTCTGCTTGTTAAACACTCACTAACTGAACAACCAAAGCGTGGAACTCAGAAATGTAGAGGCAATGTGTGTTTTTGTTATGAGTCATGGTGTATCATATCCACAACAGTTTCCCCATTTTTATTTATATATTTAGTTCTTATAGGAAATGTAATTTAAAGCAGTACAGTGTCCATTGATTCAGTCTGAAATGTTTCTACTAGCAGATTATTAGAAGATAAAAGTCTATAAGTGTATCTGGTTTCCAGTAACGCATTGAGAGACAAATGTTCTTTAGATTTTAGTTTCTATCATTTAGATTAAGCCATCAACCCGCAAAAAAGTTGGGAAAATATTAGAAGTGGATGCATTTGAAAATGTCTCTTCCTTTCTTCACTTTACGACACAATAGTATTTCACATGTCTCACTTGTTACAACATAGTCAAATATCTATACGTCCTTCACATTTTCCTACACATGATTTCCACATGTCCATTATACATGATTTCTTCTTCTTCTTCTTCTTTTGGCTGCTCCCCTCAGTGGTCACCAGTCACCTGCCTCTTTGCACTGATCTAAGAGAAAATTAGCACACAATACCTCATGTCATTATAACTAAATGGCGTCTAGTGCCACTCAATCATACCTAAGCACAAATTAGAGCAAGCAGTTAAGCTAAAAGTCATGTTTTAGGTCTTTGGGAGGAAGCTGGAGTACCTGGAGAGAATCTACGCATGTACAGAGAGAACATTTATATCTATGCAGAAAGATTCAAAACTGTGATTTTAACTCAGGACCTTCTTGCTGCAAATCTCTGGTGTCATTTAGAGTGTCTCAGAAGACTTGGCCAAAGACAGATCATTCATCCAGAAGTCTCAGAGACTCATCCTTGCAATGTGGATTAATTTGTCATTGTTATTTAAAGGCTGTTGCCTGGGTGTCACATTTAGTGCGTCCGTGGAGTGTCATCGGCCAAGGTTTCTACAACGGGTAACCGCGGCAACAGGTTACTGTTTTTTCACCTGGGAGCAGTTGATTGGCATCTCGTAAAACCTAAAATCCTTCCTAAAATAGAACCCCACTTCAAAGAGGAATTGAAAGGGAGGCTTCATGGATGCAGAACAGGACCACAGAGGAGAGAGAGAAGGAGGAAGTTCAAACCATCTCTTCCATCCATCACGATGGGCAAAGATCGTAACCCAGGTTAACTGGGGTTACGATCGTAACCTGTTCAACCCAACTCTTTACCAGGTTAACCCAACTCTCTCTCCGGCTTTCTGACCTTACGGCCAGACGGAGATTTAGAGAGGAGTGGCAAAAGCAAATGAGGTGGAGAAGCAATACTTGCCAACAGCCGATGTTGTCATCCACGACATGTTACTGTGTAATATCGTCTCTGCTGCCTGGATATTGACCAGTAGCATGCCATGATAGTCTTGAGACCGACATACAGCAACAGTCTTCAGTCAGAGGCATTTTAAGATTCACTGACTGCTACTTGAGATCCTTCCTGCCCACAGCATCATCAGCCAAAATAACTATTTGAAGAACATTTATTTTACCTGTTGGAATAAATAAAGTATTTATTTATTCTATTACGCCCCCCCCCCCCCCCGCCCCTCAAACAAATTTTCCAGCCCCCTTCATCAAAAACCACATGCTCTGCATAATGAGTTATGGGTCAGAGTTGACCTAAATGCAACAGTAGCATCCATCTGTCTGAAGGATATATTGCAAAGAGCAACGCAGCAAATCTTCCCCACGTCAGTGAACCAGCAGGTGAAGCCACCGCTTTCTCCTTTTCTGATTTGTATTCATCTTCAGCAGGTCTCTTGTGCTTTCTTAAATAATGAATTTCTGTCCCGCACATTTCCTAAAAAAAACAATGATTTTAATCATCTGGGGTAATTCTTTAACATTTAGCATCTGGTATCTCTGGCTTCATGTAAATGTTACAGACGAGACCTCGGAGAAAAGAAGAGATTCTCCTCCATCTGTGAGCTCTTTAATTATTGATTAGCTCCAAAAACTCTGATTAACCAACTCTCATAATACCCTTTAAGCAAAGTAGTATTTTCTCTCCCACCAGCATTGTTTTCTGGGATATTTGCTCATCCATTAGTGTGAATGTTCACGTCCAAATCTGTGTTAAAATTCAACAAATATATTGTAGAAGGAAGAATCACTCTCATGGATTATTCAGGAGCTAGGCTGAGATGTTGACCATACTTGCTGACTCGGGTTTGGCCTTTTTGAGTAATTTCTTATTTTGTCATTGGAGGTTATGCCGCTCTGACCTTTCAGCTCAGCTCAGCTGTGATGTACAGTGATGCTGGTCAGGGTCAGTCGTAAAACGTATTAGATGCGGTTCATTATACGTCAGCATTTTCTACTTTTATTGCAAAAGTTTCCAAAGAAAAAAAGATCTTTTTCCAGCTTGATGCAGGTTTGTGATGGTGAATATTTATCCACGTTGATTGCATTACAGGTGAATATAGAGTTTTTACATCACAAGAGGTCATGATTAGTATATTCCATTTTTTACTTTAAGAAATAGTTTTACTACATTTTTTTAAAAACAGTTTTCTCTTTGCATACAACTAAATAAAATGGAAACAAAGATTTGGACTTTAAAGTATGAAGCGTGTGTATGAAGAGCCATCTCAAAATGAGTTTTGATTACAGCGCTCAGTGGACCCCCCCCTGTTCACAGACTTTTCTGAGACGTAACGCTTAAATTATTGGAAAATTCACATGTCGCTGATTTGTTTCGTAGAGCATACCTAAAATATTCAAACAAAAATACAGCTAGGGAAGCTGAGATATGTAGAAGCAATGCTACTTGAATGCTTGATTGTCATTTGCAAAGCAGCCAATCAAGGAGCGCTAATTGGCTGTACCTCCAAGAACTGAGATGAGGAAAACCGTAGATGTTAGCTTCTGCAATAACGCTAAGACTGTTTCCACTGTGCGCATTAATGCATCTTAAGGTATATTTGGCATTTGAATGATTAAAATAGGCAGATAGATATAGAAGCGTTTCTAGAGGAGATGTCAAGTATTCACAGATCGCTGTAGTCCCAACCCTGGGAAAACCGTAAACCCGTAAGCACAGGTGAAATCAGAAGATGGAGTAATGATAGCATAATGATCCACCAAAGAATGAATAAACCAGAAAGGTCTTAGGTTTCTGTGACTGTGTGCTGGAGAGTGGGTGTGTTTGTTTCTCCTCCAACCTTCTCTGCAGGGTGTGTCAGGCAGCAGCTCCAGGTGGTTCCAATCAACTACTCATCATTCTCCAGCTTAAAAGGGGAGCGGATCCTGGAGGTTGGCACCAGTTGGTTCTTGCTTCTAGTCTGGTATATGGCCAAAATTACTCTCGAGAAATCCTTAGTTATCATCTTAAGATCAAGTTTATTCCAGCGCTTACGCTTTTCCTTCTTTGATGATCCTTCCAGAAGTTCCTGTGACAACTCCCCGGAACCTTCCAAGCAGAAAATATTCCTTCAGTCGGAGTCCTGTCCTGGTCAGCCTCACCTTCATCACCGCTTCTCCACCTAGCTGCTTGCTTGTCCGCCCAGAAGACACCATCACCAGTTATACAAAAGAGAAACTTACCGCCTTCAGCCATCCCTCCGGGTCATCCTCCGAACTTCTCCAAACTGCTCATCTCCAAGAAACACAAGGATTGGCAGATTTCAAACATCCACCTCCAGCCAGCCTCAGATCACGGATCCCTACAGTCCTCTCTCTCCGCCGTTACTTTCCGGGCACCAAGTAAGAACCTCCTCAAAACCTTTTCAAGATGCCACGTCACCGCAGACTGTGTTTAACCTCTCACCTGTTTCCGCTCCTAGTCCGGTTCTCATCTCCTGGTTCCTCCCGAGACGACCCTCCGGTTTTTCCTCCCACTTCTCTCCGTTCAGTAAACCCTTTTTAAAACACAAATCACTAGTCTGTTTGCTGACTGGAGCTGTAGTCTCTTAAAGAGTCAAAACAACCCATCATGTCAGAAAGGAATAACCTCACAATCAATAAATTGGAATATTTGCTTTGAGGCTCGCTTGTCAGAAAATGGCAACCTTTAAGCAGGTATTCAGCATACTATTAAGCCCACATTTCTGTATTAAGATGTTTTTCTTCATCTTGAATATAATCTTTTGATCAGTTGTAAGCAGAAAATCCTCCTAACTTTCATCAATAAAGGTCAGCCTGTGTGTAATTAATCTAATGAGTTGCGCTTACTGAATTTAGTTGCTAAAAATAATTTTAAACTATATTCTAATTTATTGAACAAGCCTGTGCATACTGAGAAGAGGGCATCAGTGGAACAGGAGACAGGTGGGAGACTATATCAGGGGAGTGATAGCAACTCAGTGAGAACTCCAGAGATGGAGGGAATCTAGGGAATGAACAGCAGAACAAACTAAATTTCCAAGTGACTAGAAAACAGAACTCAACTTAAAAGAAACTGAAACACAAGGACAGACAGGAGATAAAGAAAACGGGAAGAAAGGGAGCAGAGAGAACCAGACTCACCGAAATAAAACCAGAAACTCAAAAACTAAAGATTTATATCTCTAAATTTAAAGAAAGTTAAAGCTAACTATAACAGATTAAACTCAAAGTCAAACATGTGAGAGATTTGGGTTGTAGACCATAGGTGTCCAGCTCCTGTTCTCAAGGCAGGAATGGAGGACTCGAGTCCTGGATTCAGTCTCAAGTCCTGACTCGAGTCACGTTTAAGGGACTTGTGACTTGACTTGAGCAACAGGCCGATGACTTACACTTGGAGTCGGACTTGCAACATTAGGACTTGGACAGATTACTGAACAAATGTATTAACTTCCCAAAGCTTTTGTAAGTGTATGGGTGACATGTTGATTATGTATTGTTTATGCAATTATTTTATGCATGTTTTTATTTTGCACATGCTACTGTTAGCTTGGTGATAGCGTGGGCGCATTGAGTACAAGTTTTTTATTTAAATAAATTAATCCATGTATGGCTGCCATTATTCTAGTCTTAAAGAGCAACTCACCCCCAAAACTAAATAAGAAATGAATAGTGCTGTCTACATGTCTGGTCATTATTTATGGTATTATAGTACATTTTAGCAAAAATATACCTATTTCTACCAAAAACCGTCAGTGTGGCGCCCTCTTCAGGTTAAAACTCAACACTGCACATGCATTAGAATCGGGCATCGCTATTCACTCTGCGGTGATGGCTGACGTCGGCCATCCTGCCGCTGTGGGGTATAAAACAATCCGCCCACGCCTCCTCCACAGAACCTCCCTCCCTTTCCTCTGGTGAAGGAGGTGGAGAGAAATCCTCCACCTCAGAAAGATCGCTCTGAGCCAAAGGAGCTCATGTTGGTCTCCATCTTTCTTCGAACTAAAGAACTAAAACATGCAATATACCAACCCTTGAGAGCGGAGTTTGGACACCAATGAGTTAGATCAAGTGTGTCCCCTACATGAGCCCAGGACCACTTGGTGCCCATTCAACCTGACGGGAAACTGAGTTCAGTGAAATCCTGTACCAGAATTTGCCAAAAGACCTCTGAGTTAAAATGTTCCTGCTACAAACTACAAATTGTGAGCAAAGGCTTTTTTTCAACACCCTAATGAGTCTCACCCTTGAAGATAAATTGGTAGATTGCTTAAACTGTTCAGCCAAGTTTTTTTTCCCTTTTATTTCTACCCTTTTAAGGATAATTTGGACTCAAGGCGACAACGTTGCAGAAACACACATTCCCACAAACACACAAGTGACCCAGTTTAGTGGAGGCATGGCAGGACAGGGTGAGCTGACTCACTGAAGTGCAGCCACCCTCAAATAGTTGAAGGAAAAGCTTTTATCCAAAAAAAACCCTCTCCAATAGCAATCAACGACAACAACAAATAAGTCTCATCTGACTTCCCGTTCCTCAGCTCTCCATTTCGGCCATTACGGCGTCCGCTGGGAATGGAGCGGGAGAAGATGAGTACAAATTAACTTCCTGTCAAAAGGAAACATGCACACACCAACCCTAATTGCATCCTTAAACAGAAGAGCAAACACATACAGATATGAGCTACAAGCACGTTGGACGAGTGTGGTTTGGTTGGCTGGACATTAAAAATGCATCAGAAGCCAATTACTGTCGACCTCAGGTTCCCCAAGAGGTGGAGGAATAAGTGAGAAAGACAAGGGACAGAAAACAGAGAGAAGCTGATGAAAAGAGAAAATTACAGAAGAGATAAAAGTGAAAGAAATGATCGTCACAGGGGAGAAAACCAGCAGGGAAGTAAAAATCATTCCAGAGATCCAGAATCAGGGATTAAATCAAATTATTGGTACAAGATTAAAAGTCTATCCATCCCTTTATCAATGCATCTCTCCATCCGTCATTCCATCAATTCATTTTCTTCCAGATTTACATCTCCCAAGGAACGCTCTCCAGCTTCCTGGGGAAAGCGAGGCAACTTTATTTGTATAGCACACTTTCAACAACAAGGCAATTCCAGGTGCTTTACATCATTAGGGGATAAAATAAAATCAAAGCAGCAATAAAAGCATAAAACACATCATTAGAGACACATGACATAAGACATTCGAGCTATTATTAATCACTTGCTCAAAGACAGCTCTAAACAGATGAGCTTTAGCTAGGATTTAAAGGAACTTATTGTTTCAGCAGCTTTGCAGTGGTCTGGGAGTTTATTGCAGATAAGAAGACATTTCTGGGCCTGAAGGGTTGTTTATTCTCAATCCAACAGAATCCAGCTCTGCCCCAGGGTTTCCTCCCAGTAGGAGAAAAACTTCCAAAGCGAGGCCCCCGGAAATAATCCCGATTAGTTGCCTTGACCACCTCAACTGATTCCTTTCTGTGTGGAGAAGCAGTAGCTTTGCTCTGAATTGTCCAGTACAGTTGTACCTTATCTCTACGGTCTCATGACTGTAGCTGGGGGTTGTTACGTAGATAGACCGGTGAGTAGCGAGCTTTGCTTGTCAGCTCAGATCAGTTCTTTTACCCCCAGCAAACCCAAGCAGTGCCCTATTCCTTCGGATGAGCAATAGGAAACCAAAAAAAGAGGCGTCCAATGGCAAATTGGCCTTGGCTGACTATAAGCAATTCAACAACTGCCTTCAATGAAGGTAGAGTCCTTACAAGACTTCACCTGGATTGGATAAACCAGGGCTCTTGGAGCCCGGCTTAGGGTGGAGCTTGCAGGTTAATACCAGGTGGTTGAACAACAGTTCCTAGGGACTGGGAACCTCCAGATCCTCCGCAAAGGCCAATATCTATGGGGAGGAAGGGGTTGTGTGACTTGGGCAGAAAGAATGGGGTTGACCTGCTCCTGATTCCCCCACTCATAATCTGACTAAAGGGGCAATAACCTTGACCTGCACTTTGAGGTTGGGTATCATCAGTAAATGTAGTCCAGGGCAGCTTGGTAAATAGCTGAGGCTCTAAAAGCTAACTCCCAGAAAACAGGCATAACAATTTAAGTATGAAACACAGGGTCAGTGCCATGAATCATTTGTCCCCAACTCCCAGCCGATCAGTACTGCAAATCAAAGCTGAGTTTGCATAGAAGTAATTCATCAGGCCAGTTTTAGGCAATATCGAGAACATAAGACATCTGTCTGGAAAGACTTAAAAAGCCGGTTCCGAGGATTTAATATTCCAACATAGCTTTTCAGGAAAGAACATAATGACCACAGGATGGAGGTGGTGGTAATGTGCTGATCTCAGGGTGCTTTGCTTCTTTAGAACCTGGACAACTAGCCTGATGGGACCATGACGTCTTCTCTCTACCAGAAAACTATTAAAGAAAATGTCTGGACATCAGCTTTTCACTTTAGGCTGAAGCACGTTTGGCTCTGCATCATTCACTGCAATGATCCAAAGCACACCAGAACGTTCACTGAATGGTAAGAAAAAAGGATTAAGCTTATTGGTTTCTTGACTAAATGCATCTTAAACCCTTCTTTTTAAGACAGAGAGATGTGTAGCAGTAGACCTTTGTGTTTGGGAGACTTAAATGTTTCTCCCATTACTACAACACAGTAGAGGTGTAACCTTATGACATCACCAGTCATTCATTAAGACTATCTTAAAGAGACAGTTGACAATTATAACCAATGCGAGGCTATAATCCAAAACGTAGGTCCTGTTGACCTCCAATTCACTTCTCTGTGTTGTTTTTTTAACCGGGGTGGCCAGTGTGGTCAACCCTAACCAGTACTTTGTCTTATTTTTGTTTATTGTGTTGTGCTCCTCACTGATTTCCTTGCTTGGTAATCATAACACCCTCTCTGCACCTTGTTGATCAATCGCTCTCTCACTGTATGTTCAGCTCATTTTTCTTCGTTTGTTGCCAGATCTTTGTGAATCCCCCTTTCCTGTTCAGCCTTCTCTTTAGTTTCGGTGACCTTTAATGGATATTTTCAGGTCAGAAGAATTGAATCCAAGAGCAGATTTGATGAACTCCTTCAGTTTTCACTCTGCTCTGAAAAACGCTGCCTTTGTTTTTAATTTGACGTTTTTTCTTCATATGATCTGAAGACAGCTGAGGCTGCTCGACCTCAAGCTAACTGACCCGAGCCACGCTGCTTTTCACCATAATGAATGGCACGGGGGGGTGTATTGTCTGTTGTCTGAAGTCCTTTTTATAAGGCGTTTCAATGATGTTAAATGACTTTATAAACCTTTATGGTCCTTGTGGTGCAGCAGCAGTGAGGGAAGCCTGAGTGCTTGTGAAATAGATGTTTGCTCAGCCAGTTGTGAAATTGGGGTCAAAGTGTTTTACCACAAAACACACGGAAGCAGTTTAGACACTGAATACTGATGAGAAAGTTGGAAAAGATGTTCACTCTTTATGAGCTCAGTGTAGAAGCTGGAGATTCATCTCATTTCTACTTATTTAATATCCTTATTTAATTTTCTCGTTTTCTAGGAAGGATTCCGAAACACAAAAATGTAGCTAGTTGTTCAAAGTTTTTAACGACCCTATTCCCAGTTCTGCATCTATAAGTGCTAGACAAATATCAGAGGTTGGTTTGCTTAAAACAAAAAGGTAATTCCAAGAATGAGCCAAGACTGAAAACTACTGAGCAGGTTGGAAAGAGAGGCTGTTAATTGAAGTTCCCACTGTTGCTATTTAGCTTTTCTCTTTGTTTAATGGTAGATCCCGTAGTTCCCACTGTTACCACATGCTGTAGCTAGAGTCTTTGATAAATAGTGGTTCTGACTTATGCATGAAAGATCCAGTGGTTTGGGGTGCCGTTTGTGAAATTACACAGTCAAAAGGTAACAGCAGTAATTTGGGTTATTCAGTCTTGTCACAAGAGAAAAAAAACGGGTGTTTATTTTATGAAGTCATATCTGCATCCATGTTATTTATTCATTTGTAATTGTCAGTTTCAAGCTAAATATTTAGCTCCAAATGAAATATTTAGTTAGCCAGTTTAGTTTGATGTTCAATATTTAGTTTCAAACTAAATATTTAGTTAGCAAGTAAAATACAGTGGCTTGCAAAAGTATTCGGCCCCCTTGAACGTTTCCACATTTTGTCACATTACAGCCACAAACATGAATCAATTTTATTGGAATTCCAGGTGAAAGACCAATACAGGGTGGTGTACACGTGAGAAGTGGAACGAAAATCATACATGATTCCAAACATGTTTTACAAATAAATAAGTGAAAAGTGGGGTGTGCGTAATTATTCAGCCCCCAGAGTCAATACTTTGTAGAACCACCTTTTGCTGCAATTCCAGCTGCCAGTCTTTTAGGGTATGTCTCTACCAGCTTTGCACATCTACAGACTGAAATTCTTGCCCATTCTTCTTTGCAAAACAGCTCCAGCTCAGTCAGATTAGATGGACAGCGTTTGTGAACAGCAGTTTTCAGATCTTGCCACAGATTCTCGATTGGATTTAGATCTGGACTTTGACTGGGCCATTCTAACACATGGATATGTTTTGTTTTAAACCATTCCATTGTTGCCCTGGCTTTATGTTTAGGGTCGTTGGCCTGCTGGAAGGTGAACCTCCGCCCCAGTCTCAAGTCTTTTGCAGACTCCAAGAGGTTTTCTTCCAAGATTGCCCTGTATTTGGCTCCATCCATCTTCCCATCAACTCTGACCAGCTTCCCTGTCCCTGCTGAAGAGAAGCACCCCCAGAGCATGATGCTGCCACCACCATATTTGACAGTGGGGATGGTGTGTTCAGAGTGATGTGCAGTGTTAGTTTTCCGCCACACATAGCGTTTTGCATTTTGGTCTCATCTGACCAGAGCACCTTCTTCCACATGTTTGCTGTGTCCCCCACATGGCTTGTGGCAAACTGTAAACGGGACTTCTTATGGTTTTCTTTTAACAATGGCTTTCTTCTTGCCACTCTTCCATAAAGGCCAACTTTGTGCAGTGCACCACTAATAGTTGTCCTAAGGACAGATTCCCCCACCTGAGCTGTAGATCTCTGCAGCTCATCCAGAGTCACCATGGGCCTCTTGGCTGCATTTCTGATCAGCGCTCTCCTTGTTCGGCCTGTGAGTTTAGGTGGACGGCCTTGTCTTGGTAGGTTTACAGTTGTGCCATACTCCTTCCATTTCTGAATGATCGCTTGAACAGCGCTCCGTGGGATGTTCAAGGCTTGGGAAATCTTTTTGTAGCCTAAGCCTGCCTTAAATTTCTCAATAACTTTATCCCTGACCTGTCTGCTGTGTTCTTTGGATTTCATGGTGTTGTTGCTCCCAACATTCTCTTAGACAACCTCTGAGGCCGTCACAGGGCAGCTGTATTTGTACTGACATTAGATTACACACAGGTGCCTCTATTTAGTCATTAGCACTCATCAGGCAATGTCTATGGGCAACTGACTGCACTCAGACCAAAGGGGGCTGAATAATTACGCACACCCCCCTTTTCAGTTATTTATTTGGAATCACGTATGGTTTTCGTTCCACTTCTCACGTGTACACCACTTTGTATTGGTCTTTCACGTGGAATTCCAATTAAATTGATTCATGTTTGTGGCTGTAATGTGACAAAATGTGGAAAAGTTCAAGGGGGCCGAATACTTTTGCAAGCCACTGTATTTACTTTGAAGCTCAATATTTATATAACCAATTTAGTTTGAAGCTAAACATTTAGTTTCAAACTGTGTTATTTATAAATGAATAAATGACATGGATGCAAATATGACTTTAAGAAAACGAACCCCTATTTTGTTCTCACATGGCAGACTAAATGTAGCAATGAGTGAGTTTAGTGCTGTTAAATAAACCCAGTAATCGTTGGAACTTCTCTCTTGTGAGTTACTACACGAAATAACCCAAATTATTGGTGCTAATTTTTCACTGTGTAACGCTACAAATGGCACCCCACACAGTGGTTCCCTCTGTTGCACTGTGGTTCCAGTGATTGTTGTTGTAGCACGGTAGATCCCAGTCGTTCCCATTGTTTCCTCACATCTAGACTCTGTATTTAGTGGCAGCTCCCATAGTTCCCACTGATTTATTGCTGAAGGGTACAAGAAATTAAGAAGGTAGGGAAGTCCCCTGATTTTTTTCAATTGAATATAAACAATGTAGTTTTTATTTTATTTGTGTATATGTCTAAGGGGTTTTAAACTTTCCATTTGTATCACTAAAGCTCCTCAGCTTTTTCCCTTATGATAACCACACCAAATGTGTGTCATATTCAGTAAGAGGAAGGGGAAGTGTGCAGTTTTCTGATAAACCATGGCAGATGTGTTTAATCATGACAGTTCGCTCATAACGTCAAATATTGAAATTATCTTCAGTTCCAGGCAAAGCCTCAAATTGCTTCCTGTTAATATGAGCAGTATTTCCAGAAGTGCCATCTGTCGACGGCCTCCGACGGTTGTGTTATAACCGCTAACCTCTCTGTTCTCATCACTGACGCTGCGGCTTGGCTACACCGAGGCTGTGGAAATGAAATTCCACCTTCTTTGTCATCTGGGAATAACTGTAATTACCTCTTTCTGTTACACAGCTCCCTTCCTCGTTCAGGTCGTAATTAGTGACTTGTGGGTTAACGATGCCTGGGGAAGCAAACAAATTTGGACGCCTCATTTCAACCGAACCAAAGTGTGCTTTGATTTTGGCTTAATTAAGCCAAACATCGAATACAGGAGTTGTTTTATTAATAAAAGGGTCTATTTAACCCTCGACAGTGCTAACACAGGAAGCGATGAAAACAGCAGTGATCTCCAGTGTTTAAATACGTTCAACAGACTGAATGTACTACTACTCAGTTTATGGGGTTTTAACTTCTTTTTAACCTTTTCATTTTATTCTTCTTTTATTCTTAATTGTATTCCAGGTAGATAATCAACAGTTTTGCATTTTTAGGCTTGTTAGAAAAACATTTTTGTTTCTCTGTAAAATAAAAGGAGTTCTCTGTGTTCTCTTTCTGTAGAAGGTGTGCCTGGTCTCCAAGGCCAGAGTAGCAACACCAGGGGCCCTGGGCACTGAGGCTCACAGACCCCCTTCTCTAACCTAACACTCACACCAGTTATATATATATATATATATATATATATATATATATATATATATATATATATATATATATATATATATATATATATATATATATATATATAGTGAGAAAGGATTGATACGGCTGCTACGTACCCGTTTTAGAGTTTAACCGACGTGATGACGTATGCGGATATGAAGACAGCTAAGGTCATGATGAAAACTTCTTTAAAACTTTTACAAAACCGAGTAAAAGCATGTATGTAAAATGTGTTACGTGCATTTAACCTCCATGAAACATGAACAAGACATGGATTTCATGTTAAATCCATATATTGGTCTAAAACGGGTACGTAGCAGACGTGTCACTCCTTTCTCACTACGGTGAAAACAAACTAGTCCCGAATTAAAACATCGATCATAAAAAAACTATTACAGAAGGAGAACTTTTACTTTTGAACTCAGTGCGAACATATAGATTTTATGAAGTAAACAGTTTTTGTAGATGCCAGAGCTCGGAACGAGATGAAACCAAAACTGGCTTCACCTGGCCTTCTCTCAGGCAAAAACAATGTTGCATCATTGCGTTTCGTGCCCCTGTCCCCCGGATTTTATTAGACTGTTTATTTTCGCTCAACATGCGGAGACCTAACATTTTCTGATGATGAAATTATTTCATATAGGCTAACCTTATTTATGATTTATATTTCCATACAATATTTACTGTAAAATGGAAGGGATGGAGATGGAGGATGGGACCTTTACTGGTGGAACGTTATATGTCGGATTTCTTTCTAAGGGGAGCGGCGTCCCCCTCCGCTCCCCCCTCCGCTCCCCCCAAGTCCATAGAACACATGTAGACCGGTTGGGCGAACTCCCACGCACCCTCCAGGACCCTGCTGAGGGTGTAGAGCTGGTCCAGAGTTCCACGGCCAGGACGAAAGCTTGGTCTAAGATATGTTTATTAATTATCTACTGTAAGTATTGGTTATTATCTTTGAAAAATGACTTAGAAAAGTGTTTATTCTGCTTTAAATCTTTTATGTAGTTATTTATTTGGATTTTTATTTTATTTTAGTCTTTAAAATACCAGAATTTGCCCATAACTTTATATTTTTGTCAGTCTAATGACAGAATTTAAAAAATATTACATTAGATGTTACTCAGTACTCAAGTAGCCTATTTCTAGATACTTTTTTACTCTTACTCGAGTAAGTTTTTTGGACGGCTACTTAGATAAGTGGCAGAAAATGGATGGATGGTTGGATGGATCGAAACTAACTGTGTTTGTTTTCACGTAAAAGCTGCAGGAACCATGTCTTTTGTCAATGAAAGTGACATGCTGTCAGTTTCAGAATGACATATGGTGCACAGCTCCCAGTGTCAGAGGAAAAAGGTGATGACTGAATTACTAAAATCAGCTATTAAACCCTAAGTTTGCAAACATTTGACACTAAATACAGAAAGTTTTATTTCACAAGCTTAAAAAAAAAGAAAATTACATTTCCTTGCTCTGCAGATTATTTTCTTTTACTGCCTAAAAAAAACATGGAAACGTAGAGAAAGGACAAGATCAAATATAAACACCAAAGGGAATAAAACCTGAAACGACTTCACACCTCAAAATGAAAAAGAAGGTAAAACAGGTAAAGCTCATTTTCCCACGTCTACCTCCATTCCTGCTCAGGGAATTAAAGCTGTTGTCCCAGAATGTCCGAGGCACAGCCTGCATCACGTTCAAATCGCTTGTTCTGCAAAAGCTGACGTTTGTTTACATTTGAAATAATTAGGTGGTAATAATTCAGGCTTGTAAAGCAACAGCTTCATTAAAAGTCTCTTTAATCTTTATGTAATTAGGAAAGAACTGGATGTATGTGTGAGCTACTGTAGGGACTGTTTGAGTCTTTGTCCTCTGGGGGGAACCTGCAGAATATGTTTGCTTTCTGATTCTGAAAGGCTGGTTTTAGTAAAAGCCTTCGGTTTTAGCCTTTGTGCAAACAGACCTGTGCGTCACCGAGGCTGCACTGCAACACCCCAACCAGCAGAACTATCTGAAATATGGTTACGTTTTCAAAACGAAGCATTCATTTAAAAGCAGGGGGCCAGCTTAACTGATGTTTTTTCGCCATCTAGTGGTTTATAAAAAATAAAAATAAAGGACACCTGTGTTGAGAATTTATTTATGTAAAGCCTATCAAATGGCAAGGATTAATAAATTAATCAAACCAAAGATTATATAGATGCTAAAGATATAAATAGATAGATAGATTAGTAGATAGACACCGATAGGTTATAGATAGATAAATGAACAATGAATCTACTGTACATTTCATTTGAATGTTTATTTAGACTGTTGGCCTGTCTGCTGAAGGAGGAGCAGCTGCTCTCTGTCTCTCTCCAGATCCGTTCACTTTGTTTTCTTTTTTGTTTTCTTTTCTTGTTTTGTTTCTTAACATTTTCTTAGTTACTTTATCTACCCAGCCCCTGGAGTTACTGTATTGGACCAGATCTCTTCTTGGATTACTTTTCTATGGACTTATCAACATGGCTTTTTGCTCAGCTGAGGATTTTGAAAAACTGCTCCACAGAATTGAGGGCATTGAAACGAAGCTACGTCGTCTGGAAATTAATTTTGATCTCCACGCTGATTATGGAAACGACACAACTTTACCTTTGAATACAAACAGCCCGGTGTTACATCGGTCTAACCGTGTCACAGAGACTCCCTACAGGCGTCTGAGCGGCAGAACTCCGCACTCTAATAAAGACTGGCCAGCATTAAAACGCATGAAATCATCAACCCCAGCCTGTTCTCCGAGGAAGAAAAAACAAAAGAAACTCCGGCACAGAGAAAGCTCTGAACCCAGACCTGCCGCTTCTGCTAAAAGTAAACAAAAGAGGTTTCAGCCAAAAACAAGAGATATTTCTCCACCTGGAATCCCCCTGAAAAACAGATTCGCAGCCTTGAGTTCCCCGAAAGATGACGCATCCCCCGGGACCAGTCAAAGCCACCAGGAGAAACCCAGCCGCATCAAACAGACACATAACAAAGTAAGAGCCCCCCCAGCAAAGACTGTTATCATACAAGACGGATCAAATAATGGAATTGAGGCTTTTTGTAGCAAGAACACCAAAGTTTATAGCTGCTACAAAAATACAGTGAGAGAAATATCAGAAAAAATCCCCAAAATCTTGGACCAACATCCTACTTTGGAAAAGCTAGTCATTCACGCTGGATCAGCAGATATCGCGATGAGACAATCCGAGATTCTGAAGAGAGACTTTTCTGATCTCCTACAGAGACTTGATGGACTTAACGTAAACATCCTCATCAGCGGACCAGTCCCTGAAGGGAATGATGAAAGATTTAGCAGACTCCGCATGCTCCATAAATGGTTGAAGAAACAATCAGCTGTGAAGTCGTTCACATTTATTAATAATTTCAAAGTATTTGGAAGTGCTAATCATCTGTTCAAAGCAGGCCAACGTTATCTTAACAAGGCCGGAGTAAGGCTGTTGGCAGCAAAAAAAATTTCTTATCAACATCAGAAAGCAACACACTTGCTCCCAAAAGCTGACCTTGAGGCGCCCATGGATATCAGAGAACAAAAACAGCAAGTCATGATGACACCACAGGACCGAACAGATAAACAACCATCAGAGATTAAGTCTTGTGTGGGGTAGTTTTAATCTGTTAAGCACTCTGAGATGCAATTTTGTACGAAAAGCGCTTTATAAATAAAGATTGATTGATTGATCGATACCAAAACATGGCTGTCCACCTAAATGGAAGCAGCAACAGTTACTAGTCATGTCGTCATCAGATTTGAGCTTTAATGGAAGAGTAGCAGAATGAAAGACGTTGAAAGAAAGTCCACAATAGTTTTAGTTTGTAGTTTTCCATAAGCTATGAGGTAGACACGGCAGAAAAAGAAATGTTATCTCAAGTTGCTTTGGTCAGATGAGACCAAAACTGTTTTTTGTTTTTTTACTTTCTTACCTCCATCTAAAACATATTATGCAGCTGAAAACTAACGCCTCACATTACCCTGAAAACAATTTCCCTAGAATGAAATATGATGTTTGGCAGCATCATATTTTGGGAATGTGTTGTTTTAGTTTTTTTTTCCCGCAGGGACGAGGGCTGCTGCCCTGAGCTGGGGGGTGTGTGTGAAGATAGATGGAGTTAAATACAAAGCAATCCCAAAAAAAGAAAACAAACCTGATAGAGGCAGCGGGAGAGTTGAGGTTGGGATGAAGGTCCAAACATACAGACACAGCTTCAACTGAGAAGCTATGGGAAGACCGTAAAGACGATCTGTTTTATGCGAATAGACAAAAATATCAGTGTTTAGATTTGCATAACTGGTGCAGAAATACCCTGGAAGATGTGTGGCTAAAACAGGGAAGGGTGGTTCTACAGGGGATTGATTCACATAAATACGAGCATGTGCCATATAAACTGAAGCCCAGTGTGGATATCTTCCATAAAGAAACCCAACCCATTTAGATGTCTTTAAAATTGACATATTCCCTCTGTTTAAGTCAAGACTTAAAACACCCCTGTAATGTTTTTTACTGTTTAATAGAATAATCCGCTATTCTCCCACAAGGGGGAAGTCAGCTGTAACAGCAGCAAAGTGACAGGTAATAGAAACATTTAGATTCATGCAAGAAAAGTATAAAAAACAGAATTAAGAATAATATATGTACATCAAGCACAAAATTACAAAAACCAAAGTACTGTGCAGTTATTAAATATAAAGTGGCATACTCAGATTTGAATGTGCATCTTAGTGGGATAATTTTAAATATATATATATATTTACAGAATGTGCATGTGTAGTTGTGCATTAAAATGTAAACGTATTATTTACAAGTTAAAAAATATAAACTGTAAAAAGCAGATGTGCAATTAACAGCAGCAGAAATGTTACTTCAAGTGAGTGTAAATTACAGCATGGATGTAAACAGGATTGAGTTTGTTGGGAGCAGCGGTGGTTGTATTATATATATAAGCTATATCACGTTATAATGGGAAAGCTTTATTCTAACAATATCACTTTTTTTTGTTTGTGCAACATACTATCACGTTCTTACAATATAGTTTTCACGTTTTAACAATATAATTTTACGTTATAACAATATACATGTTTATCATGTTATAACAGAAAACCTTTCATGTTCTCACAATAAAAATATATTGTAAGAACGTGATGATTTATGCTACAAACTTTCAAAAAAACAAAACTGTTTTATTGTAAAACGAGTTGCGTTCAGGAACCCGAATCAGTCTCATGTGGACAGCCCTCACTTTTGAGAACTGGGGGCTATGACCTGGTAGCAACATGGCAACAAACACGTTTTAGTTTTCTTTCTCAGCGTACGCATGCTTATTTCAATACTGTCCAAGCTGTGCAATAACAGCAAAGTCTCTCCTTGCTTCAATCCAAGTATAAAATAGAACTTCATCAGTTCAGATAGATGAGACATTTTCTCCGTCGCTAATCTGCTCCGTCATCAACTTTATGTTTTCAAATTATTATGTTCGAAGACTAAATAAGAATTTTTTTGTTCAAACAATGTACTTTTCATGTTTCTACAATAAAATATATTGTTCGAAAACAATATATTTTTATTGTAAGAACATAAAAAGCTTTTTGTTATAACGTGACAAACATCTATATTGTTAAAACGTGAAAATTATATTGTACCAAAAAAAAGTTATACTGTTATAACAGTAAAATTTTCACATTATGACGTGATATAGGTCTGTTTTTAATTTCTCCCAGGTAGCAGCTCTACGCTGCCGTAGGAGACGCTTTCCATCAGTGATGATATTTTGTCCAGGGTCCTCCTGTCTCCCACCATCTGCACTGGATCCAGGGGGCGCCCTAGAGCAGAAGCTGGCCTTCTTGACGAGCTTGTCCAACCTCAAAACCCCAGCTACTTGTAGTACATGGCCTGAGTGATCCAGGAAGATCAGTGAGTTAAGCCCCACCCATTGAGCATGCAGGTCCCGCCCACTGACCCTGATTGGCAGATGAGCTCTTCTGTTGAAGAGGTACATTCTGCAATAAATAAGCGACTGGGAAAAACACCATAATGCAATAAAAGCTGACTTTGAGAAAAAAGATGTAAAATAAAAACGGCTAAAAAGTCATTTCTGTTATTCGGACAAAACTGAAAAAAAAAATATAATAGCAAAATAATGTTTTATACAAAAAAATACATTTTAAAGGAAAATAAAAATAATTTCATAATAATTAGCGTCAAATTTTATATGCATTCGGTTTTTTTCACAATTTCATTGTCACATTATATGTGTGCCAATTATTTATTCGTGTAGATATTTATTTCATAATTTTTTTTATTTATATAATTTTGAGCAGTCTGGCGTTTAATAAAATAACCCAAATTATTATTGTTAACTTTTGACTGAGTAACTTTAAACACGGAAGTCATCACTGCGAACCTGTGCTAAAAACTTTTGTTACGTTTGTTTATTCTTTACCTGAATTGATCTTCGCTTGTAGTGTTGGCTTCCGGCCGGCAGGGGGCAGCACGACGCCACTCTGCAGTTGGTATGAAGTAGAAAGAAGGAGGAGGAGAACACGGAGAAAAACACAAAAACAAATGTCGGTGGAGCTGAGTTTTCTTCCTGTGTTGTTTTTTTTCCATCTTAAATCTGAGAAGGACAGCTTGTCGAGTTCTAAGCAGGTGAATTTATATATTCTTTTTTACTCTGTTCTAAATGACCGAAGGTTAAACAAACTGTGGCCGACAGGCTCCGTTAAAACTGAGACAACATGGCGTATGTCGAGTTTTCTCGCTCTGTCTTGAGTCCAGTCGCTTTCTAGTAAAGTAATTCACTGAAATAGCTTCATTTTTGCTTCCTGAGGAGGGGGGGTAAAATGGTGGCCAGCCGGAGAGAGAAGCGTCGCCACACGAAGGCTCTCCCAGTGTATGGCTCAGATCCAGCGGACAGATCTGAACACTTATCACCGCCATGTGGTAAATAACACAGTGAGCAGTCAGGATACGGGAATAAAAATTAATCTCCTAAAATTATCACAGGTTTTCCCTCACTTTGTGACATAAATAATAATTAAAAAATTATAATAATTAGTGCTTTGTTGAAAAAAAAAATCGATTCTGAATTGATTCTTATAAAAATTCTAAGAATCGAATCGATCCACAAATCCAAAGATCGGTTTCATTGTTTAACATTGTTAGCCCCCAACTTTTTTACAGCTGGAATGAGAAGGAAAAGTCCGGGCATAAGTTCCCCCCAACTTTTACTCCCCCAGTGTTGCTTATTGTTATACTATGGAAGCCCATTTCCGCCACTTGAAAGTAAAAGAATTATGCACGGTATGTAAAATTTTCGACTTTCAAAGTCATAATTATGAGATAAAGTCATTATTATTACAGTCATATTTTTTTTAGATAAAAAGTCATTATTATGAGATACAAAGTCATATTTTTTAGATACAAAGTCATAATTATGACATTCAAAGTCATATTTATGCGATAAAAAGTCATAATTTCAACTATTATGAGATACAAAGTCATAATTATGACTTTCAAAGTCATATTTATGAGATAAAAAGTCATAATTTCAACTATTATGAGATACAAAGTCATAATTATGACTATCTCATAATTATGACTTTGTATCTCATAATTTTCACTTTGAAAGTCAAAATTATGACATAAAATGTTTGTTTATTTTTTCTTTCAAGTGGCGGAAATGGGCTTCCATGCATTACAGCCATATAATTAACGTAACAATAAAAAAAGACGTTTTTATTAGCACTGACCAATATCAATATCGGACCCTTGAGAATCGGAATTGAATCGCTTCTTGAAATTTGATACCCAGCTCTCATAATAATGTGTATTTATTTATTTACATTTTCTTCAAATTCAGAACTTTAAATCCATTTCTTCAGAATTATGTAGAACGCGAATTTTTAAAACATGAGACTGAACAGAAGAAATAGAACAGAAATGTCATTTATTGTCTCAGTGGGGGAAATTCAGGTGTACCAGCAGTCATGTTAAAGGCATATAGAAGCATGCAGATGCAAACTGAGGTAAAAATGTATTTATATATTTTTTTAAAGTAGAACGATAAGAATAAGAGACTGTACTGCAAGGGCAAACTTACAGCATAGAAAATTGTGTACAAGTTTTAAAATAGCACACTCGGATTCAAAGACGTGTAACCGAATAGGGTAAATTAAAAACGAATTGCTAGATGTGTATTTAATGCATAAAAAAACAATAGATTGTTGCTGTTGTAGTAGTGGTGGAATAACTGTAAATAACAGAAGGGATGTAAAGCTTCTGGCTGGATGCAGTCAGTTCTGCCGCTGAAGATCTCCAGTTCTGCCACAGCTGAGAGAGGGACCTAAACAGAAGTGGACATGAATGCAGCTTCTGTTCGACTCGTCGTGTTATTCTGGTCCGTTTCATCGATGGTTCGATCATCAGCAAAAAGCAACACGGCTGGTGTGTGTGTTTGTTTGGTTCACGGCGTCGCGTTCCTAGAGGGTTTTCTTGGCTGCAGCTGGTTTTGAATGAGCCGTCTTCAAATGGCTCCGAGCTACAGGCAGAAACGTCCTGAACACTTTTTATTTTATTTTTATGTATTTCGTCGTACAGGCGGAGCTACTTGCAGACTCTTAACGGTTGCACTGCATCTTTTTTTTTTCATCTCCTGCTGTCGTCTCATGTGGTGCTGCAACCTTGAACCCAAACCTCAGCCAGACCTCAGCTCGGCGCCGCATCCTGACGCACATCAAACCGCTCCTCAGTATTTCCTCAGAGATCAACCGACAGAACGACGCTTTCTCTCATTTCCTCACGTTTTCCTCCTGATCATCCAGGCTTTATCTACAGCGCCGCTTCTGATCAGGCGTTCTCCGGGGCTTCTCTCTCTCTCTCTCTGTTTCTGCTTCTCAGTTTCCCCCCGGCTCACCACAGAACCCGTCGGCCCGGTTACCGCCGCCCCGAGGAGGAATGCAGGTCCCCGTTTGTTACGTCACCTCCTTGTTCCTCTCGTTGCTGCCTGCAGGTCTGGTTTGCTGCTCGGCTGCCTGTGGAAACCAGCAGATGTGTGATTCGTGTGGGAGAGGCGGGAGGCCCGCTGAAGCCCCCCTCCGCTCTGAGGAGCCGAGGTAAAACTTTTGGAGAGACGCTCGCTGACTTCATGGCGATGCTGGTGATGTATACCTGTTACAGGCTGATTTACCATGATCACGTTTGTGGATTAATCAGCTTTTATCCTCGCTTGTCGAATAAAGACGCCCGAATTTAGTAAAGAAACACGATAAATACATGTAGTTTCTTTGTTTGTTTTCTGATTTATTATGTCGGGATAATTGTAGTGTAATAACCCTTCTACTGGTTTAATCAATAAATCCATCGTTACAGATTGAAGTTGGCTGATATAATCGGTTCCCCCCCCCCCTCCCAAAAAAAAGTCTGACAATATTTTTTATTTTATTTATTTATTTTTTTGTTTAAAGCATCATCGAGCTTTAAACCGGTATATCTTCGGCCACCACAACGCTGCTGCTACTGTGGGTCCTCCTGTCTGACCCCTGAAGGAAAGCGATTATTGGTCTGTTGGCCGATTCTCAAACAGGAATCTAATTATCTGTGAAAACAGCCGAACTTTTCTATTCTTCTGGGAGTCATTTATGTTTCATTTTTTAAATACTATATTTTTTTTCATTTTTTAGGAAAACTCTTACAACTTTCAGATGTAGAAATTTTCTGACCTGGATCGAAGTCTCAGAGCTGAATGGACTTTTCTGACTCCTCCCATCTCCTCCTTTTGACCCGTATAGAGCTGAAAACTATAGGAGAACGATTATAACAGGAAAATATAAGTATAACATTTATATGTAAATAATCATTGACGGGAACATTAAGCGCCTTTTGTTCTGGAGCCTCGACTTGACAGGGTGAAATAAAACGATGAAAGGTACTCGGCCATCTTTAAATCTCTGCACCACTAGATTAACAGCATTGCAGAAGGAGACAGAAGCTACTGATTCAACCGGCTCAGCCGACTGCTCAGGTTTCATGTGAAAGAATGCGGCATAAATCTGATCACAGATGAAAGGAAATGAGTGACAAAAAAATAAGTATCAGTTTAAAATATTATCCACCAGAAATCAAAAAATAATTAGAGAGCACGTCCTTTTTTTTAATGTTAATAGAGGAGATAACTTTTTTTTATTTTTAAGTCAACTCCTCTATTAAAATGTTTCCACAGCAAAAGGTTGTAAATTCTCAATAAAACTGCGTATAATTCACTTGGTTTGACCTGTTTTCACATTGAAGAATCGGGACAATTTAAAACGCATGTAGTTTCACCGAGCAGCCAGCAGGTGGCAGCGTTGATTGAAACGTTCAAGTGTGTGCCACACATCTGTATGGAGCCAGGTGAGGATCGTGTGTATTTGGATCGTTGAAAACAAGTTGTTGAAACTGAGAAAATAAACGTGTAAACCAAATGCCAGATTTTAATCTTCAGATCTAAAAAAATAAATAAAAATAAAGGTGCTTTTAAAAATAAATAAAAAAGGAAGGAAACTAACATTTCTTTCAGCTGGAATGAAGATTTAAATCTGTTTTTATTTTCCTACACATTTACACGTTTTCATTTTTTCATCATATGTCAGGGGTGTGGCTAAAATGTCTGGCTCTCTCATGTAGCGTTCATGAAACATGGGAAGTTTTGTAAGTTTCTTTGGTTAAGTTTCAGACTCTAATAATTACATTTACTGAACTGTTTTTGTAAAATAACATAAAAATACTGACAGATTTAATCGTTTTTAAGTTAACAGTCAACATGCAAAGTTCAGCAAGAAAGGACGAAAGTTATTTAATTTTTAACATGATTGTCAGCGATACAACGCCCACAAAGTATCCGCATCTATTCATTTCAATTCAGTTTATTTATATAGCGCCGATTCACAACAGATGTCATCTCAAGGCGATTTACAAGAAAAGTCATTTCAATACAAACATTGCAATTAGTTTAAAGGTTTAGCTAGTTTTCTATCTAAGGAATCCCAGCAGATTGCATCGAGTCATTGACTGGCAGCTGCGCCCTCCGTTGATGCAGTCTTCGAACCACAGCAATCCTTGATACCGAGCAAGCATGTAGCTTCAGTGGAAAGGAAAAACTCCCCTTTAACAGGAAGAAACCTCCATCAGAACCAGAACCTGGCTCAGTACAAGCGGCCATCTGCAACGACCATCTGGGGGTTCGAGAAGACAGAGCAGAGACACAGAAAGAACAAAAGAACTGATTTAAGAGTAGTTTCTGGGTTAAAGAAAGTAAAAAGTTGATAACAGGACACGGAGGATGCTCAGTTACTGGGGTGCCCCCCCTCCAACAGGGAATTGTAGCTAAGCAGGATACCAGACCAGGTGGAGCTTCTATGGAGAGAGAAAAACTGAGAAAAAAACAAAGTTAACAATTGAAATAACAACAAATAACACAACTGGAGAGTAGTAGAAGAGAAAAGAAGCAGAGTGAAGAAAAGTGGTCAACTGTTTTCTGCAAGCTTTGCCTGATAACCTTTACTCCAACCTGTCAATCTTTACATCATGGCTCACAGTAAGTTAGAACTGCTCTAGATGTAGAATCTCTGCATGCCAATGACATGTTTGACCAAGCTGCCCTTGTTTTCCACGCCACACGTGTTTGCAGGGGCCTTTAAAACAGATTAATTTTATTCTGTGCCTTTTTTTGTGTGTCCGATTCCAAGACCTGTGAGCAGAGTGGACAATCCTTTGACCAGGAGAAGTGTCCTACGTTGCTCCAGACCTGCAGGAACAATGCTTCCCAAACCAGATTATCCTGGCTTCAAACCCACAATCAGTCCTACGAGCTGCCCTCGTTATGGCGACTCTTCAGGTGGAGATTGTGTTTTGAGGCCTTCACCAACATGAATGCCTCAAGGAAGCACCAGATGATGGAGGTGTAAGTGTTCGGTTGCAAGTTATTTTTTTTATTCACCCGCTGCTCAGACCAAAACAAACGTCTACACAAAGTTTCCTCAATTAACTCAGTCCTAACTGTTGCCTCCTGTTTGTCTCTTTCTTAATTACTCTAATGTAGCAACATTTTGTTTTAATTATTAACCAGTGAACTTTATATTTATTTAATATTTCTACACTCCACATTAAATGGAACATTTTATTTGATGAAAAAAATAAGATCATGATATCTAAACTTTTGAACATGATTGGTGAAACCTCTCTAAATGTGGTCTACAGGTAAAGGGTTTAGCAGACATTAAAAATCTACGGTGACCCAGAGGGGTCAACAAAATGCAAAAGCCACAACAGACGTTATGCTAAAGCAAGACCAGTGATAAACTTGCAAGCATAACTTCCGTTGTGGCTTTTTGTTGTGTTGTGGCTTTTGCATTTTGTTCACCCTTCCGGGTAACTGTAAAAATCAACTAGCTAAGAGCCAATATAGCTAGTATTTCTAGCTAAAAGTTAAAGGGACTGCTACCTTTGAGCTAATGTAACCGTTAGCTTGCTAGTTAGCACTTTCAAGATAACTTTGTATTCTGCTACAATTGAAAATAAACAGGTCAGACCTGACCACAAGATATGATCAAGTGAAGGTGTTGTAGACCTTTTTAAATTGGCTAACTAGGAGCTAATGTAGCTGTTAGCCTGATAGCTTGATAGTTAAAACAGTCAAGATAGGTTTATGCAAAACAAAATCAGCTAACTAGGAGGTAATATAGCTAGTAATGCAAGCTAACAGCGAAAGTACCTGCTAGCCATGAGCTAATGTCTATGTTAGCTTGATTGTTAAAACATTCAAGAAAAGTTTATGTATAACAATCAGTTAACTAGGAGCTAATATTGCTAAAACTGCAAGCTAACAGCCAAAGTACCTGCTAGCCATGAGCTAATGTCGCTTTTAGCTTGATAGCTGGATTTTTAAAACATTCAAGATAAGTATGTATAAAAATATCAGCTAACTAGGAGCTAATATAGCTAAAATTGCAAGCTAACAGCTAAAGTACCTGCTAGCCATGAGCTAATGTCGCTTTTAGCTTGATAGCTGGATTTTTAAAACATTCAAGATAAGTATGTATAAAATTATCAGCTAACTAGGAGCTAATATAGCTAAAATTGCAAGCTAACAGCTAAAGTACCTGCTAGCCATGAGCTAATGTCGCTTTTAGCTTGATAGCTGGATTTTTAAAACATTCAAGATAAGTATGTATAAAAATATCAGCTAACTAGGAGCTAATATAGCTAAAACTGCAAGCTAACAGCTAAAGTACCTGCTAGCCATGAGATAATGTTGCTGTTAGCTTGATAGCTGGATTTTTAAAACATTCAAGATAAGTTTATGTATAAAAAATATCAGCTAACTAGGAGCTAATATAGCTAAAACTGCAAGCTAGCAGCTAAAGTAACTGCCAACCATGAGGTAATGTTGCTGTTAGCTTGATAGCTGGATTTTTAAAACATTCAAGATAAGTTTGTTTAACAATCAGTTAACTAGGAGCTAATATAGCTAAAACTGCAAGCTAACAGCTAAAGTACCTGCTAACCATGAGCTAATGTTGCTGTTAGCTTGATAGCTTGATTGTTAAAAGATTCAAGATAAGTTTATGTATAAAAATATCAGCTAACTATGAGCTAATATAACTAAAACTGCAAGCTAACAGCTAAAGTAACTGCTAACCATGAGATAATGTTGCTGTTAGCTTGATAGCTGGATTTTTAAAACATTCAAGATAAGTTTGTTTAACAATCAGTTAACTAGGAGCTAATATAGCTAAAACTGCAAGCTAACAGCTAAAGTACCTGCTAACCATGAGCTAATGTTGCTGTTAGCTTGATAGCTTGATTGTTAAAACATTCAAGATAAGTTTGTTTAACAATCAGTTAACTAGGAGCTAATATAGCTAAAACTGCAAGCTAGTAGCTAAAGTACCTGATAACCATGAGCAAATGACGCTGTTAGCTTGATAGTTAAAATATTTACTATAACTTTATGTATAAAGATCAAGTAACTAGGAGCTAATATAACAAGCTAACAGCTATATTAGCTCCTAGCTAGAACAGGCAACCTTTACTATGACTGAAAATCAGAATTGGTCCGTCGGACCTCAAAGAAAACCAGAAATAAGCAGTTATTGGCTTTAATCTTTAAGCTCTTTTGATTGCAACGTATCAACCTGACTGGGACTACATGCGAAAATAACCTATTGACTAAACCGGGATTTCTAGTGCTGTTTATGAGTCAGCATTTTCCTTTTTCAAACAAAAAACTAGTGGATAGTAAATCATTTTGCTCTTGGTGATTGTTCCAATAATGATTATTCTCACTAATATTACCGTCAGAGGTTTGTCACTGTTTGCATTGAAAGAGCTTGGTTTGAGTTCACTGTGTGTTTACTCTGCTGCAGCGAAGAGACACAAAGTACAACAAACAGCCATCGCATCAATCGGTGTCGGAAAGAGCTGTTGCTCAACGCTGATCAGACCTGACCGAGGTTCTCTGGTGAGTCAGAGGTTCAACAAACAGAACCAGGGGGATTCAAAAGATCCGACTGCAGGGCAGGAGAAACATTCAGGATCTTCACAGAGAAGAAGAACAACAGAAAGATGAAGAAGCTAAGCTTACTCCTCTGTCTGGTTTCTGTGGCCATAACACAGGTGAGACAAAATCTTCTTTATTTTGTAACGTTTGCTGAAAAGCTGTTTCAATAACTCTTCCATACAAAGTGGTGAAAGCTTTAGATGTACAGAAATACACTGTAAAACATTATCTTATTCAAATGGACCGTTCTAGTTATTTCATTGACAAATTAAAAGCTGAACATTTTTCAAGAAAAACAATGATGTGAAATCTGAAAGTCAACGCTAGTTTGAAACAAACTGATTAAATATATGCAAGAACCTACAAGTCATGGAGTTGATGTACTAAATGTATTTTCTACAAAACATAAAAATGTTGGATTCAGAACATTAGTCTCCCAAACTAGAAGAAAACCGTGTCAATGTCTGCTTTTATCCAGGCTACGGTGTTGGACCCCCGAGGACCCCGTCCGGTGCAACCCGGTACCAGAGATGAGAAATGTGCCACCCAGAAAGAGTGGCCTTTCTGCTCAGACGATGACTGGGTAATTCGATGAGAATAATATCAAAATTATAGTTTTTCAACAATGGAGCTTCTTCAAAAATAATTTTACATAAACATCTGTGAAGATAAGTCTGAAATGTGGCTAAAATGCTTTAGACAGACAAAGTGGATGAACTTCAGATGTTAAAGCAACCGATGGGCCACAGATTAAATGAAATTAAACTTTTCCATGTTTTTCTTACTTTTCAGATGAGGAAAACTTTATTGCATTTTTAGGCTTCTGGTAATAATACTTTAGTTTAATAAAAAATAATCTTGAAATATCTCATTTTCCTTCTCGAATTTGAGATTTGAGACTAATATTTAGTTTCTCATAGAGTTAGATGAACATTTTCTTTTTCTGGGGATGTATCTTCAGTTTGGTTTTTCTAGCTTACTATGACCTTAACAGCTTAATAAATAAATGGCCAGACCTATTTATGTCCAAAAAGCTCATTTAAGACCATCTACAGTCGCATTGTTGTGTTTTTAAGACCATTTAGGGTTTGATAGTTGATTTCCCAACCACTTCTTTTGAACTTTTGGCCTTATCTCTAATTAGGGTGTTTCTTTATAAGCCACTTAAGAAACAAAATGCATGTTGTGTTTTTTAAGGAAAAAAAAGTCCTGTTAATGTTTAGCTTTTTAGCTGTTAGGTTTTATTAATCGTTAGCTTTTTATGCTAGCACTGTGTCCGTACTGGTAAACTTTCCTGGCAAGAAATTTTTTTTTTGTTTTTTGTTTTTATTTAAACCAACAAAAATGTTAGTTTACAGCTTCACCTCACATATGTCTGGTTCATTTTTTTCATCTCTAAAAGTGACTTTCACGGAGAGTGCTAGCTGCTACATTTATTCTAGCATC
The DNA here is from genome assembly GCA_963556495.2 of Valencia hispanica. NCBI lineage: Eukaryota > Metazoa > Chordata > Actinopteri > Cyprinodontiformes > Valenciidae > Valencia > Valencia hispanica. The sequence goes on along the minus strand of OY747714.1, from coordinate 46,098,835 downwards.
TTAATTAGCCGGAAGTAGCTTGCTGTAAACAGAACCATGCCTAGCTAAAATTCATTTATAATACAACTTTTAATGGTATTAAAGAATTTAAAAACTTTGTTAAATTAAAATCTGATCTAGCTACGTATGTTACCATTAAGCTAGTTAGCCTAATTTGCTGTGTTTTATATCTCCTATATTAAGTCTGTAGTAAAATAGTCATCGAGAAAAGTCAGGGTTGCCAACAGCAAAAAAAATAAAAATTTCTATTAGCCAATGTAATTTAATAAGTTAATTCAATTACATCTGCTACTAATAGTGGTGCTAGGTGATGGACCTGTTAGTGTTTATTTGTTGCATCATTTGCGATGTTTTTAGGCTCCACAAAAACAGGGAAAACTAAACGACTGCCAATAAAAGCTGAAGGATCAACCCTATAAAGGTTTTTTTTTTTCAGTCACGTCAAGAGCAGAAAACTTTTTATTGTTAATTACATTTATTTTTAGTTAGATTCAGTAAGGTTTCAGCTGGTCCGAAGGTCCGTTGCAATGCAAGTTATTATTTTTGTTCTCTCGACTCTAAAATATGTTTGCTGTAAAGTTTTTGGTTTAAAATCGGTTAAAAGTTTTTAACATTTTCACCGGCGCCCCATCAGTACTCCAAATGCCCGTCGGGCTGCAGGATCCAGGGCCTGCTGGATAAAAACGACCATCAGCTGCTGAAGAAGATCGAGAAGATCCGTAGCCTGCTGGATCAGCACAAGGCCAGGCATCGCTCTGTGGACCTGGTGTCCAAGCAGACCTACGACATCCTGAGGGAAAAACTCACCCTGGATTCTGGTCAGTTTTTGTTCTGTTTGTTTTTTCCTTGTAAACATTCGGTATAAACAGAAAATCTAAATGCATTAAAGCGCTCGGTCAAATTTAGATACTCTTTCTAAATCGGAAATTTTTTCATTTAACTTTATTCCTTTACTTCCATTTAAAGACCTTTTAAGGTTTTCTGCAAATTGTGTGTTTTGGTTTTTTTTTCCCCCTCCAGGAAATGACAACATGTACTACAGCCTGGCCCAGAATCTGCGTCAGAGGATCACTGAAATGAAGATTAAGATCGACCGACAGCAGAAGGCCCTGGCCGCCCTGAAGGAGCGGGTCAAAGACCAGGTGGTCGAAATGCAGAAACTAGAGGTACGGGCCGATAAAAGCAACAATCGGTTCAGTCAGACGTCTGAAAAATCATTCGTCTGCTCTTTTAAAATTTGCATTTAGAAGTTTTTCAGTGAAAGCCCAAAATTATTCATATAATTGCTTATTTTAAAGCTATCTTTTAATTTTACCAAGCCGTTGCTTCTGATTGGAATTAATTTTGCAGCAGCACAGTCAGATTTCTGACAAGAATCTGTGGAGGGAACTAAAGATTAGGGTGATGGCAAGTAGACCTTCCAACCTCGGAGACCTGGAGGTCATCACTAAAGAGAAATCATCAAACTACCAGTGGAAACATGTTGCTCAGCAGTTAAAAGAAGGCTTTTAATACATGTTTCCATTGGTTATTGAAATTGGTATAAATAATTTTTGACATGCCATCTGTTTAATAAAATAACAGATTTTAAAATTATTCCTTCTTTTACATAGTTTTATTTTATTTATTTTCATATATATATATATATATATATATATATATATATATATATAACTGTTCCATTTCCTATCTCGATTATTTTGCCAGGGGTATGCATAGTTTTGTTGGGGGGAAAAAAAGAAGAAACAACTGAAAACAAATTTTATTTGGAGAAAAAACTAAAACTATTCATTAATGTCTTAAAGTAATGTAATAGTATTTTTGTTTTAAAACAGGCTTGATTTTAATCAGAGAGTTTTAAACTTTTTAAAATCATAAATCTCAACTGCAATAATTGAGATTAAACATTCCAACTTGGTGCCTATGGAAAAAATCAAAATAAGGCAACACTAGATCTACCTAAGTGATTTAATCTTTGTAGTGATTTTTTATTTATTTGTTTGACGTTCCAGAAGTCGCAGCTAATTTTTCGTCCTCTGTTAGGTCGATATCGACATCAAGCTGCGCTCCTGTAAAGGATCCTGCTTGGATCACACGGAGTACCAGGTGGACCGGGAGAGCTACGTGGCTCTGGACAAACAGGTACAGACTCGCTCGACGCTACATCAACGTGTCTCAGTTCTAACGTCAGTGGTAGCTGCGTAGTTTATAAAATGTTTTTGTTTTTTTAATAAGTACAGTAGTGAGTTTAAATCCAGTATCAGCTCTTTTTTTTGTCTAATATTTATCACTGTGTGTGCAAAATTAAAGCTTTTAGTTTTCTATAAAACAGTGAAAAGCTGCAATTCCACTAAATAAAAACAACTTAAGTGGCAAAAATCACAAGAAAATACCTTTAATGTCCCAAAAGTAAACTCCCATAACATTTTAAACAACAATATTTCATGTATCTAAATAAAACGCTTTACAAAAGATTGTTTATTATATGACAAAACAAATACTGGTGTGTAGTATTTCAGGATGTTTTCCTCACATCTGTGACCTCCCTTTAAGGTGAATCAGCTGGACGCCCAAGCAGTCCAGAGCATCCAGTCGGTGGGGACGCTGTACGTGATGAAGAGCCGGCCGCTGCAGGATGTCATCGTTGACTCCAGGTTCAAATCCAAGGATGTGGCGGCTCAACAGAGGGAGGACTTGTTCCCTCAGGTGAGGAACGCTTTCGCATATCTTAAGGTCTTTTTTTACGTATTTAAGCAAACTGGGAAACTGAAGAAAATATGAAATAATTCCCAGCAAATACTATTTTAAGGGTATAAGTTACTTTTAGAGGAGGAGTGTCCAACTCCAGTTTTCAAGGATCGGTTAGTTTGAGATGTGTTCTTGTTGTTGATTTAAAAAAAAAAAAAAACAGAATTTCCTCATCAGAACATCTGGTTCTGAAGAGCCTTCAGAAAGGTCTGCGCTCTCTGTGTGCTTTTTCTCTTTTTACTTGTCACATCAAGCTCTTCAGTTTAAAGAGCAACTCAACCCCAAATCAACTTTTTTTTTTTTTTTTGCTGATAAACTGTGTAAATGAGTGTCTTTTTTAAATTTTTCCTGTGTCGTGTCTGGCAGTGTAGAGCTCAGAATTGGTGTCCCAATAGTATCAAGTAGACAGATTTACCATCAAAAGTGGAGCACTACAGCTTTTGCTTTACTACACCGCTTGATATATATGTGTGAGAAACCTTTATTAGAAATGACTGTGGGGTTTTTTGTTGGGTTTTTTTTTCGAACCGCCAGGGACACGGAAGCGGAAAATAAAGGGGAAGAAAGAAAGTAGATGAGGAGAGGAAGGAAAAAGAGGTTAAGAGGGAGAGGGTGACCTGAAGATACAAGAAGGGAAGGGGAACAAAAAAAATTGTAGTGTTTTTGGTATTTTAGTAAAATTTAGTAAAAATATTAACTTTCTACCAAAAACCGGAATGCCCTCTGCAGGTTAAAACTATACGTTGCACTTTTAATTTGAATCGGGCGTCGCTACTGGGTCGGCCTCTATGGCCATCGTGCTGCTGTGGAGTTTAAAACAAGTTTTACTTGTAGACTAAATTTAGATAAACCGATCAGGCTTTTACAAATTTGTAGCTTTCTTTAACATCTGACATACCGAGCCTGATTTTTAGTTGTAGAAAAAGACACGCCCATCCTAAATGTGCTTACTAGCAAGCTGGGTCTTATATTAGCATTAAGCTAACAGTTATTTTAACTCAATAGCTTTTTATTACCTGATTTTAAATGTCTACTAAGTTTTTTTTTTTTTTTTTTTTTTTACTGGTGGACCAAATTCATTATAGAATAACTAATCAGGATTTACCAATTTCCGGTTTTCTGAATGTCGGTGGAAGTAGAACACCCACTCAATTCGATTGTGCTAACTAGCAAGCTAGACCTTTAGTTAGCTCTGAACTAGTAGTTAATGTAGCTGTTATCTGGCTATATTGGTTCCTAATTCAGAGACTTCTTGAAAGAGGCAAGTGGATCATTTATAGGAGAACGCCAAGTTGATGGAAATAGTAGCTCAGGCGATGTCACAGCTAAACAGAACACCAGACCAGATCTAGCTCCTCTGAAGAAAACAGAGAACATGAAGTGTAAAGGTGAAAGAACAGCAAAAAAATGGAGAACTGGAGAGTAGTAGGAGAATGTAGCAGAGTGAGGAGGAGAGGTGAGTGTCCTCCAGCAGCCTTTAGCTGGTAAATCAGATACAATTTGGGTAAGAGCCGTGAGATCTGACCTGCAGATTTGGGATTTTTCCTGTTTTCAGATTTAATTTTTTTCTAAGAAAGGTAACATAAAATAATGTGAATCTAATGAAAAGTTAGAGGTTTATAAAAAAATATCTCCAGAGTTCTTAGTTTAGATGTTGTAAAAAGTATGAAAAACTGAGATATTTCAGTATTTAATCAATGGAAAATTGTTCACTTCCAGTGTTTGGTTGATTGATTTGGTGGATCTTTTAAAAATGGGTTTAAATTTGAATACGTCTTTTAAAGTCTTTCTACCAAAAATGCTCAAACAAAGTGATAAAAAATTGTAATTTAGCATTTTGGGTGTTTTTTTTTTTTATATATATATAGGGCTAAAATTCAAAATAATTAGGCAAACGGGGCAGAGTTTTCTCATTTTTCTCCCCCCATGCATTAGCCTCAGCTTGGCTGATGATTCTGGGTGAAAGATTTTTATTTAGTATGAACCTTCTTGAAGGATTTTATAACCACAGAATAATTGAATTAATATGCTCTCGTTTTTTAAAGTGCAGTTTCTTCTGTTTCCAGGTGAATACAGTCCAGTTTATCTTGGAGGAGGAAGGCTCCAGCTCCTCTCCAGCCACCATCTCCAAGGTCCCAGGTACTTCCCACTCATCATCATCATCGTCTTCCTCTACATCCTCGTCAACGTCCTCTCCCTCATTCCCATCTAAATCCATCACCGAGCTCTCAGGACGCGGCGACGGCGACTTTCTCGCCGGGGTCGGGGGCACGGAGTTCCTCGGCCAGCCCAGCGTTAGCCACGTGAGCACAAAAACCGTCCGCTGCACCAAGACCATCAGGAGGACGATCGTTCACACAAAGGACGGCCCTGTGGAGAGGGTGGAGGAAGTGGGCGGCGGACCCGAATGCGAGGGGGTCGGTGGTTTGACCAAGGGCGAGATGAGCTCCTTTTTCCCAACGTTCACCGGCGCCTCCTCCTCCTCCTCCTCCTCTTCCTCCTCCTCCTCCTCCTCATCGTCCTTTCATTCTGGAGGAACTAAGGGAAGCCTCCTGGCAAATACTAAATCCGGGATGGATCCATTCGGCGCCGACTTCGGCGCGTTCATGACCGACAACGCGGAGGACGACATTCCCGATTTCCACGCTCGGAGCGTGAAGAGCACGACTGTGGAACGGCAAGCGGACTTTGTGGGAAAAGGTACCAAAACAGTCGAGTTGGAGTAAGATCTGTTGGAGGCCTGGAGGGGATAGCTAGCTTGTTAGCCAGCCATATGTACCAAAAACAAGAAGTGAATGTAGAGCTGCGATTTTATTGGTCCTAGGGTTTCCAGATTTAAACGTTTAATCTGACGGCAAACTAACAGAATTATTAGCATGTTTTGGATTTCTGTTAACTAGGGGGTGTAACGGTACGCTAAAAATAATCCAGGTTAGGTACGTGCTTTGGTTCATTTTCGGGACAGTCCGGGAACAGTTTTTGTGTCATGACATTTAAACTCAAACTGAACTTGCTGTAAATTTACCAACAAAATGTTCTCGGGTAATATATGAAAAATAAAAGTAATATTTTAGACTGCCCTACTGTCTGTGTCAACAGTGGTTAAGTTGTTACCTGAGCCAGCTGATGGGATGTTGCATGAGAGTTTCTCTTGGTTTCCTTTGGCCTTTTATTCCCTTTTTGTTATCTGAAAACAAAAGATGATTTTAAATAAAAAACTTTTATTTTAGTGTTTATGGGGGACACTGCGATGGGGGCGGAGCTCCTTCCGTTCAGCTTCCTGCTGCTGCTGCTGCTGCTGTAAAACAAGGCAAACGTCACTCACTAATTCCTGGAAAAAACATTTTTAACACATTATTACAGCCAGATGTCCAGTCTGCTTCTACTTTACTGCTACGTTAAGAGAACGGCACCAACGAGGACAGCTAAGCGGGGTCCTTCGACCCCAGTAACATCTGTGCTAGCTAACAGCGACCCCCGACGCTAATGGAAGTTGGTAACCAGTTAACATGAAAATGCGTCGTTTTCCGTAACACCGAGAAGCCGACGTGTTCCCAAACGGGGGAATCGGGCATTAAAGGTCCAACCTTGACTTAAGAGTCGCTGGTCATAACTTCTGCTAGCAGGAGGTTTGGCTGAATTTGTTTAGAATCGCATGTGTTGCTGGCTAAACTCTAATGCATTGTTCACACCGCCCAAAACGTCAACGTCAAGTCTACGGTTGAGGCCGTCAAAACCTCGCCGGCGCTTTGGCAGCAGCAACCTTTGAAACTTTTGCTGCATTACGAGCTTCAAAGTGGCAAAAGCCAGGAATGGAGAAGTTGAGCTAGCTGAACTTTCGGCGGCGTCCTCCTAGCGTAAACCAGAGTGTTAAACTGTAGTGATGTCACTACACATTTAAAGCAGCGCTGAAAGCGAACCTCATCCATACGCAGCTCCTGGAGCAAATGGTTAAACGTTGATGCGCCCGACGCCAACGTTGTCTGGCTTTTTTTTAGCAAATAAAGGCAAGCCACCATTGTTTAAAACCTCCACCAACAGAGGAAGCCCCGCCCACGCTCTCTTTTGTTTTATGCTCAGGAAGTGGCGGGCTTTGCAACCTTCAGGCCTAAAAATTTATACGCTTCAAACTAGTCGCATTGTGAGCGTTTTGCAACACCGACGAAACACGTGGTATGAACGCGGCATAACCCTGTACGTCTCCGAACGTTCGATAACGAAAAATACGAATACATGTATCGTTACACCCCTACTGTTAACCCAACAGGTTCACCTAACCCTGGGAATCTCTCTTAACATTGACCCTTTCCAGTGGTCCCACCAGCATAGAACTGGGAGAAGATTTCCTGTTTGAAACTCTTGATTGAAAGGGGGAATTGAGCCTATAAAAAAAAATCTCTGCAGTAAGTTTGAACCAGCTGCTCCTAAGCCGGTCTAACTCGCGGTCTCCGGTCTGTGCCCCTCTGTTCGCAGATTGCGTTGACGCCTACCAGAAGCACCTGAACGGGGAAACGAGCGGTCTTTTTAGGATCAAACCCGCCGGCTCCACGGCGGACGTGGAAGTTTACTGCCACCAGGAAGGGCTAATGGGCGGGTGGTTGTTAGTCCAGCAGAGGGAGAGCGGCTCGGTCAGCTTCAACCGCACCTGGGCCGAGTACCGCGACGGGTTTGGCTCCGTGGACGCTCGGGGGAAGGGGGAGTTCTGGCTGGGCAACCAGAACCTCCACCTGCTGACCAGCCAGGGCGAGACCATGCTGAAGGTGGAGCTGGAGGACTGGGAGGGGGGCGTGGCCACTGCCGAGTACACGGTGGGGGTGGGCAGCGAGGAGGACGGGTTCCCGCTGCAGGTGTCCGGCTACACCGGAGACGCCGGGGACGCCTTGGGGTCCCACGGCGGCGTGAAGTTCAGCACCTTCGACAAAGACAACGACGGGTGGGGGGAGAACTGCGCGGAGGCGTACGGGGGCGGGTGGTGGTACAACAGCTGCCAGTCAGCCAACCTCAACGGAATTTATCACAAAGGCTCCTACGACCCACAAACAAACGCGCCCTATAAAACCGCCAACGGGGTGGTGTGGTCCACTTTCAAACCGGCCACCTACAGCCTGAAGACCGCTCGGATTTTCATCCGTCCGGCCACTTTCTGATCCAAACTGTTGTAGACGTGTCCAGAACCTCAACATCTAGAGGTCCGGGAGGGACGTGAACGAAGGCGTACCTCTTGCTGGTGAATCATTCTGGGATTTCAACACAATGTCAAACAATGTAATGTACTGTATCGACCTGTTTTTCAGCTGTGGCTGTCCAATGTTCTCAATGTTCTTTACCTCTGTGGATCAATAAATGCAATCTGCTGAGTCAATAAAACCTACAGTGTCCGCTTCAGCCGCTGTGGTCCGTCCTCTTCTTTCCCCACCAGAAACCTTTTACAGGAAACATTTAGAAACTGAAGTTACAACGACTCCAAGGTCTCAGTAAGCCGAGGAAAATCAACCAGGGCTGATGACAAAAAGATAATACAATGTGGAAAAATACTTGGTTTGTGTTTTCTTAAAGTACACATTTAATAATGCTTAATACATTCAGTGAGATTTACATTTAAATTACATTCATCTCCTTAATAAGTTACTAATGTTCCAATCAGAACAAGCTTTATTGGCCAACATGGTGTGCACAAACAAGGAAGTTTCAACCTGTATCCTGAGAAAAAAAAGATTGTGTGTGATTTTCCTATCTATTTAGGCCAAACAGAACATCTTATTTTAATTTTTTTTAAACATTTTATTTTTATTTTACAGCATGTCCACTGTAGTGGACAAGAGGACGATTCACGTCTAAATACCACTGAATTTCAAACAAAAAATGAACAGCATCTAATGAGATTAACCCAATAATACATTCAATCACAGGCTAATACTCTAAAAACTAATACTACTAATAATCCTCATCTGAAAGTTCCAGATCTGAACTTCCCTCGACTATCTTGTATAGAATCTCTTCTGCTTCATGTATTTCAATTATAACAATGAAGTCATTCAGTTCACTAAAACCGTCCTGGTGTCCTCCACAATTCACATTCATAAAAGCAATTTTATTTCAAAAGATAAATCAATAAACTGTTTTCAGAAGTCAAAATATTATTGAAATGTTAATTAACAAGAACATATATAATTTGTATGGTAGAAAATGGCAAAAGATGAAGATTATTTGACTTCTCTCTCATGTTTTCACAAAATGTGGTTGCTGGTAAGCCGGCCATTTTGATTGAGTAAAAAAGGGGCCTTACCAGCATGTAAACCTTTCAAATGACACATCAGAAAGCCCAGGATGTCCTCTTAAAAAGTAGTGCAGGGCTTAATAGGATAACTCGAAATAATAAAAGAAGATAAAGGTGAACAAAATGTCCACTATAGAGGACAAATGAATGTGCTGGGTCTCATGCGGGTATGATTATATACCCTTTAGAGCAAATGAAGGATAAAAGGAACAGGTTGTTGTAGAGGGTAAAGGTCCAGGATGTGTGGGGTCTGCAGGGATGTTCGCTGCCCTTTTCCTGACCGCCGGACGTGAACAACTCCTGAAAGTCAGCCCTCAACAGGATAAAGGTATCAGTATTCCCCATCTGTGCTTTAGATAAAATTCATTTAGCGTAGGATACTACAGCACTTTATCACAAGGTCAAAGGTCATAGATTTGATAACAAGCTGTGGAAACTGCTCAATCCCATATTTCGGATCAGAGCCAATTCCAGGAAGATTTAACATTCATAAACAAACTTCTGGTTTAAAAAAAAAATAACATTTGAGTCTCAAAAGGTTTGGAATAAGAAACAAAAACCATAACCAAGAGAAAACTGTTAAATCCCTTGAATGAAAGTTGGGAAAAGACAAGATTTCTTCAACTGAATGACGCTGGTTTCCAGCTTTGGCTCAGCCTGACATTTACTTGTTCGTCTTTACTACAGAAGGTTCACTGATTAAAAAAACATTTACTTTAGTTTCTTCCCTCTATAGACCAATTCGGCGAGCGATTTGTGGAGGCCGCCATCTTGCAGCGCCACCATTGCTGCGGTGACCGGCGTCCACACTCATTCATTGTGCTCTCATTGTAAACCGACCCTCTACATTGACAGTATGACGAATACCTGGATTGATGATGTTAGACAGTGGCCTCCAGTAACTGATAAAGGTATATTAAATGAATACGGATATTAATTTATGAATTAATCATTTTTTTGAACAATAAACAGTAGGATTAATAGGAAGATAATAGACTGTACTGTGGTGGAAAATTGTTATGTAATTAGGAATTAAGTGTATATTCTCTGTTTAGTGAATGTATCTAAGGCAGAGGACAAGGTTAGGGGCAAGCTTATTGTTCCAGCTTAATGTTATGAAAAAGATATATGTGTCAGATCACCAGAGAGACAGACGCCGGGGCAGTAAGATTACAGTCTGGCCTTCAGATGAGCTGTTTTATGCGTTGATAAGAGACTCGCATGGAGCAGCTGTCCAGAGGCGGAGCGTGAAGGTTGGAGAAAACATCTACAGAGATAAACAATGATTGCTGAATACTATTTAAGCGGTTAGTTAGAAAGGTTGGTTAGGGTGATGCACGAGTAACTCTGTCCCCTCCGTGTTCTGGCCAGACATGTTTGAATTAAATACTTAAACGCCTTCTGGGACTCAAGTCTTCTTTATTATGGAAACCCTGAGATACATTAATTTTCCATAACAGTACCATTAAACACTGCGCATATAGCATGCGTTAGGCGTGCAGAAGTTTGCAAGCTACATTTAATTATTATGGACAGAGTATGCCACTTTAAAAAACTAAAACACAAGTTTGTGTTGTGTTTTAGATATTCAAGAGTATTTTATTGAACAGCTGGCGTCCGATGACCAGAGAAACGGCAACTACAGGTCTCTGATCGAGGATCAACATTACCTGAACTCTGCACGGGTTGGGCAAATCTTACACCGTCTTTTAGACGACCACATCGTATTGAAGGGATCAGTGAGCCATCCGCTGTCACTTAGATGTGAAAGTGACCGTGAGAAGAGATGGTGGCCAGGTTGAACGTCTCTGCTATGACCGCACGTCTGGCGTAGCCTATGGCTGCCCGACTGGGAGCGGTCAATGCAGTAATGGCAGCGGCTCGACTTCCGGTTATTTCGCCGAATCGGTCTCTACCCTTAATATCTCGTGTAAATGCTGATGTGTAAAGAACTGAGACTCAGAGGTTGAGAGAATCAATCAATCAAATTTTACTTATATAGCGCCTTACAACAGCCAAAAGGTGCCCAGGGCGCTTTCCAGAGTTAAAACACAAAATAAAACAAGAGCCCCAGTAAATGGCACTAAATAAAAACATAAAAAAATACAAACAGCACCAGAGAAATCATGATGATGGGCTTTAGATGCAGAGGGGGGACCAGGACCTCCTCACTTAGGGATGAGACATACGAGGGTATCTGGGTGAAACAGGTTTAACTCCAGGAGGACCAGTAGATGTAGCAGGTTCAGTGATAGAAGAAGAAACACAGCAGAAGGGGTAGGATATGACCCTGGTGACGAGGAGAGAACAAGGACCTTGCCGCTCTGCTGGTAACCAGGACGATTCAAGACCACAGGACTGTAATATGTTCTAACTAAAAGCTAAATGAACTGGAGCCTGTTCTGAAGCGTTGATTAAACGAGGCTGAGGCAGAATATTTAAGTAAACTAGTAAAAACATTTGAGATGTTTGAGTTCTAAAGCTGGTAGACTGATTCTGTCACATCATGCAACAAAACGGTATCCTATTAAATAGTGAGCTGATTTTTATATTTTTAATACAAACATAAAAGACAAATCTGACTAATGTCAATGTCAAGTTTCTTTATATAGCACATTTACAACAGCAATTGGTGACCAAAGTGCTTATAGGGTAGGGAAGACAAATTAAAATGCACCAATAAACCAGAATGATAGAGAAATAGTTTGTTCCTGTCTGCATGTCGGTGTGATGAAAAATGGTCCAAACTGCAAAAATACTTTATTGATCCCAGAGGGAAATTAAGTGTTGGTGTAGCTCATATAATTAATTCTTTAAGGAGTTGTTGTAGATGATGATGGCTGTGGGCAGGAAGGATTTCCTGTAGTGGTCTGTATTGCAGCGAAACTGAAGAAGCCTCTGACTGAAGACGCTGTGTTGTTGTATGACTGTCTCATGAAGAGGATGCTCAGGGTTGTCCATCATTTTTTTGATTTTCCAAAAACGTGTTAATGTGTCCGTGCAAATCCATAATGAAGGTCTTGTCAACATTAAAATCCTCTGTGGCGTTCAAAGGTCAACTGTACATGAATGAGTCTGTTAATGTGACAAAGCTGTTTGTAAGTATCTGAAAAAGATCAGAAATTATGAACCATCCAACTTGTGTGTCTGCCTTAAAATGACATCATCCCATCAGCAATCTTGTGCTTTTGTATATAATTTGAGGTACGGTTGAAGTATTACTCAATTTAGTATGTTAAATGCTAGCTAAAATGGTAATTTTAGCACATATGCTACTGTTAGCATGTTGGTTAACATCAACTTACTTTATTTAGTATGTTCATTTTAGCTATGAATTCTAAATGAGTTAAAAAGCTAATGGTAACTTAATTGCTAACAATAGCTAACTAGCATGTTGAATAACGTTAACGTTTTTCAGTATGTCATTTTTAGCTTTTATGACAAAATTAGCTAAACTACTAATGCTAGCTGAAAGGCTATCTGTCGCATGTGGGCTAACATTGGATATTGAGGAATACTCAGTTCAGTACTGTAGGTTTTAAGTCAAAGTTAGCTAAAACACTTAGTTATAATGTTACTTGTAGCATATTGGCTATCACTAACATGTTGACTAACACCAGCTTTGTCCATTCAGCATGGGAAGTTTAGGTTGTATGCCAAAATTAGCTAAAACGCAGCCATTGGCTAAAAGCTAGCGTTAGCATGTGAGCTATTACAAGGATGCTGAGTTACATCAATGTACTCCATTTACTCTGCTAATAGTGTACAATCTAAAAGTCAAAACTGTTCATATTAGCTAAGGTGCTAAATGTAGCGCTTTAGCTAACATTAACGTAATCCATTTATTATGTTAAATGTAGCTTTTAAGTCATAACTCTCTAAAAAGCTAATGGTAGCTAAAATAGTGATGGTAGCATGTGTCTACCATCCCTAACAAGAAGTACTGCTTCTCCCTTCACTGCTATGGCAGGCCCCAATAATGGCATCCATACGTGGTTTACTTTATAAAAATAAAATAAAAACTGTACTCATATGCCTCCACGCTATCACCAAGCTAACACAGTAGCATGTGCAAAATCATAAAACATGCTTAAAATAAATTTGAAAGTAATACATAATCGACATGTCACCCATACACTTGCAAAGGCTTTAGGAAGTGGTTAAATTTGCCCAGTAATCTGACCTAATATAACAAGCTAACATTAGCATTAGCTACATGCTAATTCCAACAATAGCAATTTATCATGTGGAAGTTCGAGTCCAAGTCATCGGCCTGCTGCTCGAGTCAAGTCCCTTAAACATGACTGGAGACAGGACTTGAGTCCTCCATCCCTGGTGATGCAACTCATCCTGATCTGAACTGTTTTCATAAAGTTGTTGTGTTTTATTCTCTTAATGGATAAATAACATCGTCAAAGAATGGCATAAATGCGTAATGCCCGGAAAAATTGGATGTGAATGCAACACAGATGTCGAAACAGCATCGTAATCTTTGATTGGTCCAAAAGTCCTTCTAGTCTCACCAAGAGACAAAAACAAACACAGTTATCATTTTCTTCTTGTTTGACAACTCCTGTTCAAAGAGAAACCAACCTCTGCCTTGTTTTTCTCTCCTCCTCCTCCTGTAGTGTGTCAGAGGTTTAAACGGCAGAAAGAATATGGCCGCCGCCCTGCCAGTGGAAACAGCCTAAACAGGATGCAACAGTGCTCGGCTCCATCACATCTCTCCCTGTGTTCTGATGATGATTGGGTAAGAAGTTTAGATCTGAGGAGCTGCTTCTATAACCGATGAATATCAACATGTAGCTTCCTGTGGTTCATCAGTAAACAAGCAGAAAACATGCAATGAAATAATAATAGAGGTGTAGTTTTTGGTAGAGATGCACCTTTATGAACATTTTGGCCGATCTCGATATCCGATATTAATTTTTCTGTTATGGCCGATGACTGATATTTACCGATATCGATATGTGTTTTTTTTAAATGTTTCTGAGATGATAAAAGTTTGTACAGACTGAATTTCTTCCTTTATTTTCAGAATGTATTTTATTTCAAAATAACAAGATTACAGGGCTACCATAAAACATAAGTAACCAACTTTTACCACAAGTCAAGCATGCCAGTATTCATGGCAACATGTTTTCAGCTCTGTGCACTCCAGTTAAACTCAAATTTGTAAAAAAGGCTAAATCAAAAATATCCAAAAACATGTCCTGACTGTTTGTGCACATTTTATGTAGATGTAAATGTACAAACCCTGAAGCAATGTTTCTACCAAGCAAACATTAAAAACAAGTCAATTTTAAGACCCATCTATAAAAATGTTCAAATCAAAAATGAGAACTGTGACATAACTATAATTCAAAAGACATGGTGGTCTTTGTACATTCTCTAACTTAAAGCAGCAAGAATGTACTCAAAGTAAATGTCCCAAATAAACAGTGTTTCTACCTAACACTGTGCCGTAAGTTATACTCCAAGGCAACTTAATCAACAAAGGCATTTTGTTTTATTCCAATTAAACTAAAATTTGTTAAAAAGGCTAAATCAAAATATATTTTGATTTAGCCTTTTTAACAAATTTTTGTGCACTAACAGTGAGGAGATGTTTTGCATGTATGCAAAACATCTCCTCACTGTTAGTGCACATTTTTTTCAACTTGCACTGTAATTTTCAAGTAAATGTCCAAACATTGAAACAGTGTTTCCACCTAACACTCTACAGTCAGTTATAGTCCAGGCCTACTTCATCAGCAAAGGCAGGTTTTTTTTACAAAGAGAAACATTTCTGCTTTCTCGCACTGGATCCTGTTTCTCTTTTCATCAACAATATGTGACGCAGCAGAGAAGAGACGTTCGCTGGCAACACTTGTACATGGAGCTGAAAGGTACTTGGACGCTGCTTTGGCCAGGGTAGGAAAGCGACACATGTTGCTTTTCCAATACTGCAGTGGGCTCTCATTTCTGGGGATGAGGGGCTCACTCAGATAGCCATGCACCTACAGGAAAGTAGACGAGTGTATTACTATGCATGTCTGATAAATTACCCGCAGTCTAGTCATTACTGTCCCCCTCCACTTAAGAGCTTTGATGATTTTTGCTCTGAGGAGATGGCCAGTGCTTAAGGTCAACCTCAAGGGGGCAAAGAAGCATTACTAAATATTTTATATAATAATTAGCTTTTTCATTTAAGTAAATTTATTATTTTAGTAACTATATCATTCACAGCACGTCAATATATATTTTTTTTTAGTCACTGCACAAAGGACTTCGTTACTTGAAAAAAGACTGGGTCTGATAATACTATACCTGGACACTTGTGTGGCTCGTCCGGCCTGCCTGCTGTTCCATGGTCGAGTTTTCCTCCAGAATTTCATCATGCACGTCAAGCAGCGACTTTCCACCCTCACCACTTGTTCTTATCTTCTTCTCTTGATGTCCTTGGCAAATTTCTTAGTCTGGTCGAATACCTGCTGTATCGAACTCCCAGCTGCTTTCCTTTTTGCCTGCTGGCTAATGTTAGCTAATGTTTTCCTGCAATTGTTTGTTTAGGTCTGGGTGGCGGTTTTTCAAAAGACATATTAAATTTGTGGTGTTGAATGACTTGACGCAACACCCTCCTCGCATTACCTCGACTTGGCAGGTGTTGCAAACTGGTTTTCGATTGTCTTGTTTTGTAAAAAACGCCCACACCGCTGACATTTTTTCTCCTCTTCAGTTTAACATCCCACAATCATGTGCTTCCTTTGTTTCGCTGACACTGTCACGTCTCACATGCCCAAACAAATACACATGGCAAAATCCCCTCCCCCTCCCGACACAGCAACTAGATGGATACACATCGGTTGTGCTTATCGGCACAATTTTACTCATCGGACCGATGCCGAGAGGTTAAAAATGATGAACATTGGCCGATACCGATATTTCTGCCGATATATCGTGCTTCACTAGTTTTTGGCAACAGATTTGTTCTGAAATTGGTTGAAGAGTTTACGTTCGTGATTCTAAACATTTACTCCTTGTAAGCATCCTTTAAATTATGTAAAATCCTTTTTATAGGGAAAGAATAAAGCAGGGCCATGGATAGAGCCTTGTGGTGCACCATCTTTAATTGGATCAGTGTTTGCTTCCTGTTAGGAGCCCTTGGTCCAAACTTTCTCACATCCAGCTCTCGTTTCCTCCTGCACAGGTTTCTAAATGCCCGTCTGGTTGCAGACTGCAGGGTTTGATGTCAAAAATGGAAAGTGACGTGGAAAGAAACCTGCAGACGTTCTGTGAAAAGGCAACGGATCACGAAACGGCAGTAGAGAAGTCCATGAAGGAGATGACGCACATCTACAACTCCAACCGCAGAGTCATAGTCAACAGATACAGTTAAGACTCACTGAAAGTGATTGACTGGTTTAAACTTTTTGGATCAAATAAGGACTTATTAAAGCTGTGTTTTGTGTTTAGTATCAGAGCTGAAGTTTGTGGAAAGTGCAAACAGACTGACCAGGAATCTCACAGATGTACGACGGCGATCACGAGTTCTGGAGCAGAAAATACGGGAGTTGAGCGACCATGTGAGGAAACAGGTGGAGGAGCTGTATCGAACGGAGGTAAGGAGACAACGAATGGCTGCTAAGGATTAGAAATACATTAAGCTGAAATATTTTGCCGATAGAAATCTGAGAAGTTGGACTTTTTGAGTAGAGTCTCATCTCTCACTATTGTTAAACCTTGATTGAAAGTTAACGTCTCAAATCGTTTACGTCATCAGGTGGACGTAGACATGAAGCTGAGAAGCTGCCAGGGAAGCTGCCGGGCGGTGCTCCCGTTCGGCGTCGACCACCATGGCTATCGGACTCTCCAAACTGACCTGAGCTTCGCGGACAAAACGGTGAAACAGAAAAACAAGCCGGCTACGCCTCTTCAGAACATTCCCAGAGTTACGCTGCGGCCGGTGGACGTCGGCCCGCCTCCGTCTGCAGAATACAGAAAGATCCCGGCGGTCCAGAAAGAGCTGCTGACGCAGTTTGAAGACATTGAGCAGAACCAGATTGTTCTGGTGGAGCTGGAACAGTCAGATGAGGGGAACCTACTCAGGGAAGCAACAGCTGAGGGCGAATCGTAGGAATAAAGAAGGAGAGACATCCCATATTTATGCTTTTCTATATCTGCAAAAAAACTCTTGTTAACCTCCTCTTTTTCCTTTTGTTGTTTAATTTATTACTTTGCCTCCTAACCTGATTTAAATCCATAGATTATGTTTTACCTTAAAGGCACAGAGCTTAGATACAAGCCTAAAAATGTGTCATTTGAATGAAGTGAGCTTGTTATTGTATCCATTTAAATGTTATGATTGTGACGTTGTGGAGCTAAGATAGACAGGACACAACCAGACCTGGAAAACGCGTGTTTTTGCACATATACATATGTCTTTTTTTGTTTATCGTGAAATTGGTTTATTACAGCCATGTGGTAAGTTACTTATTTCACCTAAAAACTGCCTTTTTTTGTCTCTGTAAATGGAATACGAGTGTTTTACAAGCAGCTCTCAGGGTTCGTATAGTCATGAAAAACCTGGAAAAGTCTTGGAATTTTACAAAATCTATGTTCAAACTTTTAAAAGTAATGCAAAATAAATGAGAAACGGATCAATAAACAGAAGTCGGGGACTTGCGCATTTTAAAATGATAACATATTCAATAGTATTTATTCGGGCTGTGGAAATTAACACGTGTCGATTAATTTGTAGAATTAACGCAATTAATCGTTTCATCCCGCATTGACGTATATCCTACATTTCAACCCTGCTGCTTTCAGTGCTCGCTCGTCACATAAACAGCATGGCAAGACAATTTTATTTGTTAAGCACACTTTCAACAACAAGGTGATTCAAGGTGCTTTACATGATTAAGAGGTAAAATAAAAATGGTAGGAAAACACAGACAAAGCATATAAAGTAAAAACAGCAATAAAGCAAGAAGCACACACAAAACATATGATACATGAAAGCATTACTTGCAGGCAGCTCTAAACAGATTAGTTTTTACTTCTGATTTAAAAGAACTCAGTGTTTCAGCAGCTTTGCAGTTTTCTGGAAGTTTGTTCCTGATTAGAGGAGCATAGAAACTGAAAGCTGCTTCTCCATGTTTGGTTCTAATTCTAGGGATGTTGAGTAGACTGGAATTAGAGGACCTGAGTGGTCTGGGGGGGGGGGGGGTTGGTATAGTAACAGTAGATCTTCATCATACTTAGGTGCTAAGCCATGTAATGATTTATAAACTAGTAGGAGTATTTAGAAGTCTATACTCTGAGCTACAGGGAGCCAGTGTAAGGACTTTAGAACTGGGGTGATGTTCTCTACTTTCCTGGTTCTAGTGAGGAACACGAGCAGCAGCGTTCTGGATCAGCTGCAGCTGTCTGATTGACTTTTTAGGCAGACCTGTGAAGATGCTGTTTCAGTAATCAATCCGACTAAAGATAAACGCATGGATGAGTTTTTCGAGGTCCTGTTGCGACATCAGTCCTTTAATCCTAGAAATGTTCTTCAGGTGATAGAAGGCTGACCTTGTTATTGCCTATGTGTGGCAGATCCGAACTGCATCCACGGTTCCATCTAGATTGTTGGTTGCACAAATCGCTTTGATTATAAACAACAAATTGTGCAAGTTCTTCAGAATTCCATTGACTCGCAGCTATTTCAAGGCAAACAGATTACGTCTTGGTTGCAAGCAATCAGAAGAAGGGATTGGAACGATCAGTAGCGGTTCATGATATGGGCGACCTGGATGGTTGCATCACAGGGTGGTGGAATCCAGTTTTGTCCTTTATTTACACCTAAAATGGTACTTTCTCAGTCATGTTAAGGAATGTTGATTAATCGTGATTTATTCATATCTACCCTGTGATTAATTGGATTAAAAATGCTATTCATTTGACAGCCCTAGTATTTTTTTTTTCTATTAATTTTAAATAATATTCAATCTGATCTAGCTAAACAGAGCAACGTATAAAAACTAAATTAAACGATTGCACTTTTAAACAGTTCACCTGCTGTGGCCTGAACTCACAGTCTCACAACTTCCTCCTGCTCTGCTTGGAACTGAAATGTTCACCTAAGCTGCGTGATCAAATTGTGGGATCGCTGGAGAGTTTACTTTCTCACGGGGTTTAGATGTTGTTCTGGAGGCTGAATCCGCGCTCCGCTGCCACACTGGAGACTGGAATTAAGCTATAGTTTTGAAATCTGGGAACATTTCTCCAGTTGGAAAGACTCTGAACGAGTTGTTTCCTGACCCGCAAGCTATCGCTTCAGCGGGAGTAAAATCCCGCAGCTGCAGCATATGTGCCACTTCTCCACCAGTGGTTGGTTCGACACCGGGCTCTTTGGAGACACACCAATCACAGACATGCTCCAAAGCCTCTAAATAACTCTTCAACGTGCTGTCAGGTCCCGGTTACCGAGATGCACTGGGTACGGCGTGTCCAGGTCTTGTTTCTGGTTGAACTGTGATGGTGCTATAGTGGTAAGGGATAACTTGAAAAAGTTTGTTTGTTTTTTTTTCTGTCACACCGAAATTTTTTAGATCATCAAATTATGAGGAAAAAGTCAAACACTGTTTGGTGAACCCCGAAAATGTCTAAAGATGATCAATCTCGTTCCGACCGCGGGCATCTACAAACTGTATGTCATAAAATAAATATTTTTTTACTGAGTTCCAAAGTAAAAGTTCTCCTTCTGTAATAGCGCAGTTTTTCTATGATCCTTGTTTTAATTCGGGACTAGTTCGCCTGGAGCGCAATGAGAGAGTGGTAAAACGCCTGTCACGTGTTCAGTTTAGACCAATCAGGCGGCTGCATTTGGTAAACAGAATCCAACATGGCGGCTTACACGGCTTCGGATAGTAGCAGCAGCAGAGAGGAAAATATCCCTCTAACTTTTTCAAAACCGAAAAGGCGTGTGCGTAAACAGTGCTACATGCATTTAATATCCGTAAAACGCGAACGGGAAGAGGATTTTACACTCACGCGATGGAATACATACAGGGGCGCCATCACAAAGTGGCTCGGATTAGACGGCGAGACTCGAGCGTTGGCAGAGATATATCAACATTGCCGCGATATTAAGTTTAAAAATATTCCCGAAGACGCTGCTTTCCACCCGACGTGTTACAGGCGATTCATAGATAAAAGAAGGATGGAAATAGCCGGGAGACGTGTTGCACGTGAGGACACTAAAAATACCGTGACACTCTTGGATGCGCCTTTGGATGGCCCCGGCTCAACACACGCTCCAAGGAAACTCGGGTCGAAAACAGGGCTGCCAACTCCTTGTTCTGGTCGCGTGCTTCCTGCTCTGTGCATAATCTGCAAAAAAACGGAGAAGCACGTCACTGTTCGCGGCAAACGCCAGAAAGCCCATCTTGCACAGGCAAAGACGTCATCAGCAGGTAGGTCCTCTTACCACACACTGAAAGGGTTTTATGTTAGATTAACAGGGTCTAATTATTCTCCCTCGTTGACCTAATTGTCTTTTTTATCACTCGAAGGCCAGTTGCAGAAAGCTGCTGAACTGAAGCAAGATGACAGCATTCTGATGCATATTAAAGACAAAGATTGTGTGTCTCTGGAAGTGCGATATCACAGATGCTGCTATGAACGGTACACCAGCTTCTTGAAGAAATATACTCCACCAGACAAACAACAGTGAGTTATGAATTATTATTTTTTACATTTAAAATGTACCATTTAATAGGGGGGTGAGACAATACCGATACATCGCGATATTTTATTTCCCGGTATTGTATCGATATTCAAAACAAAAATATCGGATTTGAATGTAACCATTAATGATGAAAGTCATTTTTGTAGTAAAGTTAAAAGCATGACTGGTAGTTTGTGGCTGTTTTCACCTTCTTCGTTCCAGTGGATCAACTAGATCTAGTAATAAAACTGGATGTGTTAAAGTATGAAACATATTGGAGCGTTTAGAATGATGTGGCAAGTTTCCTACTGTTAAATTGAGTTTTAAAAATCACAATATATAGTCTTACTCATAGTATCGCGATGTATCGTATCCTCTCCCCTGTATCGCGATACATATCGTATCGCCAGATTTTTGCCAATGCACATCACTACTATTTAACCTGCTGTGTTTTAATGTTGTTTTATATTACTGTCTTTGTGTTTTCAGAAATGAGCGTACCTTTGATATCAGCTACAAGATATTCTACGAGAGGATCGTCCGCCAAAGAATACTCGTGAACAAGGAGGTGCTGAGAATGAACCAGCTGAGAAGGACATTTTGCAACCTGGTGAAAACGCATGAAGGTCTTGATGCTTCAAACTACAGGTAATTACAACAAAATGTCATTCATTAGCAGTTAATATTACAATTATTCCTCAGATTCTGAAAATGTCTTATGAAAAAAAAAATGGATTTAAGGCCTGTGTGAATGTTTTTGTTAAAATCCTTTTGATATCTTCTTAAATGTATGTCTGTTGGGCAGGCAAGACGCATTGAAGAGGAGATTGGCCCACGACTTCCCCCAGCTGGTGTTTCATGCCCCTACCAAGCGCAACATCTGTGAACTCGTTTTTGCAGAGACGCTTTCTTCAGATGAGCTGATACACAGTCTACCTCTTCCATCGGTCACAGAAACAACTACTGAGGTAAGCCAAACTGACAGCGATGATGAGAACACCTCAGGAGCAACAGAGGGTCGGAAAACTCCGGAGGACAAAAGGACACTTTATACAGCTGCATTGTTCCTCAAAAGACTTCTGTCTGACTCTCCTGGTATGTCATGTTCGTGGCCACCCACATCAGAGGATCTAAACTCGACAATAGCAAAATCTGTTGTGCCACACGAACTATACAATCTGGTTTCCTTGATTGTGGGTGCAACTGAGGAAACATCAGTAGACCGTTATGTTGACATTGAAGATGATCTGAACTTGAAAGTGTTATCTATCTGTCAAGACATTGTGCACGTGGCATCTAAGGGACGGAAACAGACGCCATAACATAGACTTTGGGGGAGGAGACTCTGTCAGGTCATGGGACTACCCACCATACAAATGGGATTATGTAGCAAAATTTAATGGTGACTTGGATGACTAGAAATCCTGCCCCTGCAAGTGTGATGCAAGTAGTCAATTGCAGTTGCAGGCAAGGAACCTGTGAGACTGGAAAATGTTCATGTATGTCTGCAGGACTGTCTTGCACAGATTTATGCCGGTGCCAAAAATGTGCAAATGTTACAGTGATAGACGGTGAAGAAAAGGCTGCATCTGACTACAGCTCTCCTGAAAGTGACGATGATGACTAAGCCACTAATGATGTCACAGTGACTATGTTTTTTGTAAATCTGGTTTCTCATATATTGATTCTGACAAATATTTGGCTTGTGCGGGAAAATAGTCTTGTGTAATAACAAAATTAAAAGTGGTAATGATAAGCTGAAGTAAAAAAACCTGATTGTTTCCTCACATTCATTCATTACTCTAAAGTAATTAATCACATAATATCCAAAGCTAATGTACTAAATTTGGAGAAAGAAGACAACTCGTACTCCTTCAGCTGTAGATGAATAAAATGATCCAATGAGAATTTATTTTCACGTGTCTTTTTTTTAAATAACATTTTCATATTGTTGTTTTAATAAAATAGTGTAAACAAAACATGTGATATTGTGTACGTTTCTCAGTCTGTTGGTGCACATCAGGGTGGGTTATGGTGAATGCAGGAGCCATAGCATACTAATTGGCATAGATTATGCCCAGTTACGTATCTAAATATTCCTATCCAATTTGCCTCTTGATTCGGTATGGGGATGAAATCCATAGCGTGTCATTTATAGTCCTCTTTTCTCTGTTTTAAAGAAGTTAGAGGGATATTTTCCCCACTGCTGCAGCTACTATCCGAAGCCGTGTAAGCCGCCATGTTGGATTCTGTTTACCAAATGCAGCCGCCTGATTGGTCTAAAATAAACACGTGACAGACGTTTTACTACTCTCTCATTGCGCTGCAGACGAACTAGTCCCAAATTAAAACAACAATCACAAAAAAAACGGCGCTATTACAGAAGGAGAACTTTTACTTTTGAACTCGGTATAAAAATATTTATTTTATGGCAAACTGTAGATGTTCGAGGTCGGAACGAGATGAAATGAAAACGGGGTTCACCTTATGGCCTAATGGGAGAAGAAGTGGAGGTAGTTGAGGAGTATAAATACCTCAGAGTTCACCTTGACAACAGACTGGACTGGAGACTGAACAGTGAAGCCGTCTACAAGAAGGGACAGAGAAGACTGTACTTATTGAGGAAGCTTAGGTCCTTCAAGTTTTGTTGCAAGATGCTGCAGATCTTCTACAAGTCTGTTGTGGAGAGTGTAATCTCTTCAGCCATCATCTGTTGGGGTAGCAGCATCAGAACCAGGGACTTAAAAAGGCTCAACAACCTGATAAAGAAGGTTCTGGTTCTGTTCTTGGGACAACAGTGGAACATCTGGAGATGATGATGCAAAGAAGGATTCTTCATAAAATCAAAAAAATTATGGACAACCCTGAGCATCCTCTTCATGAGACAGTCATACAACAACAGAGCGCCTTCAGTCGGAGGCTTCTTCAGTTTCGCTGCAACACAGACCGCTACAGGAAATCCTTCCTGCCCACAGCCATCATCATCTACAACAACTCCTTAAAGAATTAATTATATGAGCTACACCAACACTTAATTTCCCTCTGGGATCAATACAGTATTTTTGAGTTGAATTGAAATAACTGAGGAGGATGAGGTGAAGATGACCTGAGTGAAAACAGTTTTCGAATGATTGGGTTATCTATTAAGATTAAAGAAAGGCTATCGCAAACCAACCTGACTGACTGGAACAGTAATTGGCTCCTAAAGCTAAGGTCATGGTTCCATTAATAACAGCAAGACGTCCAAGTCCTAAAAAGCAGCAAAACAACCCCAGACCATCACACTGCCACCACCATGCTTGGCTGAGTTTTATATAAAATTCAACAGGATGGGAACCTAAAATTAAAAGCAGTGTTGCAGGATTTTTCACAATTTCATTTGAAGATATGAATTTATTCCATATCCGAACAGATTTGGTAAATCTTTGGTTTGATAATTGGGCCACTTTTTATAAAATCTTGATAGGTCCTTTATTTTCTAGGGGCCGTTAGTTAAACTTCAGCGACATTTAATTTCCTTTAAATTGCAACATATAACTACAGTTATTGGATGATTATATTAAGTTTGAACTGAACTGTTTGAGCGTTGAAGCTTATCTGAGCTGAAGAAAAAAGTCATCGCACCACTAGAGCTGACCAATGACAGCAGAGATAACCTTTAGGGGAGGGGCTTAGAGCTTTGCATTGTTAACCAAAAATCCGTAACCAGATACGGGAGTAAAATTAATTTAGTTGTTTAGAAAATGGTTAAAGCTGGGTTTTGTTCTAATTTGTGGATCCACATCATAACTTCAGAAGCTGAACGAGCCAGTGATTTCCTTCCAAGTGTCATTCCTGATCACACTGAGATGTTTTGGTTATGTCTGAGATTAAAAATGCAGTTTTACTCAAGAATTTTGTTAAAAGTAAAAGAAAAAAACACACACAGCCAGACAGCACACTCATAGGTTCCTCAATGTGTTTATTGAGTAGCGGAGGACAGTTTCATATTATTATTTCTTCCAAGTCAGCTGAGGATTCTGGTCTCCCATATAAAAACTCTGCATGTGGTCTTTTATTTTGACAGTTTCCTGTTTGTGTTGCATGTGCCAGCCGCCTTCGCACAACTATCTGGAGGCAAAGTAAGGCCTGATCTTCATGCTGATGGCCTTCAGCGAATACCAGCTGCCCTTCCAGTTCATCCACACCACACCGTCATCCGTGCCATGCTTCGACATCTGTGCCGTGTAGGCTCCGCCCATATAGTATCGCCCGTTTGGATTGGCCGAGTGGCAGCGGTTGTACCACCAACCGCCTCCGTCCTCCCTGGCGCACTGCTTGGAGGGATCACCGGGGGTCCTGGAAGCAGCAAACGCGGACAGGAAAGGATGACGTCCATGAAAAGCTAACGCGAGAAACTTCAATGTTGGTTCTGTTTACCTACCAGTTGTCATTGTCTCTGTCGTAGGTGCTGAACATCATGCCGTTGTGAATGGTCATGGTGCGGTTCTCTCCATACAGCTCCAGAGCTCCTTCCAGGAAACAGTTGCCGGCGTTACCAGAGTAACTGTTGACGGCCAACACGTAGTTGGATGTCTCCGACTGGATGGTGAATTGCTGATATTGGGCATGGACCTACAATAAAAGGAACAGGAAACTTTAGCTACATTTGAAGTCAACATTTTCACGAGTGAGTTTTTTAAAAAGTGGAGACAATTTCAACTTCTTTTTATCCCAAAGACTAGAACATCATTTAAAATCACCACATCTATTTAATAATAATTTTATTTATCAAGCAAACGTCAAACTACCTCACAACTGGAGAAAAGAATTAGGGTCCAAGTATGGAGCCTTGGGGAACCTCACATGTGGATGGGTCAGTTTGTGGGACAAAAACCACATAAATGTGCCAAATTTTCCTCTTTGTGAGACAATAAAGGATTATTCTATTTAATATATATACTCGTGTGTTGCAGCTCTGTATCTATTTAATAGTGGCTATATGGAAGTATGCATTGTCTTACATGTATAACGGGTTTCTTACCTTCTGTTTTGAATTCGTGAAGATGCTACATTTTCACGCAGATAACATTTTTAATGAATGATAAATTAAGAAAGAGAAATACCTTTAAGTAGTTAGAATGACGTGTGTTTTATGAATTTATGTTTACGTCAATCTCTGACCTTCATGTTGGGTGTCTGATGTCTGTCACTCAGTCTAGGCCCCGCCCCCTTTGTATTACAGTCCTGCTTTTATTTTGGCGTGTCACCCTAATATCATCACTGGCCCCCATTTAGCCCTCTTTAAAAACTTCCTGGGTACTCCCCTGTTCAGCAGTCTTTAATGAAGTGTTTTTAATCTTATATAAACATTGTTATTTAAGCATTAATACCTATATTTTGAATATGATGCACTGAATTAAACTTGTAAATGATTGGTACATATATCTAAACTGATTCGTTGTTGAACTTTTACCATGTTGGGTTTTTATGAAGTTTTTGGGGGGTTTATTTTTACAAGAAAAATTACTCAGACATGACCTCATGATGTAATAAACTAATAAAAATCCTATACTCAAGGTGGTATCCTAAAATTTCACGCTTTGACTACATATCATGCCAACGACGTTGGTTTTGTAGTAATTTCTGGAGTCATTAGAAACCTTAAAAACTCACCCTGGCTCCTGTCCAGTCCTGCATCTCGATGAGAACCTCGGTGGGGCCCGTCTTGGTCAGCTGACTGATGCGGTCATTTCCCAGCCAGTACTCGCCTGTCACGGGACAAGAAAGGACAGTGTGATGGTCGTCTTCTCCGGGGTGTAGTTGGAAGAGAGAGCTGGTTCACTTGCTCAAAGTCTCACCAGGAGTCGTGCAGAAACCTTTGCTGGACCCAAAAGCAATGTTTCCGAAGCCGCGGCGGTATTCGTCCCAGCGCCGGCCAAAGTCGACGCTGCCATCAAGCCTGTTCTGGATAAGGACCCATCCTGGATGTAGACAGTTTGAAAAAAAATACTGTGACTTTAACTGAAGACCTCCACTCGAGACGTACTGGAGGAGTTCTGATCTAACCTCCGTTCTGGGTGGTCTGATCACAGAAGACCTTGTACGGAGGGAACAGTGGATCCGGCCGTATGAGATACATCTGGGAGTCTCGTCCTCCTCGCCGGTAGATGTCCTCACACTCCTTGCCTGGATCACAAACGAGAGAGGTTAGCCAAAAGGTAAAATCCAGCTAATTCTGCCGACTGTTGATTTCGCTCCAACTCACCGGACACCACTGGTATCGGACAGCTGGTTTTGCACGGGTCCCTGCACTGCTCATTCTGGGCTACAATGGCCTTCTCAAGCTTCTGGATCTTCAGTCGGATCTTGTCTAGTACCCCCTGTAACACAATACACATTAGAATAACCATCGTATTTGTTTTCACAGCGTTGATTCTTTTCGTTGTATTCATTGATAAGACAAAAAAGTTTCACCTGTAGCACTCTGATGTTGGAGGGGAAAACCGTGTCCACGGTCTCTTTGATGTAGGCGTGTTGTTCCTCTACTTGATCGGTGTACTGACTCACCAGCTGGTTGTTGGCTGAAATGAAAAGATGCATATTAAAAATAAACAAATTTAGGTACATCCCAAAATGTATATGAAATGATTTAACCTTTGAGGAATATTACAAATTCATTGTGCTACCAACTGCACCACCATGCACCTTTCAGTATTACCTTGGCGCAGTTTGATGTTCTACTATGTTCCAATGTGGTAGAAGGTCAAATTAACCTATGGTAGCAATACTTTTACTACTTGGATTCAGTTTGTAATGAAGACAATCCACGCTTTCCCAGAGCCTAATGCGGTGTTTTGGGTTACCTTGTGACTATTAACTTCTACTTTTTTAAAGAGTTTACAGGTTAAGTTCCTGCAGCTCAATAGGTGCAGGAACCTACAGGTTACCTTTGTGGACCCCACCGATTGCATTCCTGTACCTTCGATGTTTCATTTCTGCAACTAGCAAGGAACCTTGCTGTAACTTAGTGGTTACATTTCTTTATTTTTCAGGATACTTTCCTTGAATTTACATATTGCTGTTTTCCTGGAAAAAAACCCTAGAAATTACAGCTTGAATACCTGCAATTTAATTGGTATTTTCTCAAAATCTACATGTTACCTTCAAGTAACTTGAAAGGAAATCTCCCGGACTTTACGTGCAATTCCTGTAACTTAATGGGCACTTTCCTGGTTGCATGTTTGTAAACTAGAGGGCACTTTCCTGGTTGCATGTTTGTAAATTAGTGGGTACTTTCCTGGTTGCATGTTTGTAAACTAGTGGGTACTTTCCTGGTTGCATGTTTGTAAACTAGAGGGTACTTTCCTGGTTGCATGTTTGTAAACTAGTGGGTACTTTCCTGGTTGTATGTTTGTAAACTAGTGGGTACTTTCCTGGTTGCATGTCTGTAAACTAGTGGGTACTTTCCTGGTTGCATGTTCATAAACTAGTGGGTACTTTCCTGGTTATATGTTTGTAAACTAGAGGGTACTTTCCTGGTTGCATGTTTGTAAACTAGTGGGTACTTTCCTGGTTGTATGTTTGTAAACTAGTGGGTACTTTCCTGGTTGTATGTTTGTAAACTAGTGGGTACTTTCCTGGCTGTATGTTTGTAAACTAGTGGGTACTTTCCTGGTTGTATGTTTGTAAACTAGTGGGTACTTTCCTGGTTGTATGTTTGTAAACTAGAGGGTACTTTCCTGGTTGCATGTTTGTAAACTAGTGGGTACTTTCCTGGTTGTATGTTTGTAAACTAGTGGGTACTTTCCTGGTTGCATGTTTGTAAACTAGTGGGTACTTTCCTGGTTGCATGTTTGTAAACTAGAGGGTACTTTCCTGGTTGTATGTTTGTAAACTAGTGGGTACTTTCCTGGTTGTATGTTTGTAAACTAGTGGGTACTTTCCTGGTTGTATGTTTGTAAACTAGTGGGTACTTTCCTGGGGCCTGTACCATGAAGGTGGCTCAACAAACTCGGGGTTACAGGATTGGTTTTGAATCGACAAAACCAAACCGATGCAATCAGGCTTAATTGGTACCATGACGCAGGTTATCAACTTTCTCTGTCAACTCAGGCTTTGATCCTTAAGCTATGATTAATCCACAGGCGCGTGCACATAAAAGAGTGACGACGACACTGAACAACCAATCGCGTTCGATATGGATAGAGCGAGAGCTATCTACTTTTCAACGGAGGAGCAAGAGATTATTCTCTAGAAATATGAAGAATTTAGAAATATTTTTCAAGCACGCAGTAACACTGTATCTGCTGCCAAAGCAAGAGAACAATCGTGGAGGAAGATTGCTGATTGTGTTAATGCGTGGGTTAAACAATTAATGTACATTTAAGTAGGCTAAGCATATTAAAATATATTAAATGCTAAAATGAAAATGTATTCGTGTTGATATATATATATATATATATATATATATATATATATATATATATATATATATATATATATATATATATATATATATATATTATGTGTGTATATTATGTGTGTAGATGTATGTGAAAGTATAGGCTATTACATCCTAAGAAAGATTGATATTCATTAATTTTTAGATGCAACCCCAACTCCAAACGGTCTTGGCAGCAGATCAAGACAAAATATAAAAATATAATTCAAAGTGGTGAGTATTTACCATATTTTTTATTATTTTCTTAGAACATTTAATCACAAACACTTGTTTGCAGCAAACAGAAATAAATGTGAAATTAGGAAAACTGGGGGAGGGCCACCTCCTCAAGATTACACTGTGGCAGACGCCCCGACGGTCAGCTGCTCAAGTTGGGAAAATTGAACTTTCGGGCAGCAGACGCGCGGCGTCAACCAATCAGAGCGACTCGTTGTACTGACGTAGTAACTCCTTCCATGGGGGAATCGGCAAATTTTTTATTCAAGATGGAGGACAAACTGATCGTCGCTGTATGTAATGTCCGTGAACTGTATGACCCGTCTTCGTCTTTTTACAAAGACAGGAAGAGATCGGATCTGATTTGGAGGAAGATATCGGAGGATATTGGAGTGCCAGGTAAGCAGTTAAACATAGAAAAAAATATTTTTTCTTTTAACTTTCTTGTTATGTTAGCTAACGCTACGCTAGCTAACGCACACTTCACACACTTCTCCACAACTTCGGGGTTGACTTCCAGTCTGCGGTGAAACATTCTCCACTGTGCAGACCAGATCCCGAATGCATCTTCCACCACCAGCCGGGCCGGGAGAGCCGGTAGTTGAAGACGCGCTGCTGATCCGACAAGATCCGCCATGTTGTAAACAACTAGCAACAGACAAATCCACGCCCGCACGCTGACGTAATGACGTGACGCGCTGATGCCCCGACGCGCCGACGCAGACCACAAGTGTGCAAGCAGCTGGGTTTTAATTTTAAAGCGTCGACTTTCGTCCGTTTGAGCGATTTGACGCCTGGACGCGCTGACCGGTGTGAACGCGGCTTGAGCCGCAACCAATCAGAGCGTCTCACTGTAGCGACGTCACTACAGTGATTGGTTGGGCGGGCTTTACAAGAGTCAAGCTTAAAAAATGTACAGGCGTCAAGCTACTTGCTTTGTGAGCCTTGTTCGACCCTCACAAAGCGTGCGGTGTGAACGCGGAATTAGGTTGTGATACTGTAAGTTACATGGTGCTTTTCTGCAACTTACAGGTAGCCATTTTCAAGGAGAATATCATAGAAATTACAGGTTCAGTTCCTGTAACTGTCTTGGTACTCTTTTGAAACCTACATGTCTACCTTCAAGTAACTTTCAATTTTCCTGGACTTTCCTGTAACCTAATGGGTACTTTTCTGGGACTTACAGGATATATGTTTGTTAACTCGAAGGTACTTTCTTGCAACTCTTAGGTTGTGATACTGTAACTTCCAAGGCGCTTTCCCTGAACTTAAATGTTGTTTTTTAATGTAATTTAATGGGTGCTGTTTGGATTCTGTGACTTAAGGTGTACTTTTACTGAACTCTCAAAGTTTTCTCTCACCCCCAGACTTCTATGCTTTATTTCCCTGTAACTCAGAGCTTTCCCCCAAGTTTTGGGAAAACAAAGTGCAAAGCCCAGGAGATAAAGGTTACCTTGTAATAGAGGTTGGCCCTCTAACAAGCAACCTCTAGCTTTAAGGAAATAACTATAATATTATGCACTATTATTTTGAAATTACTGTATATGATTTCCAATGACAGAAAACCTTGTTTCTAATTTGACTTAGTTAAAAAACCTATTATTGATTTGCAGAAAAGGGAAATTGTGGTCCAGAAGAAATATCCCAAAAGACAAACAGGGGGTCTTAATGTGAGGAGTTTCACTTTAAATGCAGCAAACTTTTAACTTAAAATTCTCCTTACTACTATAGACCCGCTGTCTCTCCCTCAGAGAGTTGGAGATGCCGTTGACGTAGTTGTAGACATTGTTGGACGATCGGGACAGTTCCTCGATCTGAGGCTTGAGGTCTGTAATAATCTAGAAAAACATGAAGATAAAAATAAATTAAAAGATGTAAATGACTTCGTTTTTGAGGATGCAGTAATTTCCCTTTAAAGCAGAAATTTACCGTTTTGACGTTCTTCTCTTGCTTCTGCAGGGTAGTCTTCAGTTCGCAGCCAGTTGGACACAGAACACCCTGACGGAGCACAAAACGCTTTGATAACATGCCTGAAGCAAAATCTTCTCTTTGTTCTGTATGTCTGTCTTCTGTCTTTATTTGATGATTTCTAAGATACTCATAAACTAATTCCAATTAAGTAGTAGTAGTAGTAGTTTATTTCTTCGGTCATTATGAACATTTAGATCTTGGGTCACATGTTTTTCAAAGATCTTATACATTATACAATAACAAAAGAAAACAAATGTGCACATTAATAATTTAAGTGCTAAATTATGCCTGACCAAAAGGGGTTTAGGCTGAAGTCAAGACTTATTCTGCCTAACCCCTTTTACAACTGAGACACTATGTCCAAAGATGACACATTATACAGTTTCTCTTATACCAACGATGGTAACATATAAGCACAAAACTTAAACTTCAACAATCAAAATTATATTCTGCATCCTCAATCAGCTTCTTTTCTAATGATCTTCATTCAAGTGTTCTATACTTGTCCATAATATTTAACTTATACATTTTCTTAAATGATTTAATAGTTTTGGAGCCCTTAAGTTGAATAGGTAGACCGTTCCATAGATCAACTCCTTTGACTGATAAACACCTCCTCTTAGTATTACTCTTCGTAAGTCTACGGCTTATTAAGTAAATTGAAAATGTGAAATCCTGAAGTGAAAACGTAGTTAATTTTTGGTTTTGTAAATCCAGAAAGTATGTTCTCACCAATGCCTCTGAAGCATGCGTACATCCTCCTGCCTCGGGCTGCACCTCTGTCTCCTGCTCCAGACGAGCTCCGACCGGAGCTGGGGTGGCCCGGACGCGGTACCTGAACAGAAACCAGCGGAAAAAACCAACAGTAAAAAGAAAAGACGGCGGAAAGGCAAGTTTCCATTCACTCTGAACAACGTCTAAATGTGACTGAATGTTTTTAGGGCTGTTGGGTGAGAATTTGGACAACTTTAGGTCTGCTCTGCACGGAGATGAAACCGGTTATTGTTTCAAAAACAGAGTCTGTGAAAACGGCAGCATGAAAATTAAAACTTTTGCCCACAATAATTCACACAAACCGGCTTCAAATGCTGCATTACATATGCCGGGCCCATTGGTGGCGCTGTGACACTGCCAGATTAACACAGAGAAGAACACTGAGCGTGCGCAGTCAACCCGGTGACAAACGCCACAAATCTAGCTTCAAATGAGACGCTTATTCTAAAGTATATGGTGTCTCTGGTTCTCCCGATCCATTTGTTGCTACTGGTGATAGAGGAGGGATAATAAATCGTATTCTAGGATACATAATAAGGTCAGTATTTGCTTTGTTAGGACCGCAGCACCGTACGGCGCCATGTTTGTTAACTTTATCACAAAGCTACGCATGCGCGTTAAATATAAGAATACCGCGGTGACGTCATCCACTTGGAGAGCTCATAATCCCGGAGACAACTGTGCCGGCGTTGGGAGATTTATCCGCTCGTGGACCCTGTTTCTAATATTATCGTTTACTGTGTCCTGAAACGGCGCCTCCTGGTGGATGAGACGCCTATTCGATGAAGTATCTTTGCTGCTTCACCTGGTTTCATCTCCGTGCAGACAGGGCCTTTATTGGGCCAACCAAGCCTGACTTTTAAAGGGGGACATATTATACCTCTTTTTAAACAAGTTATAACAGGTCTATGTTCTGTATGAAACGTGTTAATGAAGTTCTTTGCACAAAATCACTCTCACATAAAGCGATCTCATCAACTCAAATCTTGACAATTTCGGTCCCTTTCAGAATGACCTGTTTAGAGGGCTCTGTCACTTTTATGCAAATTAGCTGTCACAGACCACGCCCACTCATCTTGTTACTAGGCTGCAGGTTTGCCACACATAAGAATGGTTTGGAATTGATGGGTGGGTTTTTGACAGATTAGGGGCGGAGTCTGATACGTTGAGGGGGGGGCGTTTAACAGGTGAGGGCCGTTAATGTCATGATTTATGCAGAGAAAATGATCATAATAATCCAAAAGTGTTGACTTTATTTTTATTCATTTGTATATTATTACCTGATTAACCTTTTATCGGGCCCTATTTCTTTTGTTTTTTTGGTCCGGTCCCTTTTTTAGGCCAGTTAGGACTTAGAAAATTTGACAGAATGTGATCCCAGATCAAACCATAATAACTCTGAGACACTTTGTCAGGATTTATATTATTTAAACTCTGAGAAAAATACAGAAAATTACTTTAAATCATCAGTTGTCAAAGCAGGTATGAAACCTCCTTCAACAGACGGAACCATTTTGTACCCAAAGAAGAAAACCACAGGTAAATTAAAGGTATGACAGTATTTAATATCGCCTTGGGATAAATAAAATATATTTGAGTTAATTTATTTCACTATTAGGGATGCTGTCCCCCTTCAAAATAGAATTAGTCTCGTCTAGTTGTAAAACACAGAGATAGATTTAATAAATATGTAGCAATGAAAGTGTTTTCATTTGAAAGTTAAGAAAATTAACTTAAAGTATTGTTCTATTTTTTGATTGTAGAACAAAATTGATCAATAACAAACTTAAGTAGAATGAGGCTGGATGA
Source organism: Valencia hispanica (assembly GCA_963556495.2). Classification (NCBI taxonomy): domain Eukaryota; kingdom Metazoa; phylum Chordata; class Actinopteri; order Cyprinodontiformes; family Valenciidae; genus Valencia; species Valencia hispanica. The sequence goes on along the minus strand of OY747714.1, from coordinate 46,064,905 downwards.
GAAACATTAAAAAAACCACATTAAATTACCCTCCAAAGCCTTCACCCACCGGTGCTCTGTCTTGTAGATATTCTATGCAGATGTAGCATACCAAAGATCTTCTCCTTTCTTATTGCTTTCATAAATATAATCTAATTTGGTTTTATGGGAACAACCATGAGGGGCCGAATAGAGCCACATAAGGCTCTGGAGCCCCAGGTTGAACACTCCTGGTGTGAGAGGACAATGTTCATTATGATGACGGCTATAAATAACAATACGCCCCAAGTTTAAATACAACTTTATAGACTAGTTTTCTGAGCTTTTGCTCCATTTCTTAGTTTTCGATATAGATATAGATTGTTTAGAATAGGTCTCCAGTATGGTGGCATTCACTATTGATGCCAGATGTTGGTATCTGAGTGTTTTTTGTCCGGTGTGGCTGGGGGTGTACCTGCTGCCTCCGCTGATTGGTGGAGGGGCGTATCGGTTAGCGTTGTAGGTCTCTTTGCCTCTGCTCACCGGACGGTGACCTCGAGCATCTACAGCCGCTCCTTCGTCCTGCATCCACAACAATATATATATATATATATATATATATATATATATATATATGCAATTTTACCAAATATAGGTTACATAGTTGTGATGAAATGTGACATAATCCTGAAGGAAACTGGTTTTACATACCGTAGCATTTGGCTTGCGATCCTGTGGAGAAATGTTAAAAATAATGGTTAGGATTTAATGTTTTGTTAGTGTTTAAACTCATTTTTGATTGCAATGTTTTTTGTGGTGCAGCTCATTGGGATTCATGTACAATCTCTAAAATACAATGAAGAAGAAAAAAAGCTTAATATATATTTTGAATATGTATATTTTTTATTACCTTTACAGTTTTTAAGCCAATTGATTTATGCAACAGGAATTGGCTACTTATAAAAGTTAAAAACACAAACTGCACTTCAATAAGCGGGAATTCAACTACAACATATGCATGTCTGGACTTTGTCTACTATTTGCAGAAGGATTTTTCTTATTCAAATTTTTTTCCCAACGTTGTTTTTTATTTGCATGAGTATAATCGAATTGTTAATCGAATATAATCGAATTGTTTAAATAATTGCATTAAAAAAATTACTAGCAACATGAATTTTAAATAATTTTTTTGTGTTTCAAAATAATTCAAAAATCTACTCATGTTTGAAAATTGTATGTATTAATAACATTTTTAGTTACTAAAATTTACTTGATTAAAAACTGCAGTAAAACAAGAAAAGTTATTTTAAAAATCTAAATCATAATAAACAGTAATAAAGAGTTTTTTTTCTTAATAGCTTTTTAGCTTTCAGAGATTTAAAGGTTTTATAAGAATTATAAAATAAAAAAAAGAGTACATTTGAAAAAAAATTAGGTTTATTATCTTTCAATTTTTAATTAATTTCAATCCATCCAAGAATTTCTTTATTTTTTAACCTCTGCACATGATTTAATGACCTTTTTTTTTAGCTCGATTTGATATCATCAGGCATCATGATCAGTAATAAACACTTAACATATGCTCATTGCTGACATGTATTTTAATTGATACCTGTCGGGAGGTAGCAACAGAACAAACTAAATATGAATTTGATCAAATTTGTAGAATAATCTGAATAACATAAAGGAATCAATGTTCTTCAAGCTGAGAAGACTTGACTCTATTTCCTCCTGACAGATATCATAGATTTTTCTGACATTAAGATTCTCACCAAATCGTAGTCGTCGTATTCGAAGACCTCCTGAGCCCAGGTGACATAAAGGCACAGATACAGTAACAGTAACGTCTTCATCATGAACGATCAGCAGTTTGACTGAAGGTGAAGATCCAGATGTTCCCTCTGTTCTCCTCACTCTGCCTCCTTCTTCTGTTTCACTGATCTTCGCTGAGGAGCTTTGTAATCCTGAGCTTCTCCCTCCTCCGGGTTTTATTGACCTGCTGCTGTTGATCAGTAACCGGCGAGGTCGACTCAACCAAACCTGACTCAGCTGTGAACTCGGTCAAGGCACAAAAGGGCAGAAAGGAGCGAGGAGTCAAAGTTTGTTTTAACAGATGTGTTGAAAGCAGCCGATGAGGCAGTTTACCAGCATAAATGATGATAGAACGTCAAAACAAGTTACAGTCTTGGGATCTTGATTAAAAACAATGAAATAAAATGTGTTTTTATTTCAGATTGGCTGTAATTTTAGATTTCTGATAAGCAAAAACACATGAATTTCTCACTTTCGGCAGCTTTGAGTTTTTACATTTATATGCACCAAGAGGCAAGATAACGGTCCACTGAACATCTTTGGTTCACAACTTCAACATCATTACAACAACTTGACGCCTCAACTTTATTACTTTACATATTTCTAAATATTGTTTTTCTCAGATTTCATAAAATATTTGTATTCAGAGCGAAACTGGGAGTAAACAGGACAGAAACACAACAGACCAACTTTTTTAAATCTTCACTTATGGAAAATATTAATATTATATATATTTCTTTTAAGTTTTCATCAGTGCATGATGCTGCTTGCATAAGCTTGGTGCTGCAGAGAAAGTCCCATTTTGCAAAATATCACCATTAAAATCCAAAGAAGCTAAAAAAAAAACAGGAAAACAAACGTATATTTTAATGGATTTTTGTATTGTGGACGTTTTTTTTCAAATGTTGGAGAAAATAATGCATAAATGAATTTCTACTTAGTGTGTTTAATGTTTTACGACTATTATTCATCGTCACGGATGCACTGATAAATAAAACCCATAAAGACAGATGCAGTTTAAGTTACACGATGACTTGCATCACATTTAAAACATTTATTTGCATCCTCTCCATACCTTTAATCTGATATTTGTGTTTAGTGTGTATTTTTCTCTGTGATTTATTTCATAATGGTCTCTGTTGTGATTCAGAGGGTTTTTGGGTACATTCAGTTAAACACAGCCTGTCACTGCCTGGAAGTTTTGATCGGTTTGAGTCCAAAAGGACAAAAGAACCGCGTGATGACACAACAACCAACAAAAACTTCTACTGCACTAAAAAAAGACATTTCAGCCACTTAATGAGTCGTCATTTGATGTTGGTTGATAGAGCAGAGGTGGAACTTTACAGAAAAATGGTTGAATTTTTTCATCTTTTTGTTGACTTAATTTGTTTAAAACCAGATCTTTGTGTTTGTTGCTCAACATCTGTGACATGCATGTTTTTAATTTATTTGGTTATAAATAAGATACTTAGAATAGTGGACACCTCAACAATTGTTAAAAAAATTTTTTAAAATAATTTCCAGAAGTTAAAAGTATTTTATCATTAATAGTAATCACAATAAAACTAAACTTGTTGTCAGTATATTTCCTAAAGAAGATGGAGATGGTTGGTGTGACAGTTGAAGGATGCAGCCAAAAAAAACATTTTTAAGATAGTTAATTTCCATTTTCTGATCCTTAATCATTCTCTAAGAGACTATTGTAAACACTATCTACTTAAACATTGCAAATCTGATCCACACTTTTCTTGCTTTATTTTTTTATTTTATTTCTTTGCTTTTATTATGCACATACGACAGAAAGATGGCATGCAGAAAGAAAACATCAACACACGGTAAAAGGAACAGCTCTAACATCAAACAGCATGTCTAAATCTTCCGTTAGTAACACTTGTCGGGGGGGTTTGTGCTCAGGTTTCAATCATGAAGATGTGTCCTTGGAACAGACGAAAGGCAGAGCTTCGTCGCAGGAGGCAGCGGACCACTTCAGGGTATCTGAAAAGCAAGCAACAACAGGAAGCATTTAAGGGTTTGAAGCTAAAAACGAGAAGAATTTTTTCTATTTTCACAATTTTTACATAAATAAAATTAGTGACCACTTTGTCGTTGTAACATCTAGAGTATTTTCTACAACTACATTAATAAAATTTCAAGCTTTCTTGCTTGCACCAAAACACTGAATGATAGAATGAAAAAGAATACTTTAAACATGCTCAGTTTCATCCTTTTTGGTTAATTGTTGTTATAGGAAGTGAGTTGATGAGCAGTTGTGACAAATCCTTGACTTTTTGTCTGCTTTAATGTATTTACTGCCATCAGCTTCTGGTAAAGAGTTTGTTTTTGCACATAATTAAAATCAACAAATTTGACTTTTCCCTTCTCCATAAGTTACCGTTGTGACCACAGTTCGCACAGTTGGGCCTTATACTCTTTTTATTTAAAACTACATCTTCTTCTGTCCTTTCTCTGAAAAGTGCTCATCCTTAAAAGTGTGTGTGTGTGTTTGTGTGTGCTTGTATTTATTGCCTTTCAAGGACGCTTTCTGGTATATGAACCAGATGGGTATTATGGGGACCGAAGCCAGTGTCCCAATGTGGCGTCCCCCATTTTTAGTGTCAGGGTTAAGCATAAATACAATGACTAAGTTGAATGGAAGTAGATAAAAAGTCCTACTATGGGTAGAAATGTAAACTTGTGGGTGAGTGAAGTAGACATTACAATGATAGTTCATCTTTAGGCAGCGTTTATCCGTCTCGTCGTGGTCGTCATTATACCAGTTCTCATAGTAGAACTTCGAGCCGTCGGACCACATCCACATATCAAGCTGTGGGGACAAAAAAAAAAAAAAGAAATAAACTCATACAAACTACTGGGAAACATAACTATACTGTACATCTGATGGTGTCAAAACAGCTTAAACGTGTTCAAACAGGTGTGTATAAAAAGGATGAAAGAATGTTATCAGGCAATTAACTTTTTTTTTATGTTCGAAAGCCATCCAACAAAAGCTGCAAATATGACTCAGATTGAATTTCTCTGTGTTAAAAGATGTTTTACAGATTTTCATACATGTATGGCATCGGTGCCTCCGATCCAGGTTTCTGGGAAGCTGTGCGTTTCTCCTCTAGTCAAAGTCTGGACGAAGTGATTCTCTTCGTAACTGTGAACCGACGCCAGGTTGGCCTCTTCAAACTGGCAGTAAAACTGTTGCGAAATACATCAGTTTCTTGTTTATTCAGATCTTACTTGTACCATGCATGAACTGCTAAGCGATGCTGTGTCTGCCCTCACCTCGGATTCAGGCCATGTCTTCGGGGTGTCGATAAAGAGGAAACACCGATCGCCGAAAGTGCTCCAGCCATTTGGGCAGCGCATGTTCTTAGCTACAAAACAGAAACACATCTCAACATTTTCAACATCTAGTAGTTCTAGTTCTCTTTCTCATTGCATTGTGTGAAGGGTCCCAGAGGTTTGGTAGAGAACATCCATGCATTCATCATCTATACCCACGTTTCCTTTTAGGGGAGCTGGTGTCTATCTGCAGTGGTCACTGGAAGAGAGGCGGGGTACACCCTGGACAGATCGCCAGTCCATCCCAGGGAAACGTAGACACCTTGCACACACTCATACGTAAGGACAATTTGGAGAGCCCGATCAACCTAACACTCATATTTTTGTGTCTACCTGGAAATAACGAGAAGAACATGCATGCTTCCTGCAGGGTTTGAACCCAGGACCTTCTTGTATCAAGGCAAGAGTGCTACCAACTGCTCCATTGTGCAGCCCCTTGTTTGAGAACATTAGTGAACAAACATCTCAGAGTATGGCGCAAATGGACAATACAGGATGATACTTTTTAAAGTCTGAGGACTCCAATGCGCTTTACATTCAGACACTATGGTGGTAAGCTACATTGTAGCCACAGCTGCCCTGTGGCAGAGGCAAGGCCGCCATACATAGGCGACACCGGGCCTTCTGACCGCCACCAGCACGGACAGTGGGCAAAGTGTCTTGCCCAAGGATGCATTGACCAAGACTGATGGAGCAGGGCAACCCACCGGTTACAGAACAAACTCCTACCTCCCGAGCCGCCACCGCCCACGACACAACTGGAAACCTACCAAGTTTTGGCAAGGAAAGCATGAAACAGAGAGGCAGCCAGGAGGGCCATGGTAACTTTGGTTAAGCTGCAGACTTCTACGGCTCAGGCGAGAGAATCCATCAATAGGACAAAAGTTAGTCATGAACTCTATGAATCTGGTCTTCATGCATGAGCAGCAAGAAAAAGCCAACAAACTGGTGTAATTGTTTTCTGCAAACCTTGTCAGATTTTAATGGAGGAAAGGATGGAGCTTAACAGAGGACAGCCCTGGAAGAAAGCCTTTTAGAGGCTGCAAAAGACTGGAGACTGGGGTGGAGGTTCCCCTTTAAGGTGGAAAATGATTTAGGATCCTAAACATACAACCAGAGATACTGTGAAGTCGTTTAGATCAAAGTGTGCTCATGTGCTAGAATGGTCCAGCCAAAGTCCAGACGTAAATACCCTCAGAGTCTGTGCCAAGGTTTAATAAATTATGTTCACAAACCTTATCCATCCAATCTCACAGAATGGACAAACATTTAGTTACATTAATGTGTTTTATAAAGTACTACTTAAAAATTACACCATTAGAACTGATTAGAGCCGATTTCTGCTTCTTGAAAATGGAACTTGGACATGTAAAGTTTGTGTACGCACCCTAGAACCAGGTCGGCTGCCATTTTCTAGATTTATTTAAACTATTAAACATTTTGAGAAATTATGACCCAAATAGCAAAATGATGGTGTTTAAATGTTTTGTGTTTAGACAGAACTACTCACCGCAGTTGACCGGCCTGACCCCGGGCGGGGTCTTAGTGTTGGGGATCTCCTCTCCGCTGTGCACGTCGACGCACCAGCAGTATCCGGTTGAGCCGGAGCACTGCTGCGGGAGGAAGTTCCCGTTGGCGTCGCACTGTGGGCAGAACCCTCCAGGGAAGATCATGCAGTGCACGTGCTTGTAGTCGCAGAGACCCCCCATGCTCCCGGTGAGGTTTGAGTTAACCGGTACGGCTCGGCTGAGCGTCAGAACGCTGCAAATCGTGAGAAGAACGCTGACCAAGTTCATGGTGTTGATGGTGTAAGACGCTGGAAAACACAACAAAAATGTAAATATGCAAATTAGTTACTTATAAAATAAACAAAGTGAAGCTTAAATAAATAAAATCATAATTCCGATGAATGGGAATCTAAGAAATCACTGTTCATACTTGGCGTGATTGTAAATTTAAAAGCTCCAAAGTGAACTCCGTTCCTTCTGGATGAGGCAAAGTGTTGGAGTCTCTGCAGCTCCTCTGACTTCTATTCTGCAGATTTCTGCTTCTGCTTATTTCTGTTCCATAGACTCCGCAGTAGCTCTAGGGTCTAATATCACAATAACAATGAACCTTTCTGGCTCCCATCTCATTGTTTTTTTCATGGATTGTACATTAATGAAAGAGCCATTGAGGACTCATGTTATCATCGCCAAACAGTCTAGGTTTGTGTTTGTTTTTTATATCATTTTCATACTATTGTTTGGTATCAGAATACATCTTAACTTCCCAGAAAGTCTCACTTCTTTTCAGTTTTTAGGTTTTAGTTTTCAGCTATTATCTGTTCACACTTAGCTCTTGTTTCTCGGTGTTGTGCTATTGTTCAAATCTGGGTTAGACTGACCTTTTTTCTCAAATAAAGAATGGGTTATATCATATTCAATTTTAATGTAGAATAAAAACTGCAAAGTCCTCTGGGTCTGATCCCCCCAAAAACGGCTAATCATGAACACAAACAACATCATTAAATATCTTCTGCAGGAACTAAAACAAGAAGAACTGATCAAATTTATACTCAAGTGAGTGGTTTTTTTGCAGAAGAGGGAAAAGATTTAAACTTTGACTTTTAAAATAAAGCTCTCAGAGACAGAAAAACTAGAACTTTGCAATAGCTCACATTATAAAGTACATTTTATTTATACAATTTTCAATATAAAATTAGGTGCTTGAGAGAAAATTATCATAAAACACAAAAACGACATGTAGAATGCTACCCAAATAATGGTCTACGCAGCTGCTTCTGATTGGCCTCCTTCAGTGAGAAGATATATTTCAAACAACTTGGATTTTATGCTAATTAAGCCTTTCTCCAGGACTAAAACTTTTGCACAATTGAAGTTTGAATGTAATACAAAGCCGAATGTATCAGAATGCCACAGGACATATTACTGAGTGATCTTAAAAGATGATATAAGGTAAGCAACAATGTAAAAAATAAAGTAAAACCAAAAAAAGAACCCTGTGGATCTCTGTGCTTACAAGTAACCAGAGGTTATTTAATGTTCAGCTTTGCTGTCTAAACCAGAGTCTTGAACAATATTCTGTTTTGATCAGGCAGCCAGATTAAGCACATTTAAATTGGGCCAAGAACAGAACCCTGTGGAACTCCATGCTCGAGAGTAACCAAAGACTATTTAAAGGTCAATTATGCAACTTAAACATATCTTAATGGTAAATAAGTTCCAGAACTATACCAGATAGGCCTGGGCAGCATTTTTGTGTCGGATCATTGTTTAGGCTGAACTTAAATCCACTGTTAGCAAGAGTGCAGATTCACCTTCAGAGTAGAATAAGCTCGACAAGGACCAAACTGAAAAGTGTCCAAAATGTTCAAGTCGTTACGTGAAGTTAAGTTTCTAATCTCTAATCAGCTTGAAAAAGAAACGGTTCACATCTGTTTGTCCATTTTTACGTTTGGCTAAGGGTTTGCACCGGTAATGTTTCTGTTTGTCGGGGTTTAAAAGCAGACGATAGTCAGTCATGGTCCAGTGCCTACACACATTTACATGTAACTGAAACCTAAAGACTTTACCACAGTCGTTGGCTGGTGTGCTTCGCTTTCACGCTTGAGTTGTTGGTAGAAGTGTCGTTTGAGATTTAGCAACATAAGTTTTGGTTTAAAAGTTGTTTTCTGTAAACAAAGTATTGTAATGTGATTCAGTCAAACTTATAGTTTAAGTTTGCTTGTTTTCCAAAGCTTCTCACACACTGGATGATGTTTCCTCCCAAATACTGACTCTCATATTCATTACCCCTTTTCAGTCTTGGTTCCAGATGTCAGCCAAGAGTTGAACTTCCTCCTATTGAAACCATAAAACCCCCTTTATCTCATTCTTTTGTCACTTTTAGTTTAATGTGTTCCTGTTTACTGCCTTATCAGGACTCTACTCCAGAGCAAGTTGGGTAAGACAGCATACATTTTAAAGATAATAATTAAGGAAAACATTGAATCTTAGCAGCAATGTTTTCCATTTTGTGACAGCTGTGATTGCATCTGAAACTGTTTGACTGTTGCTAACAGAGAACTAAAGAAAACAGAAGCAGATAAAGGCGATACAAGTTTGGAAATCAATAATAGAGTCTGGGTTTCTAACTCGAGTGGAAGTCAGAAGCAGCAGCAAAATACTACAAGAAAGACATCATTCTTCTGTCAATGGAAATCTTTCTTTGTAGCTTATGACCCCAGATGATATACAGCAGGTATATCAGGAATTTAACAGCCTCATTAATAAAAGGGCTTCTCAGTCTCATTAAATGTTTAACAATCTATCTGAAGGATTAAACCTAAATTATAGCAAAACAAATGAGTTTAAAACATAATGTTTTTTCTCAAATCTAATGACCAATAACCTATTTTTGAGCATTTAAATAAAACAATCAAATATAAAATGTTAGGCATGAACCAACTATTAAAAAATAGTAAAATTTTGTGTTTAAATTATTTTGTTGTTTTCATGAAAAGTCAAACTTTCATCAGGAGTCTGTTGATCTTTGGAGTTTAAAGGAAGGGTTTGCTGCATAATTTTGAGTTTGACAGCCTGAAACAAATATGGCTGAACTTTTGCAGTTGAAAGGATGAAAACCTTTGCTTCCATTTGCTTTGCCCACTAGAACTGACAATGACAAAATTGACAAGAGGATGCCTTACTTTGGTCCATAATCCCTCTCTCTCTATGGGGATCTTCTTTCGACCTGAGCTTGGGCAACCCTTTATTCTCATATCTCGTCTCAGTATCTCAACATACTGAGGTTGTTTTGGCCTTAAGGTTAATGTGGGAATGGTAGATAGCTCGTCTAGCTGAGGTCACTGGATGTTTTCCCAGTTTGCATCACTCTGGAAGCAGATTGGATTCAAAAGAAGAACCCATCTTTAAGAAACTTACAGAGTGATGTTGGGCAGGTCGAATGTGTGGGAATAAACAAGACAAAACTTGTTTTGTCTTGTTTATCTGCTATAGTCTTGTCTATCTGCTATTTTGTTAACAAAATCAGACAAAAATATTAAAAAGCCTACAAAGAACATCAAAAAGATTAGTAGAAAATTAAATTTAGTTTATATATACATATATATAGCACCAATTCACAAAAAGGCATCTCAAGGCACTTTACAAGAAAAGTCATTTCAATTCAGTCTTACACACATTCCAATTAATCCTTCAGTTCATTATTCCAATCAGTTTAAATGTTTTCTATCTAAGGAGTCCCTGCAGATTCCATTGAGTCGTTGACTTGCAGCATTCATTCCTCCTGGACGAACATGTAGTGACAGTAGACGGTTGCCTGCCTTCTGTTGTTGACTTCACAGCAATCCCTCATACTGAGCAAGCATGTAGCGACAGTGGAGAGGAAAAACTCCCCTTTAGCAGGAAGAAAACTCCAGCAGAACCACTATGTACGATTGAATTGAAATGATGAATCAGAGGGCCCGGTGGCACCAGTGTTCGGCAGCCTCAATTCTGTCAGTCTCAATGTAGCTTGCCATCACCAGTGTGTGAATTATTGGGTGAATGACTGAATGCAATGTGAAGTGCTTTGGGGTCCTAAATAAAGGCCTATACAAGTACAGGACATTTACCATTTTAACGGGCTGGGTTATGCATCCCACTTAGACTGTTGGAGGACAGACTGACCACTCTTCTTTGCTCTGCTGCTTTTCTCTTCTACTACTCTCCAGTTGCATCATTTGCTGTTATTTTGACTGTATTTGTTTTGCGCTTTTTCAGTCAGAGGACCACAAAGCTACACTACACTACTACACTAAACACTACGTTCAGTCATTCACCCATTCACGCACGCATTCGCACTGTTAACTTTTTTTTTCTCTATAGAAGCTACACCTGGTCTGGTATACTGCTTAGCTGTGATGCCTTGTTGGACGGGGTGCATTGAATGGGATGACGCTTCAGTAACTGAGCATCCTCCGTGTCATGTTATCAACTTTTTCCTTTTTTTAATATAGAAAGTACTCTTACATCAGTTCTTTTAGTTATTTCTGTTTCTGCTCTGTCTTTCGAACCCCCAGACGGTCGTGCCAGATGGCCGCTCGTACTGAGCCTGGTTCTGCTGGAGGTTTCTTCCTGTTAAAGGGGAGTTTTTCCTCTCCACCATCGCTACATGCTTGCTCAGTATGAGGGATTGCTGTGGTTGGAGTCTGCTTCAGCGTGGCACAACTGCCAGTCAATGACTCGATGCAATCTGCTGGGCTTCCTTAAATAGAAAACTTTTGAACTGATTGGAATGTTCGTATGACTGTAATGAAATCCATTTTATCGTAAAGTGCCTTGAGATGACATCTGTTGTGAATCGGCGTAATATAAATAAACTGAATTGAATTGAATTTATTAAAGTCAGCGTTATTAAGAAGTTGTAGTTATGGCGCTGAACAAAACAAACAATTTTACAGAAAGTGTTCGTTGTAGGGCTGAATGTAAGTGAAAGGGTGCAAAGTAAATCTTCTGCGGTTACCTTCTGCACACTTACATAAGGGCTTCATGACCCAATAATGTCAAAAATAAACCGTATTTCCCGTTTTATCAGATCACTTCCCTAATGTGTGGTTGCTTCACTTCTTTGCCTCCTGCAGCTCAACGAGCCTGGTCTTCCACTCTGCAGCATGAGACGCCTGACCAGCTGCTCCCTGACCCTCTTCCTCCTCCTCCTGTCGGCGGTACCAATGGTCCGGGGTCAGTCGGTAAACGTGGACGATGGCCGGCCGTCCTGCAGTCGCTGCGACCTCCATCTCTCCTGTAACTGCTCCTATAGCCGATTCACCCGCGTTCCCGTGGTGACAGACCAAGCTCTGAGGCTTGATCTCTCCTTCAACAACATCACCACGGTGACTGAAGATGACCTGATGGGACACTCACAGCTGAGGGCTTTGGATCTCCATGGTAACCACTGTTTTCACTGAGTGCAACAGCCAGTAGAGCGTGTCTGAATGCAGACGTTTCTGTCCTGCAGGTAACGGGTTAGCTGTGGTCCATCCGGCGGCCTTCGACCCTCTGTGGAGCCTGGAGGAGCTGGATCTTTCTGAGAACCGGCTGGCGGTTCTCAACCACAAGTGGTTCAACAAGCTGGAGGTTCTGCAGCGGCTCAACCTGCTCAACAACCCGTACAGGTGAGGAGCTCAGAGGTCCTCGTTTACAGCAGCTGTGAATAGTTCAGATGTATCTAAATGATCCGGCTGTGGAAAAAAGTGCAGCTCCACTTAGTAGTGGGCAGAAATGATATAAATTTAGCCAAAGCTTTTGACTATACCGCCATAAACTGTGATTGCGCATTTTGATGATGTCATCTAGCAGTCATCAAGGAAGACAAATACTGATGTCCAAGTGTTTGTGTTTACACTAGATTTACAAGTTTAAAGTTTGTTGTTTTCCATTTAACGGAAAAGAAACCATTTGAACTTTTGTGCAGGTTTATTTGTGTGCGATATTAAATTGATAAATAAGTAGGAACGCGGACAATTTTAAATTTTGTGTTTTCATTACGTTCAGCTTTTAATTTATTTAAAATATCTTCATGTTTATGTTTTGAGAATTTTTGTCTTTTATTTTTTTGGGGAAAAAAGATTTTAATATTAATTTTTATGCAATTTGCACAATAAATGTTATTTAAATGGCATTCTAAACTTTTCTAAAGTTGTTCTGCTGCAATGTATCTGGAAAGTGAGAATGACATTTTTACATGTATAAAGAAAAGAAAATAATACATCACAATAAATATCGCTACCGCACTGGCTTTAGATTATATTGCAATATAGATTTGAGCCCATATCGCCCAGGCCTAGTTCCACTGCATCGCCATTGCTGGTTTATGAACATTTCCACGGTTATAGGCCCAATGGTGACACCTAGTGGGCATGATGGAAACTGTTACCGTGAAAACAGTAATAGTACACAACAGACACTTGATTAACACTTCTATTTATACATACTGAAAATACTTTATAGGACTTTTCTTATTACTCTTTTCTTCTTCTACTTCTTTTCTGCTTATTGTTATAATTATATTGGGTGCGGTTTGTAAAGTTACACAGTCAAAATCTAACAGCAATAATTTGGATTATATAGCCTGTCATAAGAGCAAAAACTTGGGTTTTATTTTAATTCAACTAGTTAAATATTTAGTTTGTAAACTAAATATTTAGTTTATACATTTAATTAAATAGATTGATAAATATTTAGTTTGTAAAGTCCTGGCCTGGGGTCTTTCTGTATGGAGTTTGCATGTCCTCCCTGTGCAGGTGTTGTTTTCTCCGGTATCATTGTTGGACATATGCACTAGCACCCATGACCCTGTGAAGAAAAGCGGGTATAGACAACGGGAATATGAACGACTTTAAGGTCTAAGTTGATGATTTATGGTTTCCAATTACGATCCTTGTGGACCTCGGTGACTCGGTGAGAAACCGCGACTGGGAGCTGGCAGACCAATCAACACTGTAGTCGACCCGTGTTGGCTCTGTCAATGGAATTATCCACTGTACTTCAACAGGCCAACAATGATGTTCACATGAAGTATTTTTTATTCAATCAATGTCCAAACCACAATGATGTGAAAAAAGGCAGAAACAGAAGATATTTGTAAGCGGGTACATACTTTTTTACGCTCTGTACGTGATTTGCAACTAGCCAGCATCTTTGAGGGAACACCTGGATTTATGCCAAGGCGACACGCAGGCTAGATGCTCTGAAGACTTCATCTTGCCTTTGTAGTTTCATCACCAGTCAGTGGGTCAAGTAAAGGACTTCTTGTTTTTTGCCTTTTAAACTGCAGTTTTAGAGCATTCTGTCAAACCCCAGAGTTCCTCTGTGTTTAAAGTGGTAACATGAACAAGTGCTTGTATAACATCTAGGATGCTTCAGGCTTAGCAGGCTGAAATATCACTAGTTTGGCACAGCCTTCACTTTAATCAAATTTCACAGTTTCTCCATTACCATTGACACCTTCCCCTTAGGTAAAGAGTCTGGGTGTCATACTAGATAGTACTTTTCATTTCGGTCTCATATTAATGAACAACGTTAGTGTAAGAGAATCGGACTTTGCATGTGAAAAATAACTCCTTGCCCGGCCTGTGTTTTTAAATGCCTAACTTAAGACTGTTTCCGACTCAATTCCTTCTGATTTTTGATCACAATAGCAGATGCAGAGATTATTACCTCTGCCGAGGAGGTTATGTTTTTTCCAAGGTCTATTTGTCTGTTAGCGACATACAAACGCTTTCCAAAATATTAGAATATCATGGAAAAGTTTATTTCCACAATTCCATTCAAAACATTAAACTTGCATAGATCATAGATTCAGGGCCCACAACAATTTCAAGTATTTAGTTGTTTATTTGTAGATAATTCGGGCTTCCAGCTCATAAAACCCACGAAAACAGCAATTCAAAAAATTTGAATACTGTGAAGAAATCACCATTTACTTATCAGTTTTTCAGAAAAAAAAGAAATTAGGATCACATCAAATCAATCTGGTACCTATGGTACTTTCAAAATGAAATGTCAATCTTCAATACTCCCTTTGCCGTAATCACTGCCTCGATGCTCCGTGGCATTGAGGCAGTCAGCCTGTGGCTTTGCCTGGGAGTTATAGAAGCCCAGATTTCCTTGATGCTTGCTGTCAGTTCTGTTTTGCTTTTGGGTCTGGTGCCCCTCATTTTCCTCTTGATGGTACCCCATAGATTCTCAATAGGGTTTAGGTCCAGCGAGTTGGCTGGCCAGTCAAGCACTGTGATGGAATGGGCATCAAACCAGGTTTTGGTTCTTCCGGCAGTAAGGGCAGGGGCCAGGTCCTGCTGGAAGATGAAATCTGCATCTCCATCCATATCCTCAGCAGAAGGAATCATGAAGTCCTCTAAAACATTCTGGTAGACTGATGCGGTGACCTTGGATTTAAGAAAGCAGAGTTTACCAACACCTGCACTGGACATTGCACCCCAAATCATGACTGACTGGACATTTCACACTGGATCTCAAGCAGCTTGGGTTCTGTTCCTCACCCGTCTTCCTCCAAACCTTTGGACCTTGATACTCGAATGAAAGGAACACTTTAGCTTCATCGGAAAAGAGGACCTTAGACCACTGGCCAACACTCCAGTCCTCCTTCTCCTTGGCCCAGTTGAGACGCGTCTGAATGTGGTGATTTTTGAAGCTGTGACTCCCGCCTCATTCCACCGTTTCTGGATCTCTGTCAGGTTCAACAATTTTCTCTGTTTGATAATCCACTGAAGCCCACGGTCAGCTCTTCTGCTGGTGCATCCTCACCTGCCACATTTTGCCCTTCCACTAGACTTTCCATTGATATGCTTGGACACAGCCAGCCTCCTTAGCTAAGAACTTTTGTGGCTTACCCATCCCATGGAAGTTACTAATGATGGTCTTCTGGCCAGTTGTCAAGTCTGCAGTCTTCCCCATATTGAACCTAACTGAGACAATTGAACCAAAGTGAAGCAATTTAATGACACCTGAGAAAACCTGTGCAGGTGTTTTGAGTTTAGTAGATGAGTCGTGTGTGACACTCGGTTTAAAACATTCATGCCCTGTAAAATTTCTAATTCTAAAAATATAAGTTTTTTAATTCCTGTTTTCGTGGGTTTTATGAGCTGGAAACCCCAAATATTTACAAATAAACAACTAAATGTTTGAAATCGTTTAAGCTGTGGGCCCTGAATCTATAATCTATGTAAGTTTAACGTTTTGAATGGAATTATGGAAATAAATTCACTTTTCCATGCTATTAAATTTTTTTGGGAAATGGTCTGTAATTCAAAAAGTTGTAGACTAATTTTGATTACATTTTCACTAAATGTCTGCAGTGGGACCAGGGACAAGTGATTAGATTTTTAGGGTGATTGAGATCACCATCTGGAGGGGGGGGGGGGGCTGAGCTGGCCTGGTGGAGGTTGTGTTCTCTGAGTAATTTTCTAGTTCACAGTTGTTTCTTTATTTAATCTCGGATGGGACAGGTGAAATGTTTTATACTCCCTCATGAACATTTAGTGTGGAATGGGTTGTACGAAGGGATCATGCTTGGATCCATCTGTATCTACATCTGTTTTCTAAAGCAAAGCAACAATGTGTTTCAGTTGGAAATCCTCACTTCCCCTAGTTAGCTGTGCAAAAAACAAGCAGAAACATTTAAATACACCTTTTTTTGGTCTCCTCCAGCCGTCTTGGTTCTCCTTCGTTGTTCCTCGGACTTGTCAGACTGAGGAGGCTGATGTTTGGAGGTCCAGACCTGAAGGAGCTGAGGAGAGAAGATCTGTTAGGAGTTACGGAGCTCGATGATCTCACCGTGCACGGCAACAACCTGACCAGGTGTTAACATTCATCCTTTAGGATGCATTAACCTTTAACTTAAAGGTTAAGCTTTTCTATCCTTGATTTTTCCCTGTTCTCTGCAGATACGACTCTGGTACATTAGGAGACATTTGGCCTTTGGGCCGTGTTACCCTAAGCCTCCATGGTCCTTTTCTAACCAACGTGGCTTTGGCTGCAGCTGTGCTCGCTGACGTATCGTACCCTGAGACTCCCATCATTCTACAGGACCTCCATCTGATTGGGAATCAGTCTGTCCAACCCTTCAAAGCGTCAGCCAAGAGGAGGATCCGGTTTGATAATTATGATCCTTTCATTTTGCTTCTGCAGGAAAACACGGCTTCGTAAACCAGTCTTTGTTGTTGCTCTTCAGGTATCTTTCTTTCCGTAACTTTTCTCTGTCTGATGCGTCGCTTGTTGACCTCCTGGTGGTGTTGGACGGAGTCCCGCTCTCCCTCTTTTCCGGGGAAGATGTCACGCTGACAGGCGAGGGGAGGTAGGAAATCAAGACGTGAGAATCATCTGTAACTACTTTAACACTTTATGGATGTAAATCATCATTTTGCCTTTACCAATCAGTTAATATAAGACATTTATCAATGAGAAGTGAATTTTCTCAGGGGTACCACTGCTTATGAAAACAGACTATCTAAAACTACACACACTGAAAGAAACATTGTCAAATCACTGGCATATTTCTTACATTAGTGCAATTAACCAATTAACACCAAAAAGCAGTAGGTAAACTAGTGAATACTAAAGTCAAATGAGGTGAAATCCACTTTAAAACCAGAATTACTTCGATGAACAGGGGTAGCCTTGGTGGAATTAAGTAATATGCCAGCAGTGACACCTGGTGGTGTTAATGTATGATGACAGATAATGCCTAATAGATCAGATGAGAAGGGGGTAATTAAAGGTCAACCAGTTTGACTTATCAACAGGTCGCAGCAGCGTGATAATTAGCATGCAGCAAGACTGAGACACGCTAATTTCTACTTTGTTATGGCCCAGAGAGAGAATTATAGGATATCCTTTACCCAGGTACATCAGTAAAATATTTGTTATTAATACAGGTAAATACACATAAATCTAATTTAATTTACACACAAACACAAAAACAGAATCACCAGCATTATGTTATCTATGAGGCAATACTCGGTCTGGTTCCATCTTACCTACAGGCCCACATTTTCCAGTAAAACACTGGAAACTATCCTCTTTGTTCTCAGGGTTCTCAAAGTCAATACTCAGCTAGGAAAGATGGCATTCAGATACGCAACTCCCTCTGCATGGAATAAACTTCCAAACTGCTTAAAGGTGCAATATGTAAGAACTACATCTTGTGGTCAAATTGTAGTACTGCTGTCCTTGTAGAAAAACAAAAGTGTCCTCTCTCAGCCACTCACCTCCTCCCCTTCCTGAGTTTCATGCCGGGTTGCCAGTTACGGATCAGCGCCAGACGAGTCATACACAGTAGGTTGATTAGTAGATAAATCCATTTCACTGCAATATCGAGCTGTTGGTAATTGAAAAAAGTAGCTTGAGATATTTTTAGAGCCGAATATTTTTTTCAAATTTACTGCTAGCATTGTTAGGTCAACGTTAGCCTCTAGCCCAGTCGGTGTCGAATTTCAAATGGCGGCGTAGCGTTTGTGTTGAAGACTTGGCAACTTGCGATCTGAACTTGTGGCTCTGGAACCAGGAAGTATGGAGGTGGGACAGATATTGTGAACAATGACTACGTCGCTCTGCAGCCTTTTTTAAATGATGAAAACCTGCAACCGCCCAGCCGGCTGAGAAGGAAATCTGTTTCTTTCCAACATGATTGAGACATTAGACTGTTGTGTGATTATTTCACTGTAAAATTCGTACATATTGCACCTTTAAATCTTCGGGAGTTTGTTACCTCAGACACGGAGGTCGCACTAGATATTTTTGTTGTACATCATATTGATCGAAGGGGTCAAAACAATCTGGTCATAATTTATTTTTACCTGTATTTTTAAAAAAATGATAACATATTCAATATTATATATTTTTTATTCATTTTAAATATTCAATCCGAACAAGCTGAACAGAGAACAACATACAAAAAATGAAATTAAAACAGTTGCACTTAAAATACAAACAGGGAACAATTCTCTAACTGAATTGATCAGAAGTGGGAAAGACTCTGTGAATGACCTTTTCCTAACTATCGCTTCAGCTGGAGGAAATCCCACAGCATGCACCGGTGGTTGGCATGATACCGGGCTCTTGGGAGCGACGCGCTCAGAGCGCTGTCAGCTTCCGCTTAGCGAGATGCGTTGAGTACGGCGTCCAGGTCTGAGATGATGCTCAGATGCTTTCGTGGGAATCATTTTTTGATGTAGTTACCTCGACTCCATATGTAAAGTTGGAAATGTCTGCGCATTTGCATCAAGTGTTGAGGGGTGTTAATACTAATCTGCCAAAATGACAGGCCTACAGGTTTTTCCGTCACCGGTCAAATGCAGAAAATGTTCTGTTAACACTATCCCCGCTCAGACATGTTTAAATCTCATTCAATAAAATATAGAAGCACATCTAGTTTCCACATAGTAAATATTTATTTATATTGCATGATCCCTCAGAATATAGGGAGATATACTGTATGCCGTACATCAGATTTTCGAATGGGAAGCTCTACTACACAGAAAGTGTAGGACTTTGATTTTGATGACCATTCCCTTTGTTTACATTACTTTTGTGACAGAGACGCTTTTTATATACAGCATTAATTTTTGTTTTGTTTTAACTTGATACGTTTTGGCATCTGAACATAACATTATGGCTGTTTTATGACCCATTAACTGTCTGACGCCCAGTCTTTGTCTGTGGCAGGTGGGAGAAAGCCAGTTGGACTGATCATAAAAGCATCGATGAGTTCTTTCTCCGAAATTCTGTGGTGCTGGATGTCTTCAAGTTTACCTCATTCCTATCGCTAGGTTTTCTTCTGCATTACCCAAGGAAGGTGTCCGTCATCAATAGTGGGGTAAATATGGTTGATAACAACCACTGTAAACAGTCATTGCTTTTGTACGGTCCAAAATCTTAACAAAGGCAAAAGATAAACCGTTCTGTGCTGAGTTGTAATTTCTTAGGATTCCTTTTAAAAGCTGTTTTTACGTTCAGGTGTTTGTGATGCCCTGTGCAACATCCAGACTGCTGGTTAATCTGCAGTACCTCGATATGTCCGACAATCTACTGAGTGACCTGACTATGGCAGAATCGCTTTGTCATGGAAAGGAAACGCTGAAGGAACTTAGAGTTTTAAACATCAGTGGAAACCCTCTAAAGGTGTCATTATACTTAAAGTGAAATATGTGTAATTTAGCAGGCATCAGAATTTCTTGGTTTCAACTTTTGTCCACTTCTGTCCAGTCTATGTCCATGATTAGCCAACTGGTAACCAAGCTCCAGAAGCTGACCCACCTGGACATCAGCAGAACTGACTACAGCTCAATGCCCTCCAGTTGCTCTTGGCCCTCCACTCTGAAATACCTCAACATCTCCAGAGCTAAGTTAACCACCACCACTCCCTGTCTACCAACATCACTTGAGGTACAGAGTTTGGACCACGAGGAAGCAAACTCAAAGCAGTCGCATAAACGATACAATGAACTTACTTTATAAGTCACTATTTACAGGTGCTGGATCTGAGCTACAACGATCTGAAAGGCTTCTCCCTGGTCTTACCTTTACTAAGAGAACTGTACCTCTCTGGGAACAAGTTCTTGGGATTACCCCCTGGACAGCTCTTTCCCAATCTAGAAACTCTTACAATGCAGGTAAGACAGAATCATATTCTTCTCAATCAAGGCAACTATGTGTTCTCCAGTCTTTGACACCTGCAGATGTTTTCTTTTCAGTTTAACACCCTGAATGTGTTCGGCCTTCCAGACCTTCAGTCATTCAAACGACTCGAGAACCTCAAGGCAGGTTACAACAAGTACATCTGCACCTGTGATTTTGTTAACTTTCTGCAGTCTCAACTGAAAGGAGGGGGAGATGTCAAGTTGACAGACAGTGAGGAGGGCTATGTCTGCGACTCCCCTCTCCACCTGCAGGGCGAGGCAGTGGGTCAGGTCCATCTCTCGGTCGTCATTTGCCATCGGCTTTTGTTTGTCTCTGTGAGCTGCGGGGTTGCCCTTTTTACTGGGGTACTGGTATGTGTTCTTCTCTGGCGACTCCATGCCTTCTGGTACCTGAAGATGACTTGGGCGTGGCTCAAAGCCAAGAGAAGTTCCCAAAAACAACGAAAAGATACTGTGGACTCAGAAGCATTGCTGTCCTTTGATGCTTTCATTTCCTACAGTGAAAGGGATGCTGGCTGGGTGGAAAACTTATTGGTACCCGAGTTAGAGGAGCCAAGGTGAGTATTTTTTACCCATAGCCTCTTTTCCCCTGATGCTTTCTTGAATTTCTCAAATTATCAACAAAAGAATTTACCAGGGAACCTCATAATACAATTGAACAAGTATAGTATGAGGGGTTGCTGAAGGATTGCTGATGTTGGCAAGTCTGCATCAACGGGGCCCAACCTCACGCCAATGACTGACGCAATCTGCTGGGATTCCTTAAATAGGAAACTTTTTAACTGATTGGAATGTTTGTATTAATGTATTGAAATGACGTTTCTTGTAAAGTGCCTTGAGATGACATCTGTTGTGAATTGGCGCTATATAAATAAACTGAACTGAATTGAATTGAACTAGTATGCCTGGCCACTATGCGTTAATGTAAGAAAAACATTCAGTCAAAGCAATCAAGTGTGAATTTATGATTGCAGGTTAATTTAACAGAGTTCAAGTTCTTGGGTCAAGTTTGTTTTTTAAAACAAAGTACAGTAGAAAGTGGATCTATAATCCGATTTTCTGCTTGTACCTCAACAGTGAGAATGGTTCCACGAGTCACAGTTCCTCTCGGCCATTGTCCCTATGCCTCCACAAGCGCGACTTCCTTGCTGGACAGCCGATTGTGGACAACATCATGAGTGCCATCGAGCACAGCCGACGTACCGTCTTCGTCCTTTCCGAGAACTTTGTTCAGTCCGACTGGTGCCGCTATGAGCTGGACTTCTCTCACTTCTGGCTGTTTGATGCTGGCGGAGATGCTGCCATCTTGATCCTGCTGGAGCCGCTGTCCAAGGACGACGTCCCCAAACGTTTCTGCAAACTGCGCAAACTCATGAGCTCCACCACCTACCTGGAGTGGCCTCAGGAGGAGGAGAGGAGGCCGGAGTTCTGGAGGAGTCTACGCAACGCTCTGAGAGGAGACGATGACTGAAAGTGAAAGAGTAAGGCAAGGAAAGGAAATTGGGTGTACTGTGGCGTGCACCCCCGCTTATTCGTGGTTTAGTACTTTACGGGTTCACCTATTAGCGGATTTTTCTGTGGAACAAAGCTTCAAATTTCCCAATCTGTTTGTAGAGCATATCTAAAATATTCAAAAGAAAATGCAGCTTGGGAAGCTGAGGTACCGATGCATAATGCTACTTCACACGCTACTGGTTGGCTATTGCAAGGCAACCAATCCAGGAGCGCCATTTATTTTCCTTGGCAGTGATTGGCTGTACCCCCAAGAGCAGAAACAAAGGAGACTGTAGATATTAGCGTCCGTGGTAGTTTTCACTGAGCATTTCAATGCAGATTAAGGTGTATTTGGTGGGAGAACTTCGATGGCTTGCCCCTTCTATAAATCTGTTATGGAGACTGTAATCTCTTCTGACATCATCTGTCAGGGTAGCCGCACCAGAGTCAGTGACCGATAAAACCTCAACAAGCTGATGAAGGCTGGTTCTGTTCTGGGCACTGGAACATCGATAGATTATTGTTCGAAGAGGGGTGTTTCTTAAAATGTGTGTTTTCAGTCAGAGGCTTCTTCTGAATCGCTGCAATACTGACCGCCACAAGATATCCTTTCTACCCACAGCCATCAGTTTCTCTTTGAGGAAACTTTGATCCAACATTTAATTTCCCTTTTCAGATTTATTTAGTAAGAAAGAAAATGGGTAAGGAAAGACGCCCAGCTAATAAAAGACTGAAGGAATTAAGTGGTGATTGGCTTCAGTTTGAAGTGTTCTTTAACTAGTAATAATGTAAACTGGCCACTTGGTGGAGCTGTAATTTATGTCAGACTCTGATCCAAGCAGAAGGATTTAACTGTAGGAACTGACAGAAATATAATTAACACCTCAAATAAGATTAAAAACAGATCTGACACACAGAACAACAAGATGGGATGGAAAAAGAACAATGCTACATCTGTTATACCAATAATCTCAGCGGAGGTTCTGTCCACTTGTATGGCTGAGGTCAGTCAATGGCTAATTCAAAACCAGTTAGTGCTAAATTGAACCAAAACTGTATCAATGTGTTTTTCTCTTAAAAGACAAAATGTAGAGCAACATTTTCAGATTCATTTGCATGAGAAAACTTTAAAATTGGTAACAGATTTTAAATACCTTGGATTGGTCCTCGACCCCCAATTAAAATTTGACAAACATATAAAGAAAATCTCAAAAGCTATACAAAGCAACCTAAATTGTTTCAAATTAATTAGACAGTACATTCCAAACCAGGCTGTTCTCCTGTACATGCACG
Organism: Valencia hispanica; assembly: GCA_963556495.2. Classification (NCBI taxonomy): domain Eukaryota; kingdom Metazoa; phylum Chordata; class Actinopteri; order Cyprinodontiformes; family Valenciidae; genus Valencia; species Valencia hispanica. The sequence goes on along the minus strand of OY747714.1, from coordinate 46,041,792 downwards.
CTATGATATTCTCTCATATATCATACAGCATGGGCCCAGGCAACTCCCTCAGCTACTAAACACATCAGGTAATTATACAATCGAACTACAAAGATTATGGACAAGAAGCCAAACCGGTTCAATCTCTGAAATATTCTCCACAAGTATAAATTGTTAAGCATTGAAAGCTTTAGTGATTTATGTTTTCTCAAACTAACTTTCAAATGTCTCAATAGCCTTGCACCTGAGCCCCTTAATTAATTTATACAGAGACAAAACAGTAACAGAGTCACCAGACGCTCCATCAATAACAACTGTACAGTTCCTCACCGTAAGACCGCATTTGGTCAATCCGCTTTTGCATATAAAAGTGCGAAGTTGTGCAACTCATTACCCACTGAACTTAAAACCATGACCGAGTTTAAAATGTTTACATCTCGTGTTAAGTCTTGGCTGAAGTCGAAACAAGAATGTAACCATCTGTAAATAGCGCTGAGTTTTTGCATGTAAACGATTTATTTGATGTGTATATATAGGTAATTTTTTAGGATGAAATGGAAAATGTTATTGTTGTGTAGAAAGGCCTAACCAGGGACTGGAGTAGAAAATTAGCATTAGCTATAAAGTCTTTTTGCATCGCTTCAGTTACAAGCTTGTTTTGTACTTTGTTGAATTGCAACGTCCCTGTCAAACCCTGAGCATCCTCTTCATGAGACAGTCATACAACAACAGAGCATCTTCAGTCGGAGGCTTCTTCAGTTTCTCTGCAACACAGACCGCTACAGGAAATCCTTCCTGCCCACAGCCATCATCATCTACAACAACTCCTTAAAGAATTAATTATATGAGCTATACCAACACTTAATTTCCCTCTGGGATCAATAAAGTATTTTTGAATTGAATTGAATTGAATTGAAATAAATGAATGAATAATCAAAAAAAAAAAAAAAACAACAACAACTAACCCAATGTTTTGTTCATTGTTATTCACCATTGTATGTGGCTTTGCTAAAGAATATTTGTGTAATAATTAGTTTTGTATGTTTCTTAATTTTAAGTTTAATTTTTTTTTGGAAACATGCCACTAATACTAACCTGTTAAGGTCAGAAAAAGTGTTTCACTGTGAAAAAATAAAAAGCATTGGTGTGTATTTAGGTGATGAAGTCTCCTTATACATCATCAGATTCAAAATGGGCATAGCTACTTATTGAGAGAACGATTAATTCATCCTGCTACACTAACAAGAAAAAAATAATAACTTCAGGATAAACAGTTCCCATTTTTTTATTCATTATTCATAAACTTACAATGATTTTTTTTTTTTTCATGCTGTTCAACTAAAAATTTTCCGTTAGACCTCTGTAGTGGTCCATGTTTTAGGTTTCGGTCCTTATGTGATTGGGTTTCACACCCCTGATATTTGGGACAAAGACAGATGAACGTATTTGCATACATGCGTACCACATGAAACCGTTCTTCTTGCTCATTTCCTCTTTTGCACTTGAACTTGCAGTTCCTCTTTAAGACAGAAAAGAATCCTTCTTATTCACTTTTTCGTTGTGAGATGTCATTTTCATCTCAGCTCAGCAGATACTAAGGTAAGAGAAATGCTAATTAAAATGTTTTTGTTAAAATGTCTTTTTTATTCTTTTTGCCAGAACTGCTACCTAAAAAAAGAAAATTTTACATTAAAGAACATAAATTTATCAAAAGCTGGTTGTGATTTTGCAACACAGGCTGTATCGATGCTACACCTTGTTGATTTTTCTTTCGAGAAGCCATTTTATAACAATATTCTTGCTCAATTCTGAAAATCAAATGACAAAGTAGTAAAGTCAGAAAAGACACAATATGGTGCTGCAACTAAAATATTTTACCCTGTTTGAAAAAGTAATTATTCCCATTCACAAAGGCAATGTAAACTTAACCACACCATAAAGATAAATGTATCAGTTTAGTTTTTTTTCTTTATTGAAAGTGAAGGAAACCAAATATCAGGCAGTGCGATTAACAGCAGTCTCTGCTTTCTCAAACGTTTACATTATAACCTGCAGAATGCGTGTAGGTTTAGTTTTCATGAGAATCTCTGAACATGTGCTGCATGGAGTCGACCCAATTCTGCCTCCTGTGAACATATATCCCAGCCCAGGAATACCTTCTACGGTTTCCTGCATGTCTTGGTTCTATCATCAGATCAAACAGCATTTTTCTGTTTTTGCTTTATTTGTTTCTGGTTTGCTCCATGCCTTTCCAGCTTTAAAGCATCTACAAGTTTTTGAGATCATTTTTGCTTGACCCGCCGATCATTTCCAGTACTTGCTCATGTGTTGTTTTTTTCTCTCCTGTAATCTTTTTAAAGTTTTCCTAAACAGTTTAATTGAATTGAATTGAAAGTACTTTATTGCAAAAAAGTTGTCTTTGGTCTCACTGAAAAAGATACATAAAACACAATTGAAAACATGGGCAAGCAGTCATTTGCACAAATAAAAATCAAGCAAATCACACCCATACACAATAATTGCATTGGAAGTAAAAGAACAGAGATAATTTTTCTTGCCAAGGGTATTCTATAGCGCTGTCCTGAGGGGAATTATTCAAACTCCTCATACAGGGTGTGTGTGTGTCATCTTTAATAATTGTTTGGGCTTTCCTATAAACTCCAGACGTGTAAAGTTCATCAAGGGTCTTTTGTTGGGGGCCAGTTATCTTTACAGCTGTTTTCACCACTCTGTTCTGTTCATTTCTGTTGGTTAGTGTCAAGTGACCAAATCACACAGTAATATTAAAAACAAGTACACTCTGAATCAGAATCATGTACACTTTTTCTAAGACTTCAGGACTAACCATAAACTCCCTTACCTTCCTCATTAAAAACAGCTTCTGACTGACTTTCTCACATACTCCATCTGTGTTGTGATTGAAGCTCAGCTTGTCACCTATGTGTGTGCCCAGATATATTAAACGATTAACTGTTTCCACAGTCTGGTCGGACAGTCTCAATGGGGAGAAAGGAGTTGTCTGGCACAAATTAGCAACATGAGCAGCATAATCAGAGTTAAAAACATTGTGATAAAAGATACCCACTAAAGCCATGTCATCTCCACATTTTAAAAAATTGAAATTACTACTATTGACTCTAATGTCATTTGTATAAACTAAAACTAAAAGTGGTTATAAAACACAACCCTAAGGTGGTCCTGTGCTTAACAAGACCTCCCCTTAGAGTTGTTCTTTAATGCGGATTCTTTGGGGAAGGTCTGTTAAAAAATCTTTGATCCAGTGTATTAGTCCACCCATCCAACAATGACTAAACCGACCCTTTTTATTCATATTTTCAGAAGAATGCACTTTAGCCAGAAAGTGCAACATCTGCTTTCATTTTGTTTTGTTTTTAGACATTTTCAGCTTGATGCTGGTTCGTAGTGGACTCTTTGACAGTCTTCTCTGGAGATTAGGTTCTTCTACAGGGTTTCAGATGCTGGCACGTTCAGGGTGGGGCTTGCTAAAGGTCGGACGCTCCTAACATCTTACATCCAAGCCTTTTTTTTTCTTAAAGTCACATTCAAACCGCATAATCGTTTTAGTTGCTTTCCCTTTTTAATAATCACAATATTCGCCTTTGTAAACTAGTCAAAAGTATATAACCATAAGTTATCTTGAGATTTTTCTGTGGTTTCATCCGAAGTCGCATATAAAAACCATAATAAAACTCAGGAGAATTTCCCCCTTTCGCAGCTACGTGTCAGTGGGATGGAGTTATGGTCAACAGAGGACACAAGACGACTCTATTTCCCATTAAATGATTTCCTCACACTTCCTTCTAAACTTTCACTTCTGTGTCACAGTCAGGCTATTCAAGCTGCAGATTAAAAAACCTGACTCACTTTCCTGTTTCTGCAGCTCGTCAACTTTTACTCTAGAGTATGGAACATCTGCCCATGCTGATCCTGCTCCCCTTCCTCTTGCTGGTCCGGGGTCAGGTGGTAAACGGGGACGATGGCCGGCCGTCCTGCAGTCGCTGCAACCTCCATCTCTCCTGTAACTGCTCCTACAGCCGATTCACCCGCGTTCCCATGGTGACAGACCAAGCTCTGAGGCTTGATCTCTCCTTCAACAACATCACCACGGTGACTGAAGACGACCTGATGGGACACTCACAGCTGAGAGTGCTGGTTCTCCACGGTAACAACGCATTTAATGCATCCTTACTGAAACAGCCAGTAGAGCGCGTCTGAATGCAGACGTTTCTGTCCTGCAGATAACGGGTTAGCTGTGGTCCATCCGGCGGCCTTCGACCCTCTGTGGAGCCTGGAGGAGCTGGATCTTTCTAACAACCGGCTGACGGTTCTCAACCACAAGTGGTTCAACAAGCTGGAGGTTCTGCAGCGGCTCAACCTGCTCAACAACCCGTACAGGTGAGGAGCTCACTTTAAGCTTTCTTGCAGGAGCATTGATGTGCTTTAAGTTGTCAATATTTGATGTATGTGATGAAGTGGAGTTTGATATCTTGAATGGACCTAATCTGAGACCATCGGTTTTCAAAGCCTCACCACAGGTTCTCAGTTGGTTGAAGGTCTGGACTTTGACTGGGCCATTTTATTGCATGAATATGGTCAAATCTAAACCATCCCCCTGAAGCTCAGACTAGTTTGGGGTCGTTGACCTGCTGAAAGGTGAACCTGCACCCCAACTAGGGGTGGGAATTGATAGGTTTTCATCAATGTCAATGACATTGTCGATTCTGCCTATCCATCCAATTCCTTATCAATTCCTGAGTACTGAGAACTCTACACAGTCTCTTGCACCAAGAGCAGCCATTACATTTTTTACCCAGATTATATCTGGACAAAACCGTGAACATGAACATTTTAAACTGATGGGGGTTTATATCTGGGATTTAAGACCCACACCATCTCCCTAAAATCATTTGTCAATAATATTTACAGTGGTTAGGACATAATCAACAAGACAAAATTTAACATATAATCCTGATGATGTATTAGCTACCAGAAAAACACACGCTGGGACTTTACTTTCAAAAGTTCACCGTAGGTACGCCGTATGGGCTTAAATGGGCTGTAAACATTCTAGCTGTAGCTAGACCACCTACGGAAAATGGGGTTGCTCTACAGTGGAGAAAGAATGTAAGCCCTTCACCAAGAACTTGGTCGCTGCTCGGTGACGTTCCTGCATCTTCTCATTTCACCTAGCTCCCTGAGCAGCAAGCATGAAAGGGGTAACTTGAGCCGATGTCGGGCTACCTACCTTAGAGCTGCCTGAGTCGGCCGGTCTGTATCTGTCATCGTCGTTATCATCATCTTAAGATGATGAGAGCATAAAATATTTTCAAGTACCTCAACCAGCTTTTAATAGAAATAAATCTGTGCCTGCAGCTTGCTGTTGCAAGGTGACAGTGTGCTAATGCAGGATGTTTAATATGAACGTCACCATCGTCAACAGAGATCACAGAGGAGCTTGTTTGATTAGCCACGTTAGCACTTGTATGCAGGTGTTCAAATGTGGCATTCTTGGTACTTAGTTTCATGCTGGGCAGACAAATGTTTTAGCATATTGCTTGTTTTTTCTCGATATTACAGCACTGGACGAACTACATACGGCCGAATTCTCATCTCTTTTGGTGAAATGGAGCCAGGCGTTAGATTGCCTCCTCCTTTCCATGATGCTGCTAATCTGAAGGGGTGATTTGTTGCGGAGTGTGAAGCAATTGTAACACAACGCAAAATCTCGGGAAAACCGGAATCAAGAGAACCTTGAAGAAGAATTGATAACATTAGAGGCGTACAATCATGATTTAATTTGTCTATTGGGACCCGTTCTAAGCCAGAACCAGGTCTTAATTCCCAACCCTAACCCCAACCTCAAGTCCTTTTTGCAGCTCAATGCCTGAATAAAGACCAGTCCCAATCAACGCGATTCATGTCCTTCTTGGTCTTCTACAGGTTTCTCGGTTCTCCTCCATTGTTTCTTGGACTCGTCAGACTCAGAAGGCTGATGTTTGGAGGTCCAAATCTGAAGGAGTTGCGGAGAGACGATCTATCCGGTGTCACCCACCTCGAAGAACTTACTGTGCACATCAAAAACCTGGTCAGGTATCCAGCCCTCATTCCTCCGTATTTTCATTTTAACCACCCAGACATTTTCAGAATATTTTAAAATGCTCCTGATGACCTCTCCAAAACTTCTTAAGATGTCTTTTAGTTTTTTTCTTGACTTTGATGGGGTTTTTTTACTCCGTGGCAAAGATAAGGAGGTGGGTAGAGAGAATAGTGGAACATGCAACCAAGACAGCTGTGTTGAGGACTATTTTCTCTACCCACTGCCCCAAAAAGCTGTACAATGGACCTCCGTTATTCACGGTGGTTAGTGACCACAGCCAGCCACGAATAGAAAAAATCTGCAAAGACTTGAGACGTCCTCTAAAAACGCTGACTGCCTATTTTAATAGTTCAAACACCAAATATACCTTTATATGCATTAATATATAAATAATATGCACACTGGCAAAAGTCTTCACTTCCTTGTTTCCGCTGCTCTGGGTACAGCCAATTAGCAGCAAGGAAAAGGAATTACCCTTCTGTATAGGCTGCTTTTGCAGATGCCAGCTGATAGCGTATCAAGTAGCATTGAGCCGAGGTATCTCAGCTTCCCTAGCTGAAGTTTTTATTAGAATATTTTAGATATGCTCTACGTACGGCTGCATGCGGTGCCTTAGGGGGGTCGCACTGGCGGACATGGGTTACTGGCCTGGTGGCCGTGCTGCACCTGGGTAGGGTCTGGTGGCTCTGGAGCGCCGCGCCCCCTGGCTGTGGTCCTGGCTGGGGGTCGGCCGGTGTGGGGTGTCTGTTGCCGCCCTGGCGCAGCTGGTTGCCAGCGGGGCCCGTGGGGTGTCACTGCTGCCCCCCGGGCCCCTGCATAGTAGCCGCTGGATGTTCCCCTGGGGTTCTCCTCTGCTCCTCTCTTGGGGGATGCGGTCGGCCCCGCCTGTGTTTTCTTTGTTCCCCTTCCTCTCTTGTATTTTCAACTCACCCTCTCTCTTGACTTTTTGTTTCCTACCTCTCTTCTTCATCTTCTTTCTTTCTTCCCCTTTATTTTCTGTCTCCGTGTCCATAACATCAGAAAATTAAACCCGCTTGTGAAAGTAAATCTGTTGGGCTTCTACTTGGTACTCAGACACCAATTCTGAGCTCCACACTGCCAAACATTTTTTCCATTTTCAGATGATGGAGTGCACAGAGCTTAAAATATATTTTTGCATCCCAATCTGCTTTAAATGTCTCCAGAACATTAACTCTGAACTGACTGCTATGTTCCTTGGTCTGTTTTTGTTTCTCTAACATTCTCTAACCAACCTCTCAGGCCTTCACAGAACAGGTGTGTTACACTAAGATTAAATTACGGAGAAGTGGACTGTATTTAGAAATTAATTAGGTGATTATTTTTATTTAAGAGTGTCAGAGTAAAGGGGACTGAATATATTAGCAGACCACAGTTTTCAAATTCATATTTGAAAAAAATAAAAATAAAAACATGTATTCTTTTCCTTCCACTTCACAATTTTGCACCCAATAAAACACATGGACGTTCATATTAACGTGAAATATTTCAAGGGACATGAACTCTTCTGCAAGTCACTTAACTACCGTAATCTAATGTAACTAAAAATACAATAATGCCTTTCTGTGGGTAAAAAAGAAAGAAAAACAATAAACCAATCTGCATTTCCATTATCCTCATATTTACTCATTGAATTAAATAATAAAAGTAACAGAATGAGTAGATATTTTAACAAAAAGGATGACTATGTAATGCATTTAATTTAAACTATGCTCATATTTCTTCCATCTTGTTTCAGTTTGAACAAATAAAACCTGAACTTGTTGTAAAAGAAGTCAAGAAATGTGAAAAGAGCGCACAAACAAACACAAACATTCCCATTGGTTGAGAGCAGGCAAGGCTGGATAATGAGACGGGGTTAGGAGGGAGACAGGTCTAGAGGTTGGTGTATTCATGCACAATTGGCCATGAGAGGTTCCTTTTTCACAGGTTCCTCCTCCCCAGCTCTGAAAAGGACCCCACATGAGTCCTCCCTGCCCCAACAGAACACTTTTCTTTCGCATCGCTTCCACACAGCTGTCTCTTGGTCGTGTTGTGTCATTATTTGGACAATTTACAGCCCCCTGCCTGAGTGGAGCTTGTTTTTTTCACAAAGTTGCTGTGGTAACTTGCTCCCACTTGGTTTAAAATATGTTGCTTATAAGTTATTTGATCGTTGGTTAAAATTGTTGGTTAAACTTATTTGGGCATTCAGAGGGGAAAAAAAGCCAGAGCACGAGGGCATTATTAAAAAATGTTCTCTTTTATTCCCACTGAAGCCTAGCTGTCTCAACTTTGCATGAATGGTTTTTCTTTAACCATAATATAATATTTCTGGCACAAAATGTCCTAAATAAATATTTCCTAATTCTGAAAAGGGAACATAATCTGTGATCAGATATAAAATGAAACCAATGTGGCATGTTTTTGTGTGCAGAGGAAAACTCTGCTCTGCAATTTTGGGAAAGCAATGGGATGTCTAAGACACTCTGATTTGAGAAGAGTAGGTTTCCCCTGTACCACAGGAAATCTGACATTTTGGGGGCTTTTAGTAAACAGGTGCTCCACCACAACCCTTACTGAGAGAGTCTAATTTGTACAACTAACGACTATCAGTCCAAATCCACATGAAGACCCTGTGAACGGAGGCAGATACGGTATATCACAAAAAGAAGTGACAGGGCACGCACTGTTTTTTGCCAGATGAGCAAAAGGAGACCTGTTTGTGGTGAAAGTGGTGAGGAGAGGCCTCCCAATTTTGGCAGCCATGCATGTTGTAGACAATCAGGTGTTATTCCAATTGGCATTTCATAAAGGCAGCTGCATATTTAGGTGTCTAACTGAATATCTCCCAGATATTTTGTGATAAACATTGATTCTACTGAAAAACTCTGTCTGACTTTAAGTCAAATATGACTTGTTTATATGTTATAAAACTTAAAAATAGGGTGTTTTACTGGTGTGGAATAGGATATTGTATGGTTTTAATATTAACTTAAATTGTTAGGCTATTTCATTATATTGATGTGTTCAGGGTTTTTTTTTTATCAGTCTCATTATATAAAATGTATGATTTCTTATCAGTTTAAAATGTCTGTATGAAGTTGAACTTTGAAGGCTATTTCTTTTCATTTTCCTGTGGTTTCAACTGCATGCCTCTTTAAACTGAATGAGATTAAAATATTATGAAAATGTATACTAACTCCTCAATCGGAACTTGAATGATTATATTGGATCTAGCCTCATAGAATCAATAATTCACCTATTAGTAATAACACTAATGTATGTTAGTAATCAAATGACAAAGAACCTAACATAAACACACAAATGTATATCTACTTAAAGGGGAAATGCTCTGGGGAATTGGGATTGAAGATACGGGTTATTTAAGATTAAAGTTTTCAAAATATCTAGTCTCTCTCTCTCTGACAGATAAACTAAAGTTTTTTGTATATATTTTGGATTCTAAATGCCTGACTCAAGTCGGAGGGAAGATTCAAACAGTGGCCTGAGTTCTGATAGGATCTGATGGCAGAAAACACTCTTAATCATAAGACAGAAACCTGGCCCCATTTTAGATATGATGAATCTATCCTTAGTAAATGGATACATACCACAGGAATTTAAGGTTGCTGTAATTAAACCTTTACTTAAGAAACCTTCTCCCGTCTCTCAAGATGACTTAGTTAATTACAGACCTATATCTAACCTTCCTTTCCTATCTAAAATCCTTGAGAAAATAGTTGCAAATCAAGTATGTGAGCATCTAAACAGTAAGTACCTGTATGAAGAATTTTTAGGTTTTAGAGCTCATCATAGCACTGAAACAGGACTGATGAAGGTTACTGATGATATTCTCATGGCCTCAGATAATGGACTTGTTGCAGGGATCAAAAGGCGTAAATCATATTTTTCTAACAGATTCCTGTTTGTTCATCCATCCATTTATTTTCTGTACCCGTCATTCCTATGCAGGGTTGCGGGGGGAGGGCTGGTGCCTATCTTCAGCGGTCATTGGGCGAGAGGCAGGGTACACCTTGGACAGGACGCCAGTCCGTTGCAGAGACATACAGGACAAACAACCATGCACACATTCCTTAGGGCAATTTAGAGAGACCAATTCACCTAACAGGTGTTTGGACTGTGGGAGGAAGCCAGAACGCCTGGAGAGAACCCACGCATGCACAGGGAGAATATGCAAACTCCATGCAGAAAGACCCCAGGCTGGGTTTTGAACCCAGGACCTTCTTGCTGCAAGGCAACAGTGCTACCAACTGCGCCACTGTGCAGCCTCAATTCTTTTTACTATATAAAGTAGGGTAAAAAAGTATTTAGTCAGCCACCAATTGTACAAGTTCTCCCACTTAGAAAAATGAGAGAGGCCTGTATTTTCATCATAGGTATACCTCAAAATGAGGGAAGAAAATCCAGAAAATCACATGGTCTGATTTTTAAAGAATTTCAAAGAATTTCAAAGAAATAAGTATTTGGTCACTTACAAACAAGCAATATAAAAACAGAAGAAAAAAGAATAGAGAAAAAAAGACGAAAAGAGAAAAAAAACAAAAAAAAACATATACTCTACGTAAAAATCTGCTAATAGGCGAATTTTCTATGATTAATTTGGAGTTACTTTATACAGAAAAATCAGTGAATACTGAACAGTAAATAGGCAGGCCACCACTGTATTTCTGTTGAAAACTAGCAGATTGCATGAAGTCTTCACTTTGCTACAATTGTTCATCCTGAGAGAGCATGAGGCAACAATGGAGAGAAATGACACCCCTTTCCCAATTTAAGAAGCAAATATTGGCACCAACATTCCTCTGTAATAGTCCAGAAGAAGGTCAGGACTAAAGACTTAGTAACTAACATATGTAACAATGCAAACCTGTGCACACCCATGGACAAACTCTTAATTTGGAACACTAGATAACAAGAAAAGCCACATTTAGGCAAAATAATGCATAAACAAAAACTGGACATTATATTATTGCAAAAACCATATTAAAAATCAAAGTTAAAACCTTCACTGATCGGTCCACTGTCTTTTTCTATCCTTCTCTTCCTTTGACTCTCTGCTTCTCTGCAGGTACGACTCTGGTACATTTGGGGATATTTGGCCCCTGGGTCATGTCACCCTAACCCTTCAAGGTCCGTTTTTGACAAACCCTGCGTTGGCTGCGGCTCTACTCAATGACGTGTGCTCCCCTGAAACTCTGATTACTCTGGAGGACCTTCATTTGTCTCATTTTATGCCTGTTCAACTTTTTAAAGACTCCTTCACTAGGATCAGGTCTGACAATAATCTCTTTTTTTGCTGTTAGGGTAACTTGAATGCTATGCAATGCTAAGCCACTGCTTCTCTTGTGGTTTCTCTCCTCAGAAATCTGTCTGTGCGTAACCTCTCGCTGTCTGATGAAGCAACTGTCTTCCTCCTGGCACTGATAGATGGAGTCCCACTGAGATCCCTCTCCATTGTGGGTCTAACTCTGACAGGCGAGGGCAGGTGGGAAATCAACATGTCTGCATGAGGAGTTGGTCACTGCCCAGATGTTTTAGTCAAGTCCATCCATCCATCCATCCATCCATCCATCCATCCATCCATCCATCCATCCATCCATTCATCCATCCATCCATCCATTGAAAGCTTGTGGGGGGGGGGGGCTATCTTCAGAGGTCATTGGGCAAGAGGCGGCGGCCACCCTGGACAGGTTGCCGGTACATAACAGGTCAACACAGAAACACACAGGAGGCAGAACAATGCACACTCAGACCTGAGGCCTGGTTCACAAGGCAAGATTTCTAAATGGTGATACAATTGCAAATGCTTGAGAGACCACACACATATCAAATCTCTTTATCTGTCATTGTCACGGGTAGAACGAAATTAAAAGTGCTCTCCGGTCAGTGATCATCCATTAAAAAAGTAAAAAAAATCATGGATATAGCAGTTTTGATCGTAAAGTGTGTGGTGCGCAGCCACACGGCAATGGCGATACACCACACACGAACAGATTTCACGGTCAGACTGGAAATCTCGCAAAACTTCACGAGATCAAACGTGACTTCAGAGGAAATAAACATGGCGGACGAAGAGGAAGGCAGGCTAGAAACGTATCACTGCCCGTCAGGCTAGACGTCACATATTCAACAGGCTGGATGCTCGTTTGTCCTTGCAATACGAAACACACGCTGCAAAATTGGGCCAAGACAATCCAACAGGTTGAATATCCCTGATTTGTAATCAGAGCGGTCCCGATGTCCCTCCAAGCAGACCAGAGCGCTCTGAACACACCACACACATATGTTAGGATTATCATACAAGCCATTACAGTAATCGGGGCATTTTTACGGCATTAAAATCCTGCCGTGTGAACAGATAAGGGTAATTTAGAGAGACCAATTAACATTAACAGTCATGTGGTACAGCCAGAATACCCGGTGGGAACCCACATGGGCTAGGATTCAGGTAGGTACTCTCTGGGTCACTTCAAAACATGAATATTAATTCCAGTCAGAAGGAACATCTTGATTCCATTAACATACTATTTCCAAGATCAGTCTCTAAGGGTATGAATAATTTCGAGCTTGATTGATTTTCCAAATCCAAGTATTTAGCATTTAATATGGCTAATGCATTTCCTGTCTTTGTGTCAGGTGGATGCCTGCTAACAAGACAGATCTGAGAAGCATGGACGAGTTCTTTGTCAGTGACGTCACAATTTTAGACATTTTAAAGTTCGCCATGACTGCAGAGCTGCAGTTTCTGTTGCAGTCCCAAAAGAAGATCTCCATCGTAAACTCAAAGGTGAAAATTAACTTTCATTCTTCAATCAACCGACTGAATCAACAACTGAATTGTACAAGAGATGCATAGCGTAATATGTTCAGTAAAAATAAGCAGACAAGTTTTTCTCCCACCTCACATCATCGTTCCAATTTTACCTTCAGCTTTTCCTGCTATCCTGTTACCTCACCAAAATGATGCTGAACACACAATACTTGGATGTGTCCGACAACCTGCTGACTGACCTGACTCTGTCCTACATGCTGTGTGACAGCGGACAACCACTCCAAGGGCTCAGAGTTTTAAACATAAGTGGAAACCCTCTAAAGGTGTCCGCATTAAACCTGAGCTAAAAAATCTTTTTAAATTGCTCTGAGTGCCAACCGTTGAAAGTGTGTCCACTTGTGTCCAGTCTTTGTCCACGATGAGCCGTCTGGTCACCAAGCTCACCAGGCTAACCCAACTGGATGCTAGCAGAACCGGCTTCAGCTCCATGCCCCCCAGTTGCTCCTGGCCTTCCACCCTGAGGCACCTCAACATCTCCCAGGCTAAGTTAACCACCATCACTCCCTGTCTACCAACATCTCTGGAGGTAGAGAGACTGGATCAAAGTCAGGTAAACCATCCCATTGAAAAGATACATTCAATTTATTTAATTCTTACTTCTTTAAAGGTGTTGGATCTGAGCTATAATGATCTCAAAGAATTTATGTTGGCACTGCCTATTCTGAGAGAGCTCCACCTCTCTGGGAACAAGTTCCTGAGGTTACCAGCGGGGGGGCAATTCCCCAATCTGCAAACACTTACGATACAGGTAACTACTATGTCGCATTATGCCTGCTCTGTGTTCTCCATGCTGATCTATTCCTGTTTTGTCCATTTACAGTCAAACACCCTGAACGTGTTCAGCCGTTCAGACCTTCAGTTATACAGCCGACTCAAGTACCTGGAGGCGGGACACAACAAGTTTGTCTGCTCGTGTGAATTCGTCACCTTTCTCCGCTCACAATTTATTGGAAGTGAGGATCTGAAAATAACAGACAGAAAGCAGAGCTATGTCTGTGATTCCCCTTTCTACCTGCAGGGGGAGGCAGTGAGTCAAGTTAATCTCTCTATCATCCAGTGCCAGACGGTTTTGTTTGTGTCTGTCAGCTGTGGAGTGGCCCTTTTTCTTGGGATGCTGGTTTCTGTCCTGCTTTGGAAATGCCATGCCTTCTGGTACCTGAAGATGACTTGGGCATGGCTCAAGGCCAAGAGAGGTTCCCAAAGATGTCGACGACAAAGAAACAAGGAGGGGTCAGAACCATTGTTGTCCTTTGATGCCTTTGTTTCCTACAGTGAAAGAGACGTTAGCTGGGTGGAAGACTTCCTGGTACCTGAAATGGAGGAGCCAAGGTAATCCTTGAACTTGTTTGTTTGCAATAGTACTTTCTTGACTCTTGGTTAGGTCGTCAACCAAAAGACTTGTTTGAATCTTGTTTGATTATTCTACTGCATCCCACAATGGAATGCAAACCTGGCTAAAGGAAAGTGTTTGGCACAAGCTTGCAGGGTACACCTGGTAGCCTACCTCTGTCAGATTGGTCACATTGAAACCATTATTGAATTACTCTAGAGTTTGTTTGGAACCATACTGAAACCGTTTGGAGGTGGACTCTGTACGGTTGTTTTGGTTCTTGATCCCTGTGTTCACATCTACACACCAGTTGGAAAAAATCCTTTAGATTTTTAAGTCGTACCAAAGTCATGTGTCTTTAGATCTGATCCCTGACATACCCTCTATGCCCTGTAGTGGCAGTATTTTACCAAATTCCATTTTTGTCACATTTAAAAGTTATAAAGAGGTGTTAGAGGCGTTTTGGTGGCCTCAGGAATGGGTCTCTGCTTTTTGCAGATAATGTGATCCCGTTGGCTTCATCAGGACGTCATCTACAGCTTTTGCTGGAGCAGTTCGCAGCTGAGTGTGAAGCGACCAGGATGAGAATCAGCACCTCCAAATATGAGATCATTGTTTAGAGCCGGAAAAAGATAGAGTTTCTTTTCCGGTTTAGGGATGAGGACCTTCCCCAAATCGAGAAGTTTAAGCATCTGTGGGCCTTGAGAGAAAAAGGGAGTGGGAGATTGGTGCTGCGTCTGTAGTGATTCGGGCCTGAGCCAAATGGGGAAGCTCTCGATTTACAGTTCAATCTACGTTCCTACCCTCATCTGTGGTCATGAGATTTGAGTAGTGACCAAAGAAAATTAGATCACAGATACAAGTGGCTGAAATGAGTTTCCTCCGCAGGGTTTCTGGGATCTCCCTTAGGGACAGAAAACTGACTGATTGGAATAATGAACTGAAGGATTGATTGGAATGTATGTACGATTGAAATGAAATGACTTTTCTTTTAAAGTGCCTTGAGATTACATGTATTGTGAATTGGTGCTATATAAATAAGCTGAATTTTTGATAGGGTGAGAAGCTCGGTCATCCGGTAGAGGCACCGAGTATAGCCGCTGCTCCTCCACATCGAGAGGAGCCAGTTGAGGTGGTTCGGGCATCTGGTCTGGATGCCTCCTGGATGCCTCCCTGGTGAGGTGTTCCGGGCACGTTCCACCGAGAGGAGGCCCAGGGGAAGGCCCAGGGCACGCTGGAAGGACTATGTTTCTCTGTTGGCCTGGGAGCGCCTTGGAATTCCCTCTGAGGAGCTGGACCAAGTGGCTGGGGAGAGGGAAGTCTGGGTCTCTCTGCTTAGGCTGCTGACCCCGCTACCCGATCCCAGATAAGTGGAAGACAACAGATGGATGGATAGAACAAAAATACGTAGTTTATTAAAATACATATATTATATACTAGAGGATTTTTTTACATTGTATTTGTAATAAAAGACAGAAACTGAACAATAATCTGGTTTCTTTCTTTACCCCATTACAGTGACTCAGACTCAGAAAATCCAACATCGCCATTGACTCTATGTCTCCACAAACGGGACTTCCTTCCTGGACACTGGATCATGGACAACATCATGACTGCCATTGAGCGCAGCCGCCATACTGTTTTCGTCCTCTCCAAGAATTTCGTCCAGTCTGACTGGTGCCGCTATGAACTGGACTTCTCCCACTTCTGGCTGTTTGATGTCGGTGGAGACGCTGCCATCTTGATCCTGCTGGAGCCGCTGTCCAAGGACAATATCCCCAAGCGTTTCTGCAAACTGCGTAAACTCATGAGCTCCACCACCTACCTGGAGTGGCCTCAGGAGGAAGAAAGGAGGCCGGAGTTCTGGAGGAGTCTTCGCAAGGCTCTGAGAGGAGATGATGATCAGGAGAACTGACAGACGAAGAACTAAAAAGAGGAGAAGAACTTGTACCTACCAAGATTGGTCGGTACTGATCTCCTGTGAAATGCCATGTAAAATTAAATAAATGCATGACATATCTTATCTCTTCTTCAGGGTATGGTTTCTTTTCTTTAGGTTATTTTCATTCAAAGTCCAGTAGATGTTTAGAATTTTCTGACTAAGTTGAATATTATTGGGTTAACATTTTGTCTTATTGCATGTAATTATGGCCACTTGGGCGAACAACTGACTCTAAATAAGCTACTATAATAACTGGTTTGTACACTGCATGCACATTTGGACAAGATAGTTTAAACTCCAAAGAGATTAACGGCCAAAGTCAAGGTGTGTCCTCGGCCAAAAAGGGATTTATCTGACTCTGAAAAGTCAGATGTGTTGAAGAAAAAAAGAAAATTGTTAAAAGATTTGAGAACCAAACGTGAAGGTGTTCATGGCTCAGAGACAAAGCCGAAAAACGGCAGCTGAACCGTACCAGAACTTAAGACAAGTCTAAACTTTTAGACTCAAGTCTAAAAGTCAAGACTGGGCCAAGATTAGACATCTTTCAAAGGTTTTATGGACTGATGACCAGACAGATGGATCCATGGCTGATTCAGTAACAGCTACAGATGCTAAACGTCTCCAATTATTCAAATACAGTCATGTGAGAAAATTAGGACACCCTATGAAAGCCTGTGTATTTTAAAATATATTTGGCCATATGGATATTTAATACCAATTTTGCTGATACTGATGGATCCAAATAATATAACTAAACAACTAAAAATAAGAAAGGCTTTTTTAAAACTTTATGTGACAAGTAATTCAAAAAGAATGCAATTTCTGGTGAGGAATAAATTACGACACCCCCACATATTATCCCACTTAAAATGGTTAAAATCCCAGACGGGTGTATCACGTCAGGTGCACATTATCAGTACATCGTTAACCAGCTTTTAAAAGAGCCTTACCCTATTTAAACCTCAGATTTAGTTTGGTTTTACTATTGATTGTTTGCTACTGTTTGTGTTCTGTGTCTTGTTCAACACTTTGGGGAAGCTTGTGCTGCTGTAAATGCACTGTATTAATAAACTTGACCTTGGTGTGCTCCTGATTGTTGAAGTGAGCGCCATGGTGAGATCTAAAGAGCTGCGTGATGCCCTCAAAAAGAAGATCGTGGCCATTTATGAGTCTGGTTAAGCAATGGTCCCCAACCCCCGGGCCGTGGGTCATGTGGTACGGGGCCGCGAGCCAAACATAAAGAAGAAATAACTTCCAGTATTTCCGTTTTATTTATTATCTGAGGGTGACCGCTGTTTTATTTTGAAAAATGACCGGATATCCCCGTTACATAACTCAGTCTTGACACGTCAAGAGGCGTGTATTGGTCACGTGATAGTTACCGCTAAAATTAATCCCACAAGCAAGATGGATAGAAAACAAATGTCTCTCTGTCGTTTCTTTGGAAAGGGGAAAAGGCCCAAGGCTCTCACTGATTCAGCGTTGTGGTGAGTTAGATTTTTCATGCACTTTGTATTTGTTTTTGTGGTGAATCTTGAATTATTAAAGGTATGTTTACATGTTACCATGGCAACCAGAGATCGTTAGGAGGCTGAGTGTTACTCTTGTCATGTTATCTGCTCGATGTTAGGAGGACGCTTTTATTAAAGCTGTGAATACACATTGGAGTTACGTCTATTGTTATTTTAAAAATACGCCGTTTTTATACCGTACGTTATAATTTATCCTTCACACCTTAAAGGCCGGTCCGTGAAAATATTGTCTGATATTAAACCGGTCCGTGGCGAAAAAAAGGTTGGGGACCACCGTAGTAAGGGATCTGAAAAAAAAATCTCAAAAAAGAATTTGACATCAGCCATTCCACCATCCGGAAAATTGTTTACAAGTGGAGGACATTCAAAACAACTGCCACCATGCCCGTTCAAGCAAATTCACTCCCAGAGCAGACCGCAAGGTGCTCAAAGAGGTCATTCAATAATCCTAAAATGTCATCACGCGAACTACAGCACGCTCTGGCTACTGTTGATGTGAAAGTGCATGACTCCACTATCAGAAAGAGACCAAATGAGTTTGACTTTCACGGGAGGTGTTCAAGGAATAAACCTTTGCTCTCTAAGAAAAACACCAAGGCCAGACTGAAGTTTTCCAGAGCGAACAAAGACAAAGACCACGACTTCTGGAATAATGTTCTTTGGACAGATGAGTCTAAAATTGAATTATTTGGACACCAGAACAGTAGACATGTTTGGCGTAAACCAAATACAGCCTTCCAAGAAAATAACCAACTGTGAAGCATGGAGGTGGCAGTATCCTAGTTTGGGGATGCTTTGCTGCAGCAGGACCTGTCCAGCTCACCATCATGAATTCTACTGTGTATTTGAGGGTGCTTGAAGAACATGTGAAACCATTTGTTAAAAAATTTAAGCTGAAGCAGAACTGGACACTGCAACATGACAATGACCCAAAGCATACCAGCAAATCCACCAAGGACCGGCTAAAAACTAAGTGGAGTGTCCTGGAATGGCGCGGTCGAAGCCCTGATCTTAATCCCATTGAGATGCTGTGGGGTGACTTGAAACGAGCTGTACATGCCAGAAAACCCTCAAACATCTCACAGCTGAAAGAATTCTGCATTGAGTGGGACAAAATTTCTTTCTTTCTTCTGATCGATGTCAGAGACTGGACAGAAGGCTACAAAAGGCGTCTCGCCGAAGTTATACCAGCCAAAGGAGGCAACACTAGTTATTAGGGGGTAGGGGTGTCCTCTAACTTTTTCCTTCATTAAAATAAACATTTTTTGTTTATATTTTTTTTTTTTATGTTTCACAAAATGTTCATTTCTGCTGTTTAATTGCAATTATGTCATTTTCTTTTCCAGTGATACATAAAATCATGATTGGAAATTTATATGTAAACAGTTCATAATAAAGAGCTGAAAATTTAATGGGGTGTCCTAATTTTCTTACATGACTGTAAGTCATTTGGTTCAAATATTTTTTATCTTTGGTGGTGGTTTTTTTATACATTCATCCATCATCTACACCCACCCGTCTTTGCCGGGTTCCTATCTCCAGCAGTCATAGGGCCAGAGACACAGTACACCAGGCCCAGATCACCATCACAGAACAACCAAAACATTACACCATATCTCGTTTTCTTCCCCCCTCACAAATATGTCCCTCTTTGTTTTGGTTAATTATATAAAATCAAGCTTGTCGTTATAACATGACCAAATGTGAACTAATTCAAGAGGTAGGAATACTTTTGCAAGGCACTGAAGGATCAGTTTTGCCAATTGGTTCAACTTTCTTCATACAACCTGGATCTGTTCATCTCCTGATCCATCGTACCTTCATTCATGATCCACCGCAGTTAAGGGCTCCTTTAGCCTTTTTTTTTTTTTTTTTTTTTTTTATCAGAGAAACAAAATAACGACAGAACATCAAGAGGTACAGAGAAAATTATTTTACTGCAACTCAACAATTAAAGTGACATCAAAATAGTAAACATTAGAAATAAAATACAAAAATAAAAGACAATGGGCAAACGTTAACAATTGTTCTCCAAGTAATGAATGTACAAATTAGAAAGACTGTTTACAATTAAACAATAATTGAAAAAAAAAAAACATAAAACCAAATGGTGAGAAATGACAAAATAAAAAAGCAAAAAAAATAATAAGCACCAGACAAACCAAAGAAATGTAACCCAACATTGATATTTACTATTAAAAAAATTTTTTTTGTTGTAAGAAATAAACATAAAAGTCAATGCAGAAAGCCACCTAAGCTCTCAGGCGAGACGAAATGCATTGAACTCCTGCACATAAAACTCCACTTTAACTGCAGATGAAATTAAAGCACTAGAAAACCAGTTCAAGGCACAGAAAACAGATAAGTTGTGTTTTTTTTAATCGGCTGTGCTTCTCCCTTCTCTAATGACCACCTGGGCAACTGGCCATGTGACCCATATCAAAAATGGCCACTGGAGGCACGAACAATTCTTTGGTGTCAAATCTGGATCGTGATCATCGGACCCATCATTAATGCACACTGACAGGTAGGCTATGTGTTGGATTATAGATGATTAGTAGAAGCTTCAAAAGCCTTTAATGATGTCTTGATAGAAATGATAGAAAAAAAGCAACATTATTTAGGTCCATTTGTTTGAAGAGGAGGGAGTAGATTAGCTTCTGCTGTCTGACCCAACCAGCTGTAACAAAAACATCCGTGCTGGTCAGGAACCTCCACTGCTGACGGTCAGGGTTTATTTAACAGAGCTTTCTTAGATGTTTTGTACCCAAATTATATAAACGTTGACAGTTAAAAAAATATGAACCGGGCCCTGATTGTTTTACATTAGAGATTAGAAGCAGGCAGTACGTTAAAGTATGTTCTAAAACATCTGAGCAAACAGCGGGGAAGGGCAGGATTTTTTGTATATTAGCAAAATAAATTAACCTTATTTGGTAAGATTAACACTAAACTAACACATTATATTAGCAAATCTTAGAAAAAGTATGCAGTTCCTTTAAGTGATTTAAGTACTTGAGTCATCTAAAGCTGGCCTTTCTAACCTGATAACGGTTAAAGAGTAACTAAACCCCAAAACAATTTTTTTTGCTTCTAAACTGTATAAATGGGTCTTTACCAATGCAGTCTTTCAGTTTCTGGGGATTTTTTTTACATTTTGGTGTAAACTTGTTTAATTCTACACCTTTTGGTCTAAAAATGTCTTAGTGCTGCCCTCTTAGGGTTTACCATTCAGAGACCAGACCCATCCTGTCTCTCTCTCCCTCAGCAGCAGCGCCAGCCTCGGGGAGCGCTGACTCAGCGCCCCGAGCCAGCGGCTTGAATTGATACGGCAGCTGGGCTCCATAAAGCCTCCCTCTACTCCTCCATCTCCGGTGACGACGGAGGAGATCCGCTGGTTCAGGGCGCCGAGCCAGCGCCGCCCGAGCTCGGTGCTGCTGAGGCAGAGGAAGACTGGAGGAGTCCAGTCTCTGAGCGGTGATGCTAACATAGGCTAACGTTCAAAACAGATGAATGTTGATCAGATCAATCAGTCGCAAAACTGCCAACGTCGCTTCGGTCACTGTCCATGTTTCAGTGTCACATTAAGCGAGCCGTCATTGTCCTCCTGAACACACCCCCACGTTCCCCCCTCCGCTTTTCCTCAACACTTGGCCACACCCCTCTGTTCCTCCTGGCACCGGACACTTTGTAGAATTTTTCAAACGTTATCTGGGGGCGGGGTTATGATTTTTCATGGGGTTCAGTTACACTTTAAGCTCTCAGTATTCTGTGAGGCTAAAGATTGCATATTTAGAGTCTATATGACATTTGGAAATGATAATCTTCGCAATAAATACAAAAAAAATTATATTAGGATTTCAAGCTTAACAGCAGAGCCCTGCTCAGCAGCTCACATAGAATAATCACCTAACCTAACATTGCATGCGTTTAAAAATGGCCCAAATACTCAATAATTAACAATAATTAAATAATCACAAATACAGGGAGCTGATCGAGCGGTTCAGTTATAGAAGCTTTGGAGCTCGTCTATGAACGGTGCAAAAGGAGCGCATGCTGCAAAATGTCCTCCCGCTTAAGCGAGAATGTTAAATGATTTCAAAACTTTGGCTGAAGTGGAGCTTAATTCCAGTCTCCAGTGTGGCAGCGGAGCGCGGATTCAGCCTCCAGAACAACAAAAGCCTCACGACAATAACCTCTGCAGCAATCCCACTTGAGACGTTTGATTATGCACAAGCGGCTGCGCAATTCAGTTCCACGCAGAGCAGGAGGAAGTTGTGAGGCTGTGAGTTCAGGCCACAGCAGGTAAACTGTCCGTATTTTAAGAGCAATTGTTTCATTTATTTCAGTGCGTTTACATGTGCAGATAAACCGAGCCATGGCAAAAATTGAGCCAGAACGGGGGCTTTTATCCAAGTATTGATGTTCTGTAAGTAAGTCGAACTATTGAATGAAGTGCGTTCGACTCCGCGACACTAGGTGGCGACATGCGCCCTTTCACGGTGCCATTCTTCCGGGTGGCCTAGAGCGTCACAGAAATCGTAAACAAATACGGGTGTCGGTGAAACTAATGGACTAAAAGCAAAAAAAGAAAGAAAAAGAAAAAGTGAGTTTTTAGCCTAGTTTTAAAAGTGGTGATGGAGTGTGGAGGGGCGGAGCGTTCCACAGCTTGGGCGCACAAGACGAGAAAGGAAGGCTCTATCACCACGGGATTTACAGCGGGATCTCGGGACAGAAGCTGGTCTGCAGACCTGAATGACTGCGAGGGATGGTAAAGAGAGAGGAGTTCAACAAGGTAGGGAGGGTCAAAGCCATGAAAGGACTTAAAAACAAAGAGTAAAATGTTAAAAGAAATATGAAAGTCAATGGGGAGCCAATGGAGAGATTTTAAAACAGGGGACATGGGTTGTCGTCTGTCCAAGCCGGTTAAAAACCTAGCAGTGGCGTTCTGCACCAACTGAAGGCGTTGAGTTATTATCCCCATAAAGGCAAGCGTTACAATAGTCAAGTCGAGAAGTGATGAAAGTGTGGACGACAGTTTCAAGCTGCCGCTTACTGATGATGGATTTGAGTTTGGAAATTCGCCTGAAAAAAACCTAACAGGATTTTACAACAGAGTTGATCTGAGCATCCACCTTTCATTTTGAATCGATCTTCACAGCAAGGTTTACAACTGATGATTCGACTGAAGAGGCCCAAAAATTTAATTCCGGGGGGCAAAAAATGGGTTTATTATAACGGCGGATGAGAAGAACTTCAGTTTTATCATCATTTAGATTTAGAAAATTGGCTGCAAACCACATCTTGACTTCTCTGAAGCAGTCGAGGAAGAGAGAGTATGAATTTTTAGACCCGAGGGGGATGTAGACTTGGCAGTCATCTGCGTACAGGTGATACTAGGACACCGTACTTTTTAAAAATGAGGCTGAGGGGCAGTAAATACAGGGGGAAAAAAGCAGGGGGCCAATGAGACTCAGAGTCCTTCAGGCGTTTTTGATATTCACTACAGCATAATGGCCAATATGGAGGACATCACTCAAGCCCTCCCCAACCCTTCTAATGCAAAACATTTTACAGTATTTAGCAATCCAAGTTAATCTCTAATCAACGTGAGCTCAGCCTTCTTGTCCCGCCCTGGTGTCTGATAGCGTGCTAGTGAACAGGGCACCAGTCTCTCAAGACCAGAACGTTGTGTAGATATCTCCTGGCTCTGACACATTGCAATCAAAACATAACCTAACGAAGGCTTTGTTTTTCTCAAACATGGTCTACTATCCTAGATGAGCTTACTAAGCCAGGGAATAATTAATTGAATCCTAATTAACAGAAAGCGTAGAAGCGAAGAAATGGACAATAACATTTCGTAAGTACAGTTGTACTGTTTTGATTGTGTTAAGCCTAGTTTATACTTGTCCGTCTGTGGAGGTGCGGAGACACGCAGTGCCATTATCCGTTGACACTAGGGCTCTCCGACTGGCATATAAGGACGGATGGAGTGGACCCCAATTTTGTGTTTTTCTGTCGAACGCAACGGAGAGTGCAAGTCTGTGATTGATCAGCCCAACATCTTTTCACCACAACGGTGCTCTATAGTCGATGTAATTAGTAGTTAGTGCAGCTTTTGGCCACTACATACTTTATACTGCAAGGCCAGTTTATCTAATCTGGTCTTTTGGCGATTTTGAACACCAGGTGTAGAGAACAACAAACCAGAACGCTGGGTTCGTTTGCTTACATGTGTTTTTAGAGGATTCAATGAGCTGCAATACTAGTAAAGAGATTTCCAGCTCAATCACAACTCTCTCTCTGTCGGCCATTGTTCCTTGAGTGGATGTGCAAGCTTACAAGCTGAAGTTAATAAACCGTCATCGATCAGAGATGTCACTGCAATGATAGGCAGGCCCGCCAGAAAAGGTCTGCACCCCCCTGCTGTCCAGGAGGGGAATTGCTTCGCCACAACGGAGACGTATAAAAGTAAAACGTCTCCCGTCAATACGTGTGCGTGTAAACTTGCTGACAGAGAAGTATAAACTAGGCTTTGTACTCGCTGTTGCTGCTGTTTTATCATCATACCGGTGATGATGTTCCCGCTACCGCGATCTGGTCACTTCCGAATGGGGGAGTGCCCAGGTTGGGAATAGCTTGGATTTAATCCGATTAAGGCAATAATTCGGTTCTCGCTTACTACATGTAAACCCACTGATTAGGTATCATAATTACAATCTTATAAACTATGTTTTTTTTTGACCCCGTCACTCAAAATGACAGACAACAAAAAAGTCTAGTGCGACCTCTGCTCTATTCAGCATATTGCAGTAACCCCATAACAAACTCATTCCCCAACGCTTCCACCCTAAGTCTTTCCAGCAGCTGATATTCTCCGTTTTTCTTTAGGTTACGCACAAAGTTTTTAAAAATTAGGGGCATTTTATAGGCATATTCCATTGCCCATGTTTTACTTTGGTTAGGGTATTTATACCCTCCAGTGTGAATCCCAATTAAATGGCCATGTTCATCAACAACTGGAGAGCCGGACGTGCCCAGATACATGGAAGAACAGTAAGTAATCACATCTTTTTCTTTACTACCACCCATCATTAGGTCATTAATTTTCAGAGCCCTGTTAGACGGATCGAATGAGAAAGTACAGTCACTGGATGAAGGTAAGCCTCTCTTCCTGTTTTCTGCCTTAATGATAGATGTGGTTTTAATGGTCTTCCCTTGACCTTCAGGGTACCCGACAAGCCCGATTCTACCGCTCTCCGGCACCGGACCAAGTCTCTTAAGGAGCCCTGGTGGGAACTCTGCTGTTAATTCCTCAGGGATGACTGAAACTACAGCGTAATCCAGATTTTCATCAATGTCTACAAATATTCTCTCCACAGTACATGAGAGTTTCCTGCCTTCTAGCTCAAAAACAACAGAGGCATATTTGGGATCCAGCAGTCTTCTTCCATCCATACAACCAGGAAACAGATGTGCGTTTGTGACGATTAACCAGTCACACAAGGCAATACCCGTTCCCTGGAGAATACCAAAGCCAGCAATTCTGCAAACAGATCTCCCTATTTCTTCCAGCACACCGTGGAAGTCTTCGATCCAATTCTTTGGTGAATCCAGTTTAAAATTATACAGAGCTTCAGTGATCTCCAGAGCTTGGTTGTCGCAGGCTTGCGGTTCAGCTGCTTCCGGTGGACATCTAACGCTCTCACGATGCGTTAGCATCTCTAGCATTCCTTCATTACGTATCGGAGAATGTGTTTTGTATGTCTTTGGAAAATAGCGGTCAACCTTTTCTGTGAACGGAGAGAGGCTCGCTGGACTGTCTTTGACCAGCGGGGCTTTCGAGGGTTCATCCTCGTCCGAGATCCTCTCCTCCTTAACACAGCGGTACGTTGAAGGTGCTCGAGGTCTGAACTGCTGAAAATCAGAGAAAGTTCATTTCAAGATTTCTAAACCATAAATAAAAGTCTTAAGCTGTCTCCGTTTCTACTCACCTGAGAACTGCCAGCGTTGGGGTCCCCCGTTCCCAGAGGAGGGCGGGTTTGAGTCTGCAACACATTGGAGACCTTAGATTATTGAGTTAGATTATTAATACCCAAACAGTTCCAGAGCGCTTCACCTGCTACGTCGGATAAAAGCTTGCTTTCTGAAATATCAATAGAGATTGATCCTTTTTAACAAATTTAGAATGGAAGCCAGTTTATCTTTCAAATAGGGACGCACGATATATCTACACAATGACTCTAACAACTGTTTTTTATGTTTGTGTGTCGTCCGGGACGATGGAGAATGCTTGGCCATGTGGTATTTGTTTGGGGGGAATCTGGCAATGAAGCAGCACAGGATTGTGGGGCATTTTAACTGAAGCAGAGAAGAAGTAGAAGAAGCAGCAGCAGCAGTTCTTGGAATGCATTAGCCAACAATTATTGCACCCATTATTGTGTCCATGTGACCAACCGGATCTTGGGCAGCTGCCATACACAGAAACAAATAAGCCAGCTAAGTGCAGGTTGCCCTCTGCCACACATTTGTCACGACAACTGCGCTCTGATGTCTTGTAAACAGCAGCAGCAGCAGCAGCGCTGGTCCGATGTCCGTTCCGTCTATGAACGGATCAGAACCAGCCACTAGGCAGCAGCTCGGGGCGGGGAGGACGACACATGAGAGAACCCGAACATTTTCATCAATCTATGAATGGCCCCCGGACGGAAGATGAAAAGCAGACATGTCCGGGGAAAAGAGGACATCACTCTACTGTTGATGCTAATATCAGCGGCTAACGAGCCAATTAGCTGCAGAAGCGACTGTCCCTCTTCGTTGTCAGCCACAACGGGCTTTCTTTAAGGATGCTTGAACACAGCTGCTGTCCGCCATCTTGCTGTTTTGGTAATGCGCGTTTTGTACAACGCTGAACGCTCTCACTAGAGTGTTGCCCACAGCGCCGCCACTGGCCGGTGGGCTGAATCGATTCATAGGATTTGATGAATCGATATTGAATTGAGAAACTAATAATTGCAATGCATTGCTGAATCTGTATTTTTACCCAGCCCTACCGATTACTGCATTTGTCGTCGACAGTGTTGGTCGTCAACGTCGCTGTGTCGAATCGTGGCAGAACTACTTTGAACTATTAAAAGGAAATAAAATGTGTAAGGAAATATCTGCCTGACTCCCTTTCCTGTAGAAAATACAAAGTGAGGGTGAAGTAAAAACTAGCATTAAAGAAAAGTTGTGTATGAAAGATGTGGGGCGGTAACAGAAAAAAGATTAAATAAAATCACAGATAAAAAAAAACATATTTATGGGCCCACAGATCTCTGCTGAGGGTCTTTGCATAAATGCAACAAATGAACCACTGATCCGTCTAATTTCTCATTAATAAACAGCATTTTTAGGTGTCATGAGCGACCCCCGTGGAGCGGGTTCATGTTTACTGAGGTAACAGTGTCGCTGGTATGAATAGAAGAAACCAGATCTTTAGGATCACCTGAAGGCCTGGAGGTCCCCTCGATTTTTTCTTGGGTGGGCTGCATGTGTCTTCAGGAGAGACCTGCAAATTAAAATCATTAAGGTGTGCAGCTAATGCAGACATTTATATTCCAACTATTAAAACACTGATGACAACCACATTCTTACTTACATTTTCTTTACCAAGATATGCCCTGATGTCCCTGCTGCTGGATGTTTGCTTCCTCTTCTTGGACGCCATCTTCCTCTGCAGACACGATAACACAATTATGGTTTAAAACTGAAATACAAATTAGATCAAAAAAAGAAAACTCACTATCCCGTGTGCAAAAAGACTCCCACGTTTGCTCGTTGCAAGTGGTTTCATTTCTCGTTAATAACCAGGGGTCTCATTTATAGAGCTGGCTTACGCAAAAAACAGGGTCTGAAAACTACACAAGTCACTTTTTTATGCCAAGTTTGGGATTTATAAAAAAGTGCGCGCAACTTTAAGTACACTAAGGACGTTGCTGCTTACGCACATGCTGGACACGGAGGACACCGGCAGCGCAGCTGGTGAGATGGAAAAATGGTGAATTTAAGCCACATTTTCAGACTTGTAGAGCTTCAACACAGGAACACACAACCGACAAACGTATCTGAATGAAAACATGTTGCTTTTTAGAATTATATCACAGTATGTCTTCAGATTATACAGCAATTACACTTATTGGTGCATTAATTCTGATGAGTAGCAAGGTAAACACTGCAGTGAGACTCCGGCATAAAAAGCTGGGCAATGGATGCGCTGGCGCTCATTGAAGATCAGCCACTGGCAGCATCTGGATGGTTTTTTTAGAGATTTCCTGGTCCATGATGATGACTGGTTGATCAGCCGATGTAGATTCTAGTCCTATTAGAGCCATGTTCTGAACCGGGCCCTGCGTTAGATCTACCGACCCACTGGAATCGTGCAGCTCTTCCGTTTCTTTGTGACCCCCAAATAACATTTTGCAAGGATGATATTAAAAGTAGACTTAAAACGCACCTCTTCTGTCTGGCTTTAAATATTTAGGATTGCTGAATAAAGTTTTTATTTGCTTTTAATTCCAATCTTATTGTTGTTACAAGAAGTAATCATATAATTAAAACTTTATATTTATCTATCGTTCTTATTTGTTGTATCCCTTGTGCTGCTGCTTTTTTATTTAAAGGGGGGGTATTATGCAAAATGGACTTTCTGAAGCTTAATATCCTGAGAACCTGTCTTTCCCTCATTAAAAACATACCTGAAGTGTTGCTCTGACACATTCACTCATGTCAGAGTAATCTTTCAGTCTCTGCTGGTAGTTCTCGGGGTTGCTGAAACACCTGCTCCCACCTATCCCCGCCTTTTCCACCCATCTCCTCCTCCGACCTTACGTACTCATCCGAGAGCCTTGCTCCTGTAGAGCTCCCCTTCCCCTCCCCACCTCACACAACTCCGGCTGAGTCCCAGGTGCAGTAATTATAACACACCAGCTGCCGCATGCGCGTCTTTTGTGGGATTTTTTTTCCGACTCCGTGCATGCTGCGATGATGCACGGTATGTGACGAACTGAAGGGGGCGTGTCAGAAAGACTAGGAGGGTCTTAGAGAGGCACAGGCGAAAATCAAGGCGTCCAATACGGAAGTAAATTTATTTAAGATGGATTTGGATATATGACGGACTTTTAAAAGACTTAAGGTGACAATTTTATTGGAGTGTGCTATAGAAGGGTAATATGTGCCTGGAAGAAGCATAATACCCCCCCCCCCCCCCCCCCCTTTAACTCTCTCTTTAGTCTTGTTACACATGCTCTTTTTGCTAACTACGCTTTTCTGTCTTTTATTGTGAAGCACTTTGGTCGCCTTTTGGCTGTAAAGGTCTATATGGATAAACATGGATTGATTAATTGCAATAAAATGTTTTTCTGTGCCTCTACGTCACCCACAAGCGCCTCGATTTTAGTCTCAGTGAATTTGCGCTTTCTCTGCCTCTCGGTTACCATGGTTATCTGTATCAGCCGGCATAAGTTGATGTGGAAAATTCACTAAGCACTTTGCATCGACTGTTTATGGCAGAAAGTGGGTGTGTAGGAGGCGGGATGTGATCCAAAACTCACCTGAGCGCATTTCCAGTAGAAGGTGATTTAAAGGGAAAACTGCAAGCAGCTGTGCGTACTCCCAAGTTTTATAGATCCGAAAATGTCTTGGCGTAACTAATTCTTTCTTTCTTTTGCTGAGCTTAAGTACAGTTTTAGTAAGGATTCTACGCAAAGTTTTATAAATGACACCTGGTGCTGTTTTTTTTTGTTTGTTTTTGATGCGCAAACATTGACATGTACATCCCGAATGAATATTTGTGAAAACAAAAGCAGCTCCAACCATTTAAGACTGGACTTTTTAAACCAGAATGACCACCCGGGTTGTTATTCTTCAAAACCTTTAAAATGAAACGTTGCAATGTACATTCATATTCCAGGTATTCCTCAAAAAACATGTTTGTGACATAAGGCCATTTGCATTTGTATTAATTTTTTCATACATTTTTAAGAAATTGCAGTTACAACTCTTCGTTTTAAAGATTTTAAAGAACGTCAACCCAGTTTATTGCAAAATTGAACTGATTTTGTGGAAAAGTGGGGCAGTGATACAAATACTGCAATTTCTTAAAGACCTCATGACACGAAGCTGACTTCGTGTAAATGTATTATGACATAATGCATCTTGTCAAAGCATGTGGTTGTGTAAATTTATGAGCCGAACAGACTTAATTTTACGCGATATTTAGAGTTTCAAAAATATTAGCTTAACCGCGGCTTCCAAACTACGTCTCCATGTGACGTCAGCGACAGAACCGCTCAGGTCTGAACGAGGCGCTCATATTTGAAGGCTCGGAAGATTCCTACTCCAGTTTTAGCCTTGAGATGGTTTTTGAGGTGGAAAATGCAGCCGGTTCTGATTCTAGAGGTGGTGGTGGCATCGAACCGTACAGAAACGAGCCGTACACAACTGATATGGATAGAAGAAAGCGGGTCGGAGAACGATGAAGCTAACATAGCAGCGGGAGAAGTGATGTCAGGGAAACAGACATTGGTATGGATTGGAAATACCTTTTAGTCGTGACTTCTTTTCTTTTGAAATAATTAACTAAATGGTTTAAATGAGTGTAATAATATTAACATGTAGTGATTTTATTTTATTTTTTACCTTTGTCTGTTTCTGACGTCTGAAAACGTCCCAAATTAATAATCAACAGAAAAGGAAAACGGGATAATTGTATCTAAGTGTATTTTCCATAAAGTAATATAGTGTGGGATATTGGTCCATAAAAGTCCGATTTAATTCAGTAAATCGCTAAAAAAAAAAAAAAAAGCAAAGGTAGGATATGAATTACTTTTCCCGCCATTGTTTATTTCTGAGAATGAAAAAGCTACTATTTTTTTAGAGATATTCGAAACAATATTGTCTATTTTGTGTAGAAGTCCAGAGTTTTTAAATGAGATGCTTCACAAGCATTTGGGATGTAAAATGTTATTTTAGTGAGCAAAAGTATTTGGGTGGTCTACACTTTTGTGCACAAGCCAAAAATAAGTAGTAGTTAAAGAGTGGCAGTAACAGGTTAAGTAAAAAAAAAAAACAACAACAAAGAAACTTAAAGCCAAAATCTTGTAAGTCAGATTTAGAACCCTGATGTGTATCGTAATTAAATGTTTTCTTTCATAACAGGCTGTGGGTCAAAAACAGAAAATAGAGGTTCCAGTCACAGCTGAAAAGCCAGCTGTCAAATGTGTCAACAAACGTAGCATGCGTTCTCTCGCTTACGTCACTTCCGGCTTCATGCTCGTTCAGTGCGCGGTGATACAGGAGTGAAATGCTAGTCTTTTTGTTTTTGCTCTCAGTAGGATTAGGCAATGCTTGTTTATAACGTTGAAATAGTCCATTGTGTTCGGATTTCTTTATCATATGTTTAAAAATGTCAGCTTCGTGTCATGAGGTCTTTAAAATGAATGGAAAAAAAAAATAAAAAAAACGCAAATGGCATCTTATCAGGAATACCTGGAATATGAAACTATTACAACTCATCGTTCTAAAGATTTGGAAGAACAACAACCCATTTTATTGCAAAAACGCATTGATTTTAATTGGGTTCCTTTTCCCCCTCGTGGAAAAGTTTGTAGGTATTGCATTCAGTTCAGCCTACAATTATTCTAAAATAATAAACAAACAGTATTTAAGTTAAAGTTTATCTAATGTGGTCCAGATTCTTAAAACTGTGAGATTATTTAACTTTGAATTTGTTTTGATTAAAGTAGAGAACTTGGGTTTTTCTCAATGTGTTTGTCACTGATTTAAGGAAACATAACGCCGCCCCTCCCCCACCATAATTCACCATAAATCTCACTAAACTTGACTTTAATTCACCTTTAAAATAAAATAAAAATGCACACAGGCTAGGATTAAAGAATTAAAATGAGTTGCAAATATGTAACAAATATAACACTATTCAGAAACATATTTTAGTTATACTTCTAACCAGCAAACTTTACTACATTTATCAGTGTTTTCACCAAACTTATCACCTCATGGTGAGTTTATCTATTCTAGTCTTCATGCATGCAGCTTTAACACAGACATAACTCGGGTTTGTTATGATCCTGTAGTAAACACCTTGTACTTACTGTGGTGTTTCCGGCGGGGCTCAGGCGCGAAGTAGAAAGTGAAGAAATGACGCGTAAGATCCGAAACAGGCCGAAAAAGGGATGAAGCTGCAGATGTGAGAGGAGACCCCCGAGGGGCTTCAAACCAGGGGAAACACAGGTGGGAGGAATGCGCTAAAATGCATGAGGTTGTGCGGCGGATGCGCACTCTCTCCCACCATGCCACCCTCCTCTCCCGGTCGCTCTGAGGGAGAAGGAAACGGCGCCAAACCTGTAGCGATGTGTCGGTCGCGAACGACACGGCTCTTTTAAGTGACCGGTCTGAGCCGGCTCCCAGCCGAGTCGCTTTCATTTCTGTTCAAGCTGCACAATGTGTGTGGATTAGAGTATGATTTACATTGTTTGTGGTGATACGTTAATTTAAGAAACAACAAATGTGAGGAGACGGTGGTTGTTGTTGTTCCAGTGAGCCGAGCCGTAAGAACCGGTTCTCCCAAGAAGACACGGAATTCCCATCACCACAGACGCGCTACATTCAGGTGCAGCTGGGCATTTCGCGGTTTCTCTCTTCGAACGGGGGATAAATAGGACTAAACGTCACACCTCTGGGTTTCTACGTCTGTTATTATTCCCCAATGTGTCGTCGGCTGCTCTGTTTCCATTTATCAGACATGCTCTTATGTTCCTGTTGTGTTTACAAATCATCACAACTTCCCGGTCTCTGATGACCCTGAACTTGATCACAGCGAATTGCGGACATTTAACTTAAAGGCATCGTTCAGGATTTGGTGAATGTTGATGGAAGTGAAGGATGCTGGGATGTTTAACTGTAAAGCCGCGTTCACACCGGTCAGCGCGTCCAGGCGTCAAATCGCTCAAACGGACGAAAGTCAACGCTTTAAAATTAAAACCCAGCTGCTTGCACACTTGTGGTCTGCGTCGGGGCGTTAGCTAGCGTAGCGTTAGCTAACATAACAAGAAAGTTAAAAGAAAAAATATTTTTTTCTATGTTAAACTGCTTACCTGGCACTCCAATATCCTCCGATATCTTCCTCCAAATCAGATCCGATCTCTTCCTGTCTTTGTAAAAAGACGAAGACGGGTCATACAGTTCACGGACATTACATACAGCAACGATCAGTTTGTCCTCCATCTTGAATAAAAAATTGGCCGATTCACCCATGGAAGGAGTTACTACGTCAGTACAACGAGTCGCTCTGATTGGTTGACGCCGCGCGTCTGCTGCCCGAAAGTTCAATTTTCCCAACTTGAGCAGCAGACGCCCCGACGGACCGGTGTGAACGCGCCTTAAACGATACCTTTTTCAAGGTGTAAACATTTTGTTTAATCGTTTTGTGAATCTAAATCAATTTTATGAACATATCTCAAGATTTTTTTTGTGGATGTTTTTTTTCTTTCAAATAATACCTACTTACAAAAAGCAGAAATAAGGTTTATATTTACCTGTGTAGTTATACACATCATTGATTACTTATCAGTAGGTTATGTAGGATATTTGAAACAAAATGTAATTTGCAGCAGTAGCACCAACACAGCTTCATTTGAGACTATCCTGAGTAGTTTAAAATATACATTTCATATCCACAGAACCTTATGTTTTAAGGTAAGTTACTTACCTGGTTGCCTCCTACTTTCATCTTTTCATTTTAAAGACAAATTCTCCTTTTTTTAAGGATATAATCTCTAAACAGTGGGCAAAAACTCTAATCTAATTCCAGGATACTTCCCCTAGTCTTGAAACCCCATATTTTAACTCTGTCTTGTAGTGTGCAGCAATGTCCACTTGATGGAGCTGTTGAGTTAAACATCTGATTTAATGAATACCCAGTGATTGGAGTGTTAGAACTGAATCCGCTCAGATTTAGATTTTTTTCTTCTTCTACCATCTTGTGGTGCAGACTTTAAAGAAACAACATTTCGGATGTTCATTTATTTTATTGATCAATCCAAAACTAATATGATTGGCCAGTTCAATTACCAGTCCTGCTGGATCATGTTGTCAAGCACGGCTGGAGGATACTACAGTACTTGCTTGGAGTATACATTAATGAAGGTGTGCCAGACCTGTGATCTAAAGCTGAACTTCACGTTATGAGCATCAACACTTCCCATTATTCTTGAGAGTTATAAATGAAGGCAACTGGACTTCTCTTGTTATCTCGAAGACGTTTCACCCCTCATCTAAAGGGCTTCCTCAGGTGGGAATTGAAGGAGAAACACCTTCAAGATAATAAGAAAAGTCCAGTTGCGTTCATATACAGGTTAAACTCAAAAAATTGAATATTGTGCAAAAGTTCATTCATTTCAATAATTCAACTTAAAAGGTGAAACAAATATATGAGATAGAATCATTCCATGCAAAGCGAGATATTTCGAGCCTTTATTTGTTATAAGTTTGATGATTATGGCTTACAGCTTATGAAAACCCCAAATTCAAAATTTCAGGAATTAGAATCACACATGAAATTACTTAAACAAGGATTTTAAACAGAGAATTTACCTCTGAAAAGTATAATCATGCATATGTTCTCAGTTTGGGCCCCTTTTGCATCAACTACTGCCTCAATGTGGCGTGTCATGGATGTGGCACCGCTGAGGTTAATGGTAAACGGCCTGTACTAGCTTTATTTAGTCCTTGAGGTTTCACACTGCATTCAGTCAATCACCCATTCACGGACGGGTGATGGGAAGCTACATTGTAGTCACAGCTGGGGCACCCTGAAAGAAGCAAGGCTGCCAGAAACTGGTGCCACTGACCACCTCCAGTAGGCAGAAGGGTGAAATTTCTTGCCCAAGGACACAACGACTGAGCTGTACGAGAGCAGGGGCTCCTATCTCCTGAGCCACAGTCACAACCCCTGGTGTTATGGAAGACCAGGATGCTTCAAAAGCGGCCTTCAGCTCTTCTGCATTGTTCCGTCTCATGTCTCTCATCTTTCTCTTGGCAATGCTCCATAGATTCACTATCAAAGGTCAAAGGTCAGGCGAGTTTGCTGGCCAAAAAAAACACAGTAATCCCACGGTCATTGAAGCAGGTTTTGGTACTTTTGGCAGTGTGGGCAGGTACCAAGTCCTGCTGGAAAATGAAGTCAGCATCTCCATAAAGCTGGTCTGTAGAAAGAAGCATGAAGTGCTCCAAAAGGTCCTGGTAGATGGTAGCGTTGACTCTGGACTTAATGAAGCTCAGTGGACCAACACCAGCAGATGACATGGCTGCCCACATCAACACAGACTATGGAAACGTCACACTGGACTTCAAACATCTTGGATTGTGTGCCTCTCCATTCTTCCTCCTGACTCTGGGACCTTGGTTTCTAAATAAGATGCAAAATTTACAGTTCTCTTTTTTTCTTTAGCCCAGGTAAGACGTTTCTGACGTTGTTTGTTGTTCAGGAGCAGCTTGACAAGATAAATACATTTGAAGCCCATGTCCAGGATCCATTTGTGTGTGGTTGATGCACTAACTCCAGCCTCAGTCCGCTCCTTATGAAGGTCCCCAACACTTTTGAACGGCCTTTTCCTAACAATCCTCTCCAGGCTGCGCTCATCCCTGCTGCTTGTGCACCTTTTTCTTCTGCACTTTTCTCTTCCACATAACTTTCTGTTAATGTGCTTTGACACAACACTTTGGGAACATCCAACTTTTGACCTTTTGAGGCTTTCCCTCCTTATGGACGGGGTCAATGATGCTTTTCTGCACAACTGTCAGGTCAGCAGTCTTCCTTATGGTTGTGATTCCTACTGAACTAGACTGAGAGACCATTTAAAGGATCAGGAACCCTTTGTAGCTGTTTTGGATTAATTAGTTTATTAGAGTGTGACACTTTGAACCTAAAATATTGAACCTTTACACGATATTTTAATTTTGTGATATTTTGAGTCTATCTCGTATATTAGTTTCACCTTTGAACTTGAATTACTGAAATAAAATAACTTATGCACAATATTCAGATTTTTTGAGTTTCACCTGTAGAAGCCTACTTCAGCTTCATTTACAAAACAAAGTCAGAGTATAAGGTTTTCTGTGTGTGAATATGATCAAATTAATTCCAGGCTTTTTTGGACATGGGTTCACAAACGGGTCTCTACAATTTATATGCCTTTACATAAGAAATCCTGTCTCGATCAAGATGACTTAGTTGATTACAAAACAAATGTCTAACCTTCCTTTCTTATCTAAAATCCTTGAGAAAAAAGTTGCTAATCAAGTGTGTGAGCATCTAAACAGTAACGAGCTGTTTGAAGAGTTTCAGTCAGGTTTTAGAGCTCATCATAGCACAGAAACAGCACTGATGAAAGTTACTAATGACATTCTCATAGGCTCAGATAATGGACTTGTGTCTGTTCTGGTTGTTACCCCGATAAACTCTATAAACAGTTGATTTCTGTAAGTTTTGTCAAAGGGATATTCCAACCCTAAGTGAAATTTAGTCTGTTGCCATTTTAACCAGAGTTTCTTAAGTGAGACAATGCATTTTGTAACCAGCCCAGTCATTCACCTAATCTGGTAGCCGTCTGTTTGCTTTAGCTTAGCATAAAAAATTTAATTGAATGGGAACAGCTAGCACGTCGTGTGCAAAATTGATGAAAAAATTGACACTTTCAACAACAAGGCAATTCATGGTGCTTTAAATCATTAGGGGATAAGATAAAAGTAGCAATAAAAGGATAAAACATAACATTACAGACACATAACATATGGCGCATTAAAACATATGACATTCAAATCAAACTTTATTTATAAAGCGCTTTTCATACAAAATAGCATATCAAAGTGCTTGCCATGCACGCACACACTTAAAGCAACAGTAAACAAGGACATTGGGTCGAGAACAGAAGAGCCAGGCAAGGAAACACCATCAGGGTAGTCATCTGCACCGGCGGCAGCAGATCGACAGCAACAGCCAAGGCACCGGTCCAGGGCGCCTAGTGGAGGGAAGGCTGAGACCCCCATCTCCATCTAAGCACTACCTGGAGAGCTCCCAGGCCGCCACAGCCGAACTACCGCTCCCAAGGCAGAGGACTCCCACATAGGAAATCCTGGAAGAAAGGTTAAAATAACAGGCTAAAATATTAAAATAAAGTGTAGATAAATATGAGATTAAATAGTAAAACTGATAAAATGTAGAATAACTTAGTGTAAAACATTGATAAAATTCAATCAAGTAAAGCATACAGAGGAATTAAGCAGATATTAGTAAATAAATAATCAGTTAAAAGCTGGGCTAAAAAGGTGAGTCTTGAGTCTGCTCTTAAAAACATGAACGTTCTCTGCGGCCCTGAGGTTCTCTGGCAGCCTGTTCCAGAGGTGAGGGCCATAATAATGGAAAGACGCCTCGCCATGAGTGAGTGTCCTGACTTTAGGGGTGACAAGGAGACGGCTGCCAGAGGAGCGCAGAGACCGCGAAGGTTCATATGGTAAAAGCAGTTCAGAGAGATAAGAAGGCCCAAGACCATTAAGACACTTAAAAACCATTAAAAGAATCTTAAAAATGATCCTAAAACATATGGGGAGCCAATGCAGTGATTTTAAGATTGGTGTACTGTACTGTGCTCCCGCCTCCTGGTCTTCATCAGGACACCAGCTGCTGAATTTTGTAGAAGTTGTAAACTGATACACTCTTTTTGGTTAGACCAGAAAGCAGGGCATTACAGTAATCAGTCCTACTGGAGATAAAAGCATGCATTAATGTCAGGCTATTATTAATCAGTTATATAGAGGCAGCTCTAAACAGACGGCTTTTTAGCTTTGATTTAAAGGAACTCAGTGTTTCAGCAGCTTTGCAGTAGTCTGGAAGTTTGTTCCAGATAAGAGGAACATAGAAACTGAAAGCTGCTTCTCCATGTTTGGTTCTAATTCTAGGGATGTTTAGCAGACTAGAGTTACTGATTCCAGGTCTGCAACAAACAGTCCAAAGATGGTAAGCATGAGGTTTTTCCCTGTTTGTAACTGAAAACTCTCATATATTTGGTGTAATTTGCTTCAACCTGCCAGTTTTATGGGGAATCGGCTTGGAGAATCTTTAAACAGAATCATTAGTTCAGAGCAACAAGCTTCAGCAGATGTTCAGTCATCCAAACCTCTGTAAGGTGGACAGGCAGCAGAAACAAAGAGGACGTCCTACCAACATGGACACCACTAGAGGGATCCCCCCCAAACCAAACACTCATTGCTAAACACCTGGAGGGAGGGATGGAGAGATCCTGCAGCCTCAACCACCAACAAACAGCATCAGACTCTCAGTCAGATCTTCATGTGGATGTAAGACGAAGATCCTGATCTAATGGTTCCTTCAAACTGCAGTTTCCTCCTCTAAAGAGCCTTCAGCTCTAGAACCATCATCATGATGGGTTCTCTCTGGTCCAGACTTCTGGCTTCTCTTGGCCTGGAAACAGATGATGGTTTAGACTATATCCAATAACTTTACTAACTTAACAGATTATGCAGTACCTTGAAGTAGAGGACAAAGACTGATCCAATCAGACCCAGCAGGAGGACAATCAGTCTGATGATAAAAGCGTTCAGAGAGGCTGAAAGTGAATGGAACAGATTAAGGATTAGCTTTCATCAGATGAGCCAAGCTATATGTTTATAATAATTGTTGGGGCCTGCCAAAGCAGTGCAGGGGAAAGCATTACTTTGCTCACATGCAATGCATGGCAGGCACCTATTACTCTAAACCTCTAAACTAGACTCTTTATGTACTTGATTTTTCTTCTGCTCCACTTAATGCGTTAGTATTTTAGCTAGCATTAGTCTTTAAAAAAAAAAGGTTTTGTGGCCACAGTGGCCTTTACTTGTTTGTGGACGGTACAGAAAGGGGAAAGAGACATCCGGCAAAGGCTGGCGGGGACGGGAGTTGAACCCGGGATGACCGCTTCGAGGGCTAAGGCCTCTGAACATGGGGTGCCCGTCTTAACCACTGTGCTACGTGACACCCCAGCATTAGCCTTTTAGCTATATTTGACTGCAAAGCTACAGTTACCACACTGAATGGATTTTGTTAATACTTGTCAACAAAAATAGTGATAGCCAACATGCTTCCAATAGCATCTGCGCTAAAATTAGCATTTTAGCTTATTTTTAACCTACTAAATGGAGCGTTAAACTTACTTGGACCTTGAAACTTGGATTCAAATCTCAACCGTAGATCACATATGCAAAAGCCAAATACTTTTAAAAACAAAATTCCTGAAGGGACTATATCTTTGCCTAATATAATTAACCCTGGATTATTTGTCAGTCATTTGAGGCAGACATATAAGTTTGATGGTTTCTATTTTCTGGTCTCTCTCTCTTTTACCTACAAACATCTTAATCAGATTAACAGACTCATTCATGTACAGTTGATATTTGACCCTCACAGAGGATTATGATATAGACAAGAAGACTTTCATTATGGATTTGCAGGGACTAATTAACAACAAATTGTGACCATTTTCATCATACTGACATGCAGACAAACTACTACTTGCTTTTTTAGCTCTTAAAGCTTCGAAGCTCAATCCATCAATCTTGCTGTACCGCCAACAGAACCTCTAATTTGGGTCCGACTGACACGCACCACGTGACAGGCCCCTTTTAATTTTCCTGAAATTTTCTAGTCATGTATATGCTGTTTCCTCTTGTCATTATGCTGTCTGTATACCTGATCATTAACACTAATATCATTAATCCTTCTCACTGACTACACATATGAAGCAGACACAGCTTCTGCTCCACCTGAACTTCTCCTGATGGTGTTCTCTGAGACAGTGAGGCTGAGCGGCTGGCTCGTCGAGGAGAAGTTACGGGAGAAAACGTGGACGTGGTAAACACAGCTGTAGTTTCCTTGGTGGGCGTGGTCAGCAGCAGAGAACAGGAAGAGGGCGGAGTGATTAACAGCTGGCAGGGTTTGGTTCTGAGTTGAGATGGAGGTGGTGAAGATGAGCTGGAAGGAACCGCCTTCATACTGAGGTCTGACGGAGCACATGATGCTGAAATTTGATCTTATGGGGAGCTCAGACCCCTGTTTTCTGGCCGTGGAGACCCCGTCAGTGGAGGAAGAGAGGAAGATGTGCGGCTCAACCAACAGATCTGGGAACAAAAGCAAGTTTATTTGTATCGCAACACGTTCAACAACAAGGCAATACAAGGTGCTTTTGGTGATTAGGGGATAAAATAAAAGCAGCAATAAAAGAATAGGCATAAAAAAAATCAAAATTAGAGACACATAATATATTACACATTAAAACATATGACATTCCAGCTATAATTAATCAGTTACTCAAAGGCCGCTCTAAACAGATGGGTTAAAAGGAACTCAGTGTTTCAGCAGCTTTGCAGTTTTCTGGCAGTTTGTTCCAGATAATTCCAATTTAGACCTAAACTAGTCCATGCACTTGTTACATCAAGGCTTTCAAAATTCAATTCAATTCAAAATTCAAAAATACTTTATTCATCCCAGAGGGAAATTAAGTGTTGGTATAGCTCAAATAATTAATTATTTAAGGTGCCGTTGTAGACGATGATGGCTGTGGGCAGGAAGGATTTCCTGTAGCGGTCCGTATTGCAGCGAAACTGAAGAAGCCTCCGACTGAAGATGCTCTGTTGTTTTATAACAGTCTCATGAAGAGGATGCTCAGGGTTGTCCATAATTGTTTTGATTTTATTTTTTGACGAGATTGACAAGATCCTCCTTCTTCCATATTCTAATTGTTCCGTATGTTCCTAACAGAGCCCTTCGCTCTCAGACTGCAGGTTTACTTGTAGTTCCTAGGATCTCTAAAAGTAGAATGGGAGGCAGATCTTTTAGTTATCAGGCTCCTCTCCTGTGGAACCAGCTCCCAGCTTTAGTCCGTGAGGCAGACACTCTGTTTACTTTTAAGGCCAGGCTTAAAACTTTCCTTTTTGATAAAGTTTATAGTTAGAGTGGCTTAGGTTATCCTGAGCTATCTCTGTAGTTATGCTGCTATAGGCTTACGGGCTCGACACACAGGGGGCGCCATCGCCTCTCCTCCGTTCATTTTCAATAGGACATGTGCGACAAAGCGATAATCGCAAGTCTCCCTCCGGCTAAGCGACACGCTAAAATCGTGCATGTGAAATCGTGCACACGCAGGCTTGCGAAGTAATCCCAGAAAGTTGAGAAAAGTTCAACTTGTCATCGCTGTCTCTCAGACGAGGACCAATCAGAGGAGGTTTCATTGATTCAATCAATGAGCTGAGATGATGCTTCTTGGTCATCTCCGGGAAAACATGGATGAAAAGTTAGCACTCGCCATGTCAGCTTTCCCAGAGCTTTACAATGTTTCTACAAAAGAATATAGAGAGATTAACAAAAAGGCAGCGGCATGGGAAATTGTTGGCGCCAGAATTAATACATCAGGTAAGTTTACTTTACAGACACTAACATTTTTGAAAGTTTATCTAGTGCAATAGCAAACCTGAATGTACACGTTTGTGTATTTATCATACAATTTAATCATTAAAACATGTCAGTCTTTTAGTGAACACGAAATATGTATTCAATAATTGTTATGGTAACATTTTTAAAAATCGCTTGCTATTCGCCCTGGAACAGAGCGCGTCGCCGGCCGCTGCCGCCTCCCGTGTGTCGAGCCCATTAACCTGTTGGAGGACAGACTGACCACTTTTCTTTACTTTGCTACTTTTCTCTTCTACTACTCTCCAGTTGCATTATTTTTTTGTTATTTCGACTGTTAAAGCTGCTATGGCAAATCTGCCTCTTAACAGCGTTCTAACATAGAATAGCTATAAATATTTTGTGGAGATAAAAAAATAAATAATAATAATAATAATTACAGTAAGTGGTTCAGTCGCATTTGTCTAAAAACCTCCGCTAATAACACGGGTCAGTGCGGAACCAATGATTGGACAGTCCG
This sequence comes from Valencia hispanica, assembly GCA_963556495.2. NCBI lineage: Eukaryota > Metazoa > Chordata > Actinopteri > Cyprinodontiformes > Valenciidae > Valencia > Valencia hispanica. The sequence goes on along the minus strand of OY747714.1, from coordinate 46,000,000 downwards.
GTTGTCTGTCTCACCAGACAAGCGCACTTCCACATTGGCTGTTGTAGTTTCTGGAACAAGACCTCAGCTTGTTCCAGAAACAAACTGAGGTCTTGAGTGGCTCCTCCACTCATTATGCGCTCCCACCTTTTGCAACACAACGCAACTGGTGTGAGAGGTTATCTGCTCAATAATGTCAGAGAAGGAATCTGACGGGAGCGGTGAGAGTTCTGTGACTGTGCTTATGTTGAAAAGGTAACTTGTTCTGCAGATCTGGTATAGTAGCTTTAACTTTGTTTTCTCTCAGTGTTTTTCTCTCTATAGAGGCTACACCTGGTCTGACATCCTGCTCAGCTGTGATGCCTTGCGGCACGAGGGGCATCGACTGGGATTAGGCTCCCAGTAACTGTTCGTCCTCCGTGTCCTGTTATCAACTTTTTACTTTCTTTAATATAGAAAGTACTCTTATATCAGTTCTTTTTGTTCTTTCTGTGTTTCTACTCTGTCTTCTTGAACCCCCAGACGGTCGTGGCAGATGGGTGCTTGTACTGAGCCTGGTTCTGGTTCTGCTGGAGGTTTCTTCCTGTTAAAGGGGAGTCTATCCTCTGCACTGTCGCTACATGCTTGCTCAGTACGAGGGATTGCTGTAGTTGGAGTCTGCAACTACCAGTAAATGACTCGATGCAATTTGCGGGGGTTTCCTTACATAGAAAAAATTTAAACTGATTGGAATATTTGTATGATTGCATTGAAATGACTTTTCTTTTAAAGTGCCTTGTTACAAAATCTGTTGTTAACAAGCGCTATGCAAATAAACTGAATTGAATTGAATAAGGGGAGCATAAAAAATGAAAGCTGCTTCTCCATGTTTGTTTCTGATTCTAGGGATGTTGACTAGAGTGGAATTAGAGGGCCTGAGTGGTCTGGTGGGTTGCTATAGTAACAGTAGCTCTTCAATATAATTTGGTAGCCATTCAATGATTTAAAAACTAGTAGGAGTATTTAAAAGTCTATTCTCTGAGCTACAGGGAGCCAGTGTAAGGACTTTAGAACTGGGGTGATGTGCTCTACTTTCCTGGTTCTAGTGAGGAACACGAGCAGCAGCGTTTTTTAAAACAACTAAATTTGAGACTGTTCAGAGTTACCTGAGCAGATTATCTCAAGTCTCCAAACATTGAAGTAACTTTCAGGTAAACAGGTTTTTAATGTAGCTCCTGACTGCAAACAGGCAGACCGGAACATCCAAACTGGTCTACTTGAACGTTCCGTTGACTCTCTTGATGAAACAGCAGCACCACAGTCCAGTTCAGCACAAACTGCAGCAGCTGAGTTCTTGTTCCACAAACTACAACAGGCAATCACTGGTCTCCACTCTGCCTGATGTAATCTCTCCAGGTTCCCAGCACATCGGCTGGCCTCTCCCACCAACCTGATGAGGCCTTGATCTAAGCAGAGACAGAGAGGTCATTAATGAGGGAAGAGAAACAGTGAACAGAACCAGGTCTGCAGATCATCCTCTACCTGAACAGGTGAGTCCAACACATTGACCAGGTGAGCATCTGTTTCTAACTGAACTCTTCCTGCTGCTACACTCCAGTAGAGCAGACTCACTGCCTTCACACAGGAACTCTCTGCTCCACACTGGAGTCTCTGCTTCTCCATAGAGCGCCCCCTGGAGGACTGAAGGAGGCCCACAGCCAATCTCCCTGCAGACTACCTCTGCATCCTGCAGCTCAAAGTCTTCTTCACACACTGAGGACCACAACTGGTTGGTCTTCACCTCCAGTCTGCCTGAGCACCGGTTGGTCCCATTAACCAGCCTGACTGAGTCTGAGGAAGCAGAAAGAAAAAAGTATTTTAAATCCCTCAGAACTTTAGTTTTCTAAATACACATGGAAACATCTCTGGGTTTGATGTCAATCCAAAGATTAGATCAAGAAAACCAAACTAGAAAATCTCCGACCATCGGAGGCGGTGTAAAGGCTGATTGTATCTGTAGTGTTTATTATTGGTTTTTCTTCTTCTTTTTCTGCTAAATTATCAGAAACTCACCAAACTTCAAACAAACTTCAGACTCTGTTCCCAAAAAACTCAGCGTCACATCCATGTTGTTATTTACAGTCTTCTCATTTCAACTAACTTTCTACTGTTATTGGACAGTTTTTTATTTGTCACTTCTTGTAAAAAGTCTGTTGTTTAATGTACAAATACAAAAGGAGATTTTGTAAATATTTTAAAATTATATTTCCCAGTTCCACATTTCTTGAACCGGAGTATGCTATTTTTAATACCTGCACAATATTTTGGTGTTATTTTGCCCGTAATGTAAAGTATAACATTTTCAATTCTGTTTGTATATTTTTTTTATCATTGCATGAATCTGTCACTTTGTTTCTTTTACGCCTTAATTTCCTGTTTGGGACAATAAAATAAATTTCTATTATATTCTCAGTAAAATTGTTAACATTTCAGTAAAATTACAAATAGGCGTGGCATGATGGCCCAACAGGGCCCTCTAATTCAGCCAGCGTTACTCACACATTTGAAACATGCAGCTAGAACCCACCATAACAAACATAAAGGTCTCTTGGAGAAATGTCCTAAAACCACCAGAAAATCCACCATTTTGGTTCAAATGTCATTTTCTGTTGATTTTCAGGTTTTGAAGGTGTCTGATTTACTTGAACTCCTCCTGGGATTTTGATGCATCGGTTTCAAGGCAGCAGAGATTAAAAGTGATTAAAATTGAGAGTTTTTTGTTCATCTATGTGGGCGTGGCTAAACTGAGACTTTACTTTAATATCTAGACCAATTTCTAAGATCCGACTCTTTTCTTAAGGTTTCCAGGTTCTTAGTTAAAGGTGACGGTTTCTCTGCACACATATGAAACCTGTTGGAAGCAACATTTTAAAACAACTAAATATGAGAATGTTCAGAGTTACCTGAGCAGATTATCTCAATTCTCCAAACACTGGTATAACGTTCAGGTAAACAGTCCTTAAATGCAGCTCCTGACAGCAAACAGGATGATGTGAACATCCAAACTTGTCTACTTGAACGTTCTGTTGACTTTCTTGTTGAAACAGCAGCACCACAGTCCAGTTCAGCACAAACTGCAGCAGATAACTGATTGTTCCAGTCACCATTCACATCAAACACTGGTTTCCACTGTCTCTGATGTAATCTCTCCAGTGTCCCGGCACATCGACTGGCCTCTCCCACCAACCTGATGAGGCCTTGATCTAAGCAGAGACAGAGAGGTCATTAATGAAGAAGAGAAACAGTGAACAGAACCAGGTCTGCAGATCATCCTCTACCTGAACAGGTGAGTCCAACAGCTTGACCAGGTGAGCATCTGTTTCTAATTGAACTCTTCCTGCTGCTACACTCCAGTAGAGCAGACTCACTGCCTTCACACAGGAACTTTCTGCTCCACACTGGAGCCACTGCTACTCCATAGAGCGCCCCCTGGAGGACTGAAGGAGGCCCACAGCCAATCTCCCTGCAGACGACCTCTGCATCCTGCAGGTCAAAGTCTTCTTCACACACTGAGGACCACGACTGGTTTGTTTTCACCTCCAGTCTGCCTGAGCACCGGTTGGTCCCATTAACCAGCCTGACTGAGTCTGAGGAAGCAGAAAGAAAAAAGTTTTTTAAATCCCTCAGAACTTTAGTTTTCTAAATACACATGGAAACATCTCTGGGTTTTGATGTCCCAATCCAAATATTAGATCAAGAAAACCAAACTAGAAAATCTCCAACCATCGAAGGCGGTGTAAAGGCTGATTGTATCTGTAGTGTTTATTATTGGTTTTTCTTCTTCTTCTACTAAATTAATCACATTTTGGGGCCTAAATATGACCAGAAACTCATCAAACTTCATACAAACTTGAGCCTCCATTAAATGGTTATTTCAGTAAAATTACAAATAGGCGTGGCAAAATGGTTCAACAGCGCCCTCTAATTCAGCCAGCTTGACTCACACGTTTGAAACATGCAGCTAGAACCCACCATAACAAACATAAAGGTCTCTTGGAGAAATGCTCTAAATCCACCAGGAAGTCCACCATTTTGGTTCAAAGATCATTTTCTGTTGATTTTCAGGTGTCGGATTTACTTGAACTCCTCCTGGGATTTTGATGCATCGGTTTCAAGGCAGCCGAGATTAAAAGTGATTAAAATGGAGAGTTTATGTTCATGTTTTTGGGCGTGGCTAAACTGAGACCTTTACTTTGATATCTAGACCAACTTCTAAGATCCGACTCTTTTTTCAAGGTTTCCAGGTTCTTAGTTAAAGGTGACGGTTTCTCTGCACACATATGGAACCTGTTGGAAGCAACATTTTAAAACAACTAAATATGAGACTGTTCAGAGTTACCTGAGCAGATTATCTCAATTCTCAAAACACTGGTATAACGTTCAGGTAAACAGTCCTTAAATGCAGCTCCTGACAGCAAACAGGAAGATGGGAACATCCAAACTTGTCTACTTGAACGTTCCGTTGACTTTCTTGTTGAAACAGCAGCACCACAGTCCAGTTCAGCACAAACTGCAGCAGATAACTGATTGTTCCAGTAACCATTCATTTCAATCACTGGTCTCCACTCTGCCTGATGTAATCTTTCCAGGTTCCCAGCACATCGGCTGGCCTCTCCCACCAACCTGTTGAGGCCTTGATCTAAGCAGAGACAGAGAGGTCATTAATGAGGGAAGAGAAACAGTGAACAGAACCAGGTCTGCAGATCATCCTCTACCTGAACAGGTGAGTCCAACAGCTTGACCAGGTGAGCATCTGTTTCTAATTGAACTCTTCCTGCTGCTACACTCCAGTAGAGCAGACTCACTGCCTTCACACAGGAACTCTCTGCTCCACACTGGAGTCTCTGCTTCTCCATAGAGCGCCCCCTGGAGGACTGAAGGAGGCCCACAGCCAATCTCCCTGCAGACGACCTCTGCATCCTGCAGGTCAAAGTCTTCTTCACACACTGAGGACCACAACTGGTTGGTCTTCACCTCCAGTCTGCCTGAGCACCGGTTGGTCCCATTAACCAGCCTGACTGAGTCTGAGGAAGCAGAAAGAAAAAAGTTTTTAAAATCCCTTAGAACTTACATTTTCTAAATACACATGGAAACATCTCTGGGTTTTGATGTCCCAATCCAAATATTAGATCAAGAAAACCAAACTAGAAAATCTCCGACCATCGAAGGGCGGTGTAAAGGCCGACTGTATCTGTAGAGTTTATTATTATACTCTCCAAAATATGAGAGTTTATTATTAAAAGTAGGTCAACTTTACAGTCAAATCCTTCAGTCAACAAATTCTATACCTATGCTACCAACAAGCACACTCTAAACTACTAACCCAAACTAATCACAGCATGTAATGATGACAGAGAGAAAGAAAGGGGTAGGAGGTGTGTGTGTTTTTCTGGTGGGGTAAATCATTCTACCTGGTCCTCTAAGCTGTAGTGTCTTCATCCTAAGTTTACCCTTTTATGAATTTCCAAATATGTCAGCATATCATGACCTTGTGTGGTGAAACTGATCAGCGCCAAAAGCTGCCACAGCAGTAGCAATAACAGATAGACAATGGAAGAAGCAGGTGTGGTCACTGCATTTCTGGTTGCTATGTTTTTATAAACTGCTTCGTCAGAATCTCTTCTAATTTTACAAAGCCGGTTATTTGGCAACGTCTGCTTTTTTCCCTCTGACTTACAACCAGTCAGCATGAGTTAACCACAGCTCCCGCACAGCGAGTTTACAGTGCCATTTCCGAGTACATACGCCCAAACTGGTACTGGCTTGGTTCCTGATATGGCCCTGAAAACGGACCTGTCGGCCGGCCCGCTGAGGTGGATATACGTGCATAGTGTAAAGTTCTGCTAAAATTGCCCTAAGGTTCCGATAGTGGAAATGCAGCTAATGCTCAGCTTTAGGAGCAAGAAAAAGGAAGTCTTCTAGATGTGTGGAATAAGAGGAAGATAGTGGAAGGAAAGAGAAGGACCCAGTGCACGGTTCTCAGGGCAAATATGATTTATACCAGCTTAGCACCAAAATATGTTGAAGACCTGTTGTCATGGTACCAACCATCCAGACCACTCAGGTCCTCCAACTCTAGCCTACTAAACATCCCTAGACTCAGAACCAAACATGGAGAAGCAGCTTTCAGTTTTTATGCTCCCCTTATCTGGAACAGACTTCCTGACGAGTGTAGAGCTGCTGAAACTCTGAACTGCTTTAAATCGAGACTAAAAACCCATTTGTTTAGAATTGCCTTTGATTAAATGCTTGTTGTCATATGTATGAAAAGTGTTCATGCTCTCTTGCTTTATTGTGTATCATGTGTAATGTGTGTTTCTTTTACTTTTAATTTCCAATGTTATATTCCATGTCTGTTTGTTTTGTGTTTTGTTTTTTAAATCACCAAATCATGTAAAGCATCTTGAATTACCCTGCTGTTGAAAGTGGGCTATACAAATTTGCCTTGCCTAGTGCTGTTCCTTTGATCCCTGCAACATGTTCAAGCCTTTCCAAGAGAATATTATGATCGACTGTGTCAAAAGCAGCACTGAGATCTAACAAAACCAGAACAGACACCAGTCCATTATCTGAGGCCATGAGAATATCATTAGTAACCTTCACCAGTGCTGTTTCAGTGCTATGATGAGCTCTAAAACCTGACTGAAACTCTTCAAACAGCTCGTTACTGTTTAGGTGCTCACATACTTGATTAGCAACTATTTTCTCAAGGATTTCAGATAAGAAAGGAAGGTTAAATAGAGGTCTGTAATTAGCTAAGTCATCTTAATCGGGGGAAGGTTTCTTAAGTAAAGGTTTAATTACAGTAACTTTATATTCCTGTGGTACGTATCCAGGGCAAAACTCTGGATTTAGCCATTTCACATTATGCAATCAACAGCTCTTCAACGAAACATTGTTTATTGTTCATAAACACATCAAACCAACTCTATGATAATATATCCGTTAATATATAAATTGTTCTAACTTTTACTAATATCTCCGCCCAGACACAAAGAGAAGAATAGGAATAGGTCCAAGGCAAAAAGGAAAATGAAGCAGGAGAAGAAAATAAGAGAAAGGGTTGTAGTACTGTACAGTGGGTAAAGCTAGCGTGCACAGCTAGGCTCTCATTAGCTTCCAGCAGTTCTGTTTGCTGAGTTGCAAAACTGGCTAAAACCGCGAGTTGACTTTGGTGGTCTGTTGCTGCGGTCCTGTGATAACTGCTATGGTCACGGTTTCGGCCATTAATTCAGATCCCTAGCAGGCATGTGCGGGGGGCATTAGGGGCTTCGGCACCTGCCCCTTTCCTCCATGATGCCCCAAGAACCTTTTTTGAAAGAAAAACACTTTTTTTGTGTGTGTGTGTAGGCCTGGTTGTGCCTCAACAATTATCTATTAACAACAATTTAATGGGGGGGGGGGGCTAAGAACTGGGCCCTCTAACAATCAAATTACTGTATGGCCAAAAATATATTTTTTTAAATTGGCCTGTTTGTGAAGAAAAATATTATCCTGAGTTTGAAGTTACATTTAAACATTTTTAAGCCCTCCAAACACAGAAGTGGTTTGGCCACAGAGAAATCTTCAGATTTTCAGTTTATTAGGCTGCTTCAGGTCTGATCAAAATGCTCGGTTCTCTACAGGCAGGAAGAAAATAACGCAGCCTCAGTTGGTCCCTCCGCTCTGATTCACGCAGCCTCCATCACTTTAATCTAATTTTTTTAATACTTAAAATATAAGATATGTTATTAATATTTTTACCTCATTGCTGTGTGTCAAAGATACCATGAGTTAATTTGATCTCTTGACTTTAAAAAGGTACTAACTACAATACAGAAGCAAAGTCTGAGCTGTTTTAAACTTTAAAGCTTCCTGCAGCTGGTGGTTGTGGAGGTTAACCAGTCAGACGTGAGGGTTTATTTAGTGAGACACAGCAGCATGTTAAGTTATTCCATAATGTACTTTACAACACCTGTTTAATGAGTTATCAGGTCTCCTGTTGTCTTTTTAATGTTTATGGTCTTTGATCAACACAGCTCAGCAGCAGCGTCTCAGCAGCAACATTATTGTGGCCGTGGTGTTTACTGACCACTAGAGGTCGTCTGCCATGATGACCCCAAGAAACTTAAAAGACTCCACTCTCTCCATTAATGTACAGTGGTGGTGGGTCCCGGTCACACTTTTTCCAGAAGTCCAAGACCATCTCCTTGGTTTCACTTGGATTTAGGCATAAGTTGTTGTCTGGGCATCAAGCTGTGTGTCTGTGACTCAGATAGGTAGGTTTTGACCATTAATATTTATGAATAATTGCTTAGGGAAATTATTAATAAGAATAATTTTATGTCAAAATTACCAGGTTTGGGGCAAATAAAATGCTTTAATCAACAAACTCACTAAGCTAGTAAGACCCAACTAAACTACTAAGTAAAACAAGAATAAATAATAAAACTAACTAACAAAATTAAAACAGTAAAATTGACAAATATGCAAAGAAGTAGAAACAATAACCAATAAATTGATTGTGATGTCACAGTCCAGTATGAATATGTATTCTTAAAGACCAAGGCTTGTATTGATTAGTTTTGAGAGTGAAACTAATTTAGTTTAGGACTAATTGGCACCTTTTAGTTTGTGTTCAAACCACCAATTCACGATGCAAAGCAGAGGTGAAGACCAAAAACATTCTTTGGAGGAAGTAATGTTTCATTAAATCATTTGCTGAATTAGTTAATTAATGAATCAATAACATTTTGCAGAGTTAAATATGTTTTATTGATCCGTCACTGCAGTAATTGATTTAATTTAGTATTTTGACATACTAAGGAGGCGTTTTCGGAAATGGATTATACGACTAGTTTTGGTGTTTACACTATCTTAAAGCCGATCTGTGTTTTGAATACCATAGGTAGCAATCTTTATTGTTTATGAAGCTTTGGCAGTCTGCAAAAGTAGGCCACACTGATCAGATTGAACATGCGGAGCTTGTTTATTTAGCCCAGCTTAGAGCCACTCTGTGAAGAAAAGAAAACTCTGCTCGGATGGAGTAACTCATGTTGCATGATATAAAACAACTCTATCAGTCATAAACCTTTGAAAACACTGTTCATATCCGAACCATTGAAGAACGAAATCTTACACTGTAGTTCAGTGGTATAGTTGTCGGCATGCGACCCAGAAATCGTGGGTTTGATTCCTGCTACATGTCGTTGTGTCCTTGGGCAAGACACTTCACCTACCCGCCTACTGGTGTTGGCCAGAGGGGCCGATGGCGCGATATGGCATCCTCGCTTCTGTCAGTCTGCCCCAGGGCAGCTGTGGGTATAATCTTAGTTTGCTTCCACCAGTGTGTGAATGTGAGAGTGAATGAATAATGGAGTTGTAAGTGCTTTGAGGGTCTCAAAAAGTGCTATACAAATGCAAGCCATTATTTATTATTATAATTTATCTCTGCCCAGACACAACCTCACATGAATGTTTCTTCCAGGGAAGGGTGGCTCCGTTGTCTGAAATGATTGGTGATAAAGCAGAGAATACCAGCTGTTATATCTGGTCAGTTAGCAGTAGCTGCGTGGGGCGCTAACAGTGAGCCTTCAGGTGGGCCTGCTAGCCACCGTTAGCTCGGAACGTCATTCCCCCATGAACTGCTCCCTTTTCGTGGGCGGCAGTAAGCGCAGCAGCGTGTCCTCGAGGCGCTCTCTTCCTCTCTGGTAGAATCTGTAATTCAAAAGATTAGTTCTGCAGAGTTTTGAACAAGTCATTCAGGACTTATTTGATCAGCCGAATACAGTTCCCCTGATCCATTGGCAGACTGTAAAAGTGTTTTGGTTCCAATGAGTTTCTTCCAGAAACTTGCCTCCCCCCTCGCCAGCGAAGGAATTTCCTTTGTGTTTGCCCACGAACCAAGAGTTAGTACGGAACAGAGCCCAGTACTCAAATAGAGTTGATGATGTCCTATGAAGTCCTCCTTTGTCTCTTAAAGCAGAAAGTGGATTGTGTGATTTAGCACTCCTATCAGCGGGAGGTCTATTGCTCAAGTGACCATGGCTGTGTATTCAAGACACCTCAACCCTATAGGCTGACTCATCTTCACCTGAGAAAAAAACCAACCACAGTTGTGTCATCGGCAAACTTAATAATGGTGTTGGATGGGTGCACAGAAGCACAGTCATATGTATACAATAGCAGACTTAAAACACAACCTTGGGGAGTGCCTGTGCTCATGGTGATGGTAGATGAGGTGTATGGGCCACTTTTTACTTGCTAGGACCGGTTTGTCAGATAATCCTTGATCTAAGAGCAGATATTTGTTTTTGGCCCAGCTGTGTCAGTTTAACAATTAGAATGTGTGGCAGAGTTATTAAATCTACATCCTGAGGATATTATTTATCTTAAAGATGAGATGATTCCGTCCATGGTCAAAGAGTATATTTAATTCGTCTTGTTAACTAACAAGGAGCTCAGCATACAGAGAACGTTGTATGAACTGACCTGCACCCCCAAGTCTAAACATCCATTATAAACTGATTGATAAACGTTCATATCTACTTTGAATCCTCCTATAATGTTTTGCTGTGTCTCCCCAGCAAGATTGGAGCCAGCCTTACCAGGTCAGATGTCATGTTGAGCGAACAAAGACACAACAAAGTTGTTATTGTTGTATTAATATTATTATTATTTAAAAACCCTGATTTTTTGCCCTGAAATAATTATTCCACATGAAATGTCAGGTATGATTGTGTTAAAAGCCGAATTAAAGAGCAAAATAGAATACAAAAGCCTTTATTATCATTGTACCCTGTGTTGGGACACAGCCATGGTGGCAGGACCAAACACAGACCTCCAGCCATAAGGATTGGCAATCCCACAATGCATTTCAGCTTTAACAAGAAAAGGAGGACTTCATGGGACATCATCACCCCTATTTGAGCACAGGGCTCCGCTCCGTTCTTCCTCTTTTCCCCGTGAGCCCGCTAGACTCGCATCCGGAGAGAAATTGCCGCTTTGGGCTTCCATTCTCACTGCCGAGGGGAGGAGTGATCCAAAGACACAAAAGTCTGGTGATAGTGATTAGTGTGACAGGTTATAGGTTACAGAGTGTGGGTTTTAGTTGCAAAGTACTAAGATACTTGGCGTCTGAAAGTACTTAATATGCTGAGTTACATGTTAAAATATACCTTGAAAGTAAGTCCCATAAAAGTCCCATAAAAGTTAAATGTTATATACAATATTTAAAGTCACTGGGTGTCGATGATTGTGTGATCGATTGCTTTTGACCAGCAAAGAACTGTGTGTTGCACCTGTGCAGAAATGTAAAGGGGTTATTTTTGAATAAACCAAGATGGAGTAAGGACGGATCCTGCGTCTCTATCTTTTTCAACTCACTCAAAGGTAACTACTTACCTCTCCAAATCCACCGGAGCAGAGAGTATAACATTTTGGTGGCCTGTATGAGGATATTTGGTCAGAGAAAGATCCGCCAACCGTGAGCTGAATATCCAACATCGAATCCAAGCGTTGGGACTGACACCATGGCTCTGTAACACGTGGTTGTAGTTTGTATCTCTGGTGCGCCTAACCCCCACTAGGGGGGAACCATTATACCACAAAGTTAATAGAGACTCACAGTGAACCGTCTTGACGCTACCTTCACTGACGAAAATGGAGTCTGAGCTGGAAGAGGTGCAGCTAGAAATTAAAGGTGATTTATATGGACTGAATATGCAACAACTTCAAAAAATATACTGTGTATTGCAAATAACAGTCATCATAAGCCATGTTTAAAAGGCAGAACTCGCTGAGTTGGAAGATCAAGGGATGTCTTATCTGCTCAGTATGAAAGATTTGATTGAAGACTCCAAGATGACAGTATCAGAACCGGTAGGAAGAAGATAAAACACCCCGGACCACGCCAAACATCAGCCTTTTGGTGAGAAACAGACCTCACGGACCACACCAATACAAAAGCAAGCAGCAGCATCTGCAGATAACCCCATGTGATGCAGATACTTTAAAATATCAGGCCAAATATGGGAACCTGGTCAAAAGGACAGGCTAACATTTTCAAGTTTGGCCAGACAAATTGAAAATGGACGCAGCAAAGGTTACCCTGAAGATGAAATAATTTTGTTGATGCAGTAATATGTGCCATCACACCAGGGCGGCAGCTGAGATGTTACCTCAAGGGCAAAACTGATGTCACCCTCCCCGCCCTGCGAAGGATCCTCAGGTCTCGCTACCAGGAGGGGGGAGCCACTGAACTGTATAAGCAACTCTCATCAGAGTTTCAGTGTAGCAAGGAAACACCACAAAACCTCTTTTTGAGAGCCATGGATCTGCGTCAAAAGATTATCTTTGCATCACAAGAAGCTGTGTTGCATCTAAAATATGATCCTGCCTTGGTTCAAAGTTTATTCTTGCACTCTGTTTTAACAGGCCTGCAGAGTGATAATGTAAAGAGCGACATGCAGCCCTATCTCCTCCAAACCACAACATCTGATGAGGTTCTTTTGGAGAAAGTGAATATAGCATGTGCAAATGAAAAGGAACGACATGATAAAAGGAAACACACTCGGTTTCTCACAGAGTGAACGCTGTAAATGCTGTGCACCCCGGCACCAGCTGAGAAAAAGACGGCTCAAAGCACAGCTCTGCTACCAGATCTCCTGTCAGAGATTAAAGGGATGCGGTCGGAGATGGGCCTTTTAAAAGACCTTCGGGCAGAGGTGTCACAACTCAAAGAAACGATGCAAAAGTCCTCTGCACAACCCAGCAGTGGAGGACCGGAGAACCACTACCCAGCAACACCCTTCACACCTAACTCCTCATACCAACCAGACCCCACTTCAGGCCCCGTGCTACCCAGCCCGCATCAATGGGAGGCCATGCCCAGTTTCAGCAGCATTTCGCCCCTCAGCTGTACCATATGGCCCGCCCACAACCCAGATGTTATGTGTGCATTCAAGCAGGTGAGGAGTTTTGCCACCACAACAAAGCCACAGCATTCATAGAAGCAGTTACGGTGGAACAGATATTTGAGTATAATGTGAAGACAACAAATAAGAGAGTGACTGTGCCTAGCCAGAGTTCAGTGTCTATTGAATGTACGTGGGGGCTAAGACATTTAAAGATGACATTACACAGATTTTTGAGCCTTGTGAAAACCCACAGTGGCCAGATGGCCTAGATTTTTTCGACACACTATCTTCAGTGAGAGCTGGATCTATCCCAAAGATCTTTCTTAGTGCACAAAATCCTACCAACCATGACATCACACTGTCAGGGAGAATCCTTATTGGAACTGGGCAGTCTGTGGGGTCTGTCTATCTTGCCGACATCTTCAAAACAGACATCCTGTTTAATGCGGTAAATAAGATCCACTTCCAACATACCACAGCGTGCACCCCTACCAGTGACCAATGGGACCCTCCTGTTGACCTGTCTCATCTGGATGAAAATGAAAATAAGGTTGTGCAGCAGATGTTAAGAGAAAAGTCACCATCATTTTCATGAACAGATGAAGACATAGGATGTGTAGAAAGCCTGCAAATTGACATTTTATTGAAGGACACAGAACCAGTTTTAAAATCTGTCTGTACCTAAGCCCTTGTACAGGGAAATAAAAGATTACTTACAAGACTTGATAGCACAGGGATGGGTGGAAAAGTCTACTTCCTCCTACTCATCTCTTGTTGTCTGTGTAAGGAAAAAAGATGGTTCCTTGCGCTTTTGTGTTGATTATAGAGAGCTGAACCGTAAGACACACCCAGAGTGGCACCCCATATCCCGTGTACAGAATGTGATGGACAACCTGGGTGGCAACACCATCTTCTCGCTACTGGACCAAGGTAAGGCGTATCACAAGGGGAGCTTATGTCCAAAGATAGTAGACGTTTAACTGCCTTCGGGCCTCCACGAATGGATTAGGATTCCCTTCGGCTTTATGAATGCGCCAGCTGCATTCCAGTGGTGTATGGAGCAATGCCTAGAAGGACTGTGGGACGAGATATGTCTTCCTTATCTTGAAGATATTCTTGTGTTCAGTAGAACATGTCAGGACCACGCTGAGGATGTCAGGAGAGTACTGCGTCGACTAAGAGACCATGGAATAATGCTCAAACCACGAAAATGTGATATTTTTAAACTGGAGGTAAGATACCTGGGGAGGATTGTCTCTGCTGAGGGAAGTAAAATGGATCCTCCCTGTACAGTAGCAGTGCAGGCCCTAAAAAACAAACAGCCAGGCACTGTTGGTGAGCTCAGAGCAATACTTGTATGATTTCCTAAGGCCCCTTCAAAACCAGAGACACTGCAAAACACACGAAAAAAGGGTCAATCTTAGAACAGTTGATAGAATGTTTAGTGCAGCCTCCTTTTCTTGGGTTTCCAGACTTTACACAACCTTTAGTTTTACATACAGATGCCTCCAATCAGGGACTGGGAGCTGTATTGTATCAAAAGCAAAACGGTAAGCTCTGGGTCATTGCTTATGGCTCTAGAGCCCTAACTGCAGCTGAGAAAAATTATAACTTACAGTCAGGCAAGTTAAAATTTTTAGCTCTCAAGTGGGCAATCACAGAAAAGTTTCGTGATTCTTTATATTATGCTCCATCTTTTACTGTATTTAGTGGAACAACCCGCTTACTTATGTTCTGTTGATGGCTAAGTTGAATGCTACAGGGTGCAGATGGGTCAAAGAACTGTCGGATTTTAATTTTACAGTGAAATACCGGCCAGGTAGGGAAGAATGTGGATGCAGATAGTTTGTCTAGGATGCCTTTGGACATGGAGACTTACAGGTCCTTCTCAAAAAATCAGCATATTGTGATAAAGTTAATTCTTTTCCATAATGTAATGATAAAAATTCAACTTTAATATATTTTAGATTCATTGCACACCAACTGAAATATTTCAGGTCTTTTATTGTTTTAAAACTGATGATTTTGGCATACAGCTAAAAAAATTAGCATATTTCATCTGACAAATAAAAGAAAAAGTGTTTTTAATACAAAAAAGTCAACCTTCAAATAATTATGTTCAGTTATGCACTCAATACTTGGTCGGGAATCCTTTTGCAGAAATGACTGCTTCAATGCGGCGTGGCACGGAGGCAATCAGCCTGTGGCACTGCTGAGGTGTTATGGAGGCCCAGGATGCTTCGATAGCGGCCATAACCTCATCCAGAGTGTTGGGTCTTGCGTCTCTCAACCTCCTCTTCACAATATCCCACAGATTCTCTATAGGGTTCAGGTCAGGAGAGTTGGCAGGCCAATTAAGCACAGTAATACCATGGTCAGTAAAACATTTACCAGTGGTTTTGGCACTGTGAGCAGGTGCCAGGTCGTGCTGAAAAATGAAATCTTCATCTCCATAAAGCTTTTCAGCAGATGGAAGCATGAAGTGCTCCAAAATCTCCTGATAGCTAGCTGCATTGACCCTGCCCTTGATAAAACACAGTGGACCAACACCAGCAGCTGACATGGCACCCCAGACCATCACTGACTGTGGGTACTTGACACTAGACTTCAGGCATTTTGGCATTTCCTTCTCCCCAGTCTTCCTCCAGACTCTGGCACCTTGATTTCCGAATGACATGCAAAATTTGCTTTCATCCGAAAAAAGTACGTTGGACCACTGAGCAACAGTCCAGTGCTGCTTCTCTGTAGCCCAGGTCAGGCGCTTCTGCTGCTGTTTCTGGTTCAAAAGTGGCTTGACCTGGGCAATGCGGCACCTGTAGCCCATTTCCTGCACACGCCTGTGCACGGTGGCTCTGGATGTTTCTACTCCAGACTCAGTCCACTGCTTCTGCAGGTCCCCCAAGGTCTGGAATCGGTCCTTCTCCACAATCTTCCCCAGGGTCCGGTCACCTCTTCTCGTTGTGCAGCATTTTCTGCCACACTTTTTCCTGCCCACAGACTTCCCACTGAGGTGCCTTGATACAGCACTCTGGGAACAGCCTATTTGTTCAGAAATTTCTTTCTGTGTCTTACCCTCTTGCTTGAGGGTGTCAATGATGGCCTTCTGGGCAGCAGTCAGGTCGGCAGTCTTACCCATGATTGCGGTTTTTAGTAATGAACCAGGCTGGGAGTTTTTAAAAGCCTCAGGAATCTTTTGCAGGTGTTTAGAGTTAATTAGTTGATTCAGATGATTAGGTTAATAGCTCGTTTAGGGAACCTTTTCATGAAATGCTAATTTTTTGAGATAGGAATTTTGGGTTTTCATGAGCTGAATGCCAAAATCATCTGTTTTAAAACAATAAAAGACCTGAAATACTTCAGTTGGTGTGAAATGAATCTAAAATATGTGAAAGTTTAATTTTTATCATTACATTATGGAAAAGAATGAACTTTATCACAATATGCTAATTTTTTGAGAAGGACCTGCATATGGAGGAATGTTCAAAAAAAAAAAGTCATATGATGTTCTGGGTGCCACTACAAAGGCAGTGGACCACCAGGATGAGTCTAGTGCAGCCTGGTCTCTGAGTATTTCAGCTAATTGTGCCACAACATCAGTTAGCATGCCTATAGCACCACTAACAGTTGGGCAGATCAAGCAAGACCAAGAGACTGATCCCATTATTGGAGAGATCATTAAATACAAACTGGAAGAGAAAAAACCCTCAGGTTCAGAACTGGGACGGCTGCCCCCACACGTTGTGTGTTTTCTCAGGGAGTGGGAAAAATAACAGTTTGTTGACAGAGGTGTTTTAAACAGACAAACAGCAAACAGAAGGCAACTGGTGCTACCAGACAAACATAGGCTAACGGTGTAGAGAGAACCAATTCTCTGGTCCGGGACCGTTTTTATTGGCCCTTCATGAAGAATGAAATAGAAGATTACGTGATGAGAAAGTGTGTGTGCCTTAAAAACAAGAAACCATGTCACGAGACTAGAGCCCCACTCACGAACATGATTACTACTCAACCTTTTGAACTTGTATCTGTATCTTCCTATACTTAGATAAATGTAAGGGTGGTTATGAGTATGTACTTGTTATTGTGGATCACTTTACACGTTTTGTCCAGGCTAATGCCACCACCAACAAGTCTGGCAAAACAGCGGAGGACAAAGTCTTTATTAATTATGTCTTGAGATTTCAATTCAGTTTATTTATATAGCGCTGATTCACAACAGATGTCATCTCAAGGCGCTTAAAAAGAAGCCATTTCAATACATTTATACAAACATTCCAATCAGTGAAAAAGTTTCCTATTTAAGGAATCCCAGCAGATTGCGTCAGTCATTGGCATGAGGTTGGGCCCAGTTGATGCAGACTTTCCAACCACAGCAATCATTCAGCAATCCCTCATACTGAGCAAGCAGGTAGCGACAGTGGAGAGGAAAAACTCCCCTTTAACAGGAAGAAACCTCCAACAGAACCAGGCTCAGTAGGAGCGGCCATCTGCCACGACCGTCTGGGGGTTTGAGAAGACAGAACAGAGACACAGAAGGAACAGAAGATCTGATATAAGAGAACTTTCTATGTTACAGAAAGTAAAAAGTTGATAACGGGACACAGTGGATGTTCAGTTACTGGGAGGATCATCCCAGTCGATGCCCCCCGTCCAACAGGGCATTGCAGCCAAGCAGGATACCAGACCAGGAATATCTTATATGGAGAGAAAAACACTGAGAGAAAACAAAGTTAACAGTCGAAATAACAGAATGTACTGTAATACAACTGGAGAGTCGTAGGAGAAAAGGAAGTAGCAGAGTGAAGAAAATTGGTCAGTCTGTCCTCCAGCAGTCTAAGGCTATAGCAGCATAACTACAGAGATAGCTCAGGATGACCTAAGCCACTCTAACTATAAGCTTTATGAAAAAGGAAAGTTTTAAGCCTGGCCTTAAAAGTAAACAGAGTGTCTGCCTCACGGACTAAAGCTGGGAGCTGGTTCCACAGGAGAGGAGCCTGATAACTAAAAGATGTGGGTTTCCCCAGAGAATTTACCATAAAAGATACTACGAGATACTATCTTGAGGCCATGAGCTACTATCTTGAGGCCACGGGATAGTTATAATATTTTTTTTTGGGGGGGTAAAGTGGGACTAGGGGCCCTACGTAGGCTTTCATTGTAACATGTATGTGTAATTATTGTATTGTTCTTGTGCTGGTCTTGGACCAGGTCACTATTGGAAATGAGATTTGACATCTCAGTGAGTTTCTTTTTACCTGGTTAAACAAAGAAAATAGAAAAATTACATAGTCACCATAGCCCCCCTCCTCTGAAAACTTGAGTAGCAACACCAGTTTGTGTTTAAGACCTCCCCTCATTAATGCCAGTAGCTCCAATCATCCCACTAAAAGCAAAGTATATTGCTAATTTACATATCCCATCACAAATATCATTTGTGAGCATTCAGTTCTGGTGTGTTCCATATCTAATGCTACATGTGATGGAAATAATTTACAGCAGCAGTCATCATTGTAAGGCCCTCTGGCAAGTAAGCTGAATCTATCTGGGCCTCACAGTTTTAAATTATTAATATTATATACAATCTGATACAGAGGGAAGTCACACAAGCAATGATGAATACAATATTTCATTTAGACAAATTTTTGTTCACACACTGAACCTCAATCTAATGATCAGACCCTCAGTTATTCTTTCGGCAAATTGCACTTACTGAACTAAGGGGCTGCACAGTGGCACAGTTGAGGGGGGGCTGGCTGACTGTTGGTTGTGTGTTCCTGTGTGTGCAAAGCTCTACAAGTCTGAAAATGTGGCATAGATTCACACTTTTGCCATCTCACCAGCTGTGCTGTCAGTGTCCTCCATTTCCAAAATGTGCATAAGCCAGGTCATTAATGTGGTTGAAGTTGCGCACATTTTGCCATACATATGCAGTTCTCAGACCCCATTTTGTGCATATGCAAGCTTTACAAATGAGACCCTTGCAGTGTAAGCGGTCACTCCCATTTATGATTTTTGTGATGTCTGCGTTTGTAGACCTAAATACTATGATTGCTGGGAAATGCAGTCTGTTCGGTCTGAAAAGTAAGTCTCAAAACTATATTATTATCATTGTTTACATTCACCAATACATACTGATATTTAAGTATCTGAAAACAGAGTATACTTAAATGTTTAGTAACATATCTAAGGTGAGAGATTTATGCCTGGAATTACCCAGAAGGAAAGCTATGACGCTAAATGTGCTCAGGCAGACCGTGAAAGCTGCAGGCACCATATATGGAGGTGTGTGCAGTGTGTCCACTGCTACAGACTTCAACGTACATAAGAAGAATAGAAGAATAGAATAGTCTTTTATTGTCCCACAAAGAGTAAATTCGGCCGTAGCAGCAGTAATGGATCCCAGCACAATGTGGATAAGATCGAGGACATGAAGACCAAATATGGAACTGTATATGTGTTGTTTGGAGCTGTGTCTAAAGTTCTGAGGGATTCCCTCATGATTGGGTTTTTCTGATGTGGGCTACAGTTTTAATAAAGTCCTTTGAATTTTCAACTGTAGTCCTGTTTCCAGAGTTTTTCTTCATTAACCATCTTCACATCAACATCTTGAACTAGCCACTAATAATAAATGACAGTATAAAGATTATTATTACCATTATTATTATCAGTTGTAGAAGTATTTACTTAGTACCACATGCAGAATGTCTTCTGTATTTCCTTTCATGTGTTTTACATCTTTCGTTCAGCAGGAACAGGGAAGCTGGTGGAACAGGGAAGTTGGTGGAAAGATGGATGGAGCTAAATCAGGACCATCCTGGAGGAAAACCTGTTAGAGGCTGGAGGAGACCTGAGACAGGGATGGAGCTTTCCCTTCCATCAGGACAACCACCCAGACCATTCAGCCAGAGATATTATGAGATGTTTTAGATCAGAGCAGATTCATGGGTTACAATGGCCTAATCAAAGACCAGACCTGAAACCTGTTGTTCTCAGATGTTCTCCATCCAGTCTAACTGAGAAGGAGATGTTTCAGTCTGGACCTGCAGCCAGAGAAGGTTCTTCAGAGTTATGATGGTTTTTGGAGTTTATTAGTAAAAATGTTGTGCATGATTCTTTTTCCTCCCACCTCATGATGGGACTACTTTGTGAAACAGTCCACAATAAGGAAAAGTGAAGATCTTTGTTAGAAAATGAAGGAGAACAGAGTTCAAAGGGAACTAAACACCAGGAAACAGAGATAAAACAACTAAAACCAGGAATGATTTAAATAACAGAACTACCTCCAAAAGTGACACAAAGTCCTCCAAATTATAACAGAACACATAATTTCCCCTCATCTCTCCTCAATGTCCCGGGTTCACTTATTCTCTCTGCCTCCTGTGTTCATCAGTGCCAACAAATCATGACAAATGAGATGTCGTTAATGAAAGCCGAGTCCTACCTGAGCTGCAGACTAACAGAAGCACCAGTAGTCCAGTGGGACCCATGTTTCCTCTGGATTTGGAAAGAAGTGTCGTCTTCACAAACAAACTGTCTATCAGAGCAGCAATTTGGCACGGTTCTCTGAACGCTTCCTGCTGCAATCTTTTCTATCTGGTTCTTCCTAGTAGTCGCAGCTCAGGGCCCTCAGCTGCTTTCAGAGGCTGGCTGTTAAAGCCTGCAGGAGCCAACATGAATCTATCATTCAATTCTAAAGTTATAATCATGAAAATATTAAGATAAATACGTTGACTGAACAGAAAAATAAAACAATTATATGTGGTTTTACCAGCTAAGAACAATGTTGCAATTTTGGTCCCCAATCGAACCGGGTCTACCGGAATATCAGGTGTGAATCCAGTCTTAGACTCAATTGGCTTTACTCAAAAAGTACAGGGACTCACCCACTCGGGTCAACGAACTTTGGACCTTGTACTGACATACGGCATTGGGTGTGAGGATATAACAGTCCTTGTAGATAATCTGGTCCTGTCTGACCATTTTTGATAACTTTTGAATTCATTTTAACTGACCATCCCAAACAGGAAAGAAAGTTTCATTATATTATACTCTATCTGACAATGCTGTAACAAGTTTTAAAGAATATTTTCCATTCTTACTTTCTTCAGTGTCTCAGAGTAACACAGTGGAGGGCAACAATTCCATCTCTAACCCTTCAGAAATTGATGGTCTGGTTCAAAGTGTTACTTCCTCATTGCATTTGGCATTAGATAGTGTAGCCCCCTTAAAAAAGAAGGTATTTCGCCATAGGAGGTTGGCTACCTGGTTTAATGCAGAGCTGCGTACTTTAAAGCAGAATACTAGGCAATTGGAGAGAGAATGGCTCTCAACAGACCTAGAGGATTCCTATTTAACCTGGAAAAATTGTCTACTGTATAAAAAAAGACCCTTCAACAAGCTAGAATAGCAAATTTTTCATCATTAACAGAGACAAATATGAACAATTCTAGGTTTCTTTTAAGTACAGTTTCCAAACTTACAAAGTCAGTACTCTGTTTACCCAACTATTTCCCTAGCTCTCAGTAGTGATGACTTTATGGGATGCTTCATAAAAAGAAATGTATTCTATTAAAAATAAAATCATTGGCATCCTCCCAAACATGTGTTGGGATCCATTTTCCACAAATGAACTGAACAGACTGTTTGGCGGCTGAAAGCCATTTTCCCCAAATGGACTGAGCAGACTGCATTTCCCAGCATTCCCAGCGGTGACCCCAACACAATCCAATTGGTCCGTGGCCACCAATGGTGACATCAACGATGATATCACGGCCAAAGGGCTTTAAGAATGGTGGTAGCGGCCATTTCAAATTGTTCTGATCAGAAACTACTACTGTACAGAGGACGTCTCACCGGTGAAGATTCTCTTTTGTTCTGACCCGCTGGACCGGGAAGAACTCTCATTTCAAAGCTTCAAAGTGCCCACTGCTGTCTGTGCATCCAGCTTGGGTTATTCCTTTACGACATCGACCTGCAACCTGTCCAGCCTGCAGTTTGGACACAGTCCTAAAATCCCGCGCAGGTTCTATTTCTCTCTTTTTGCTCAACTACAGACACATTTTGCTCCCCTCTTTAAATTGGACCTCCCTCGACAACAAAGGAGGACTGAACCGGTTCAATCAACGTAATCTTGTGTCAGGGCAGATAAATGGGGAAAATAGAGTTCTTAACGAGTTAGATCTTGTTCATTGTTGGTTTAAAGTGCTTTTAGGCGCTGAACCTGTTGGCTCATTTAACGTCGCCACACGCATAAGTTTGTGAGCTGTATTATTTGCTCTGTTTTAAACTGGATTTTATCCTGAATGGATCCCACTTTCTCTCTTTTCCTCGTTCTACTCTCACTCTCTGATCACCCGGTCGGCAGAGTTGGGCTCGGTCTGACCTGCGTTCGCTGAAAGGTTAACGCCATTGTTCTTTGTCTGTTAGTTAAAGCTGTGGCCTCCATTTTAGCCAAAGCTAGTTTTTTGGTCCTTTGTCTCCCTACACTCCATGTGCTGTCCTCCATCTTGGCCCAGAGCTAAATTCTATGATCCTTTGTCCCACAGGCTATCTCTTACTTGAGCCCCCTGGAGTGAGGGCAACCTCCCTTTCTGAACAAAACCTCACCTTCCCTCCCCTCCAAAAGGGAGAGCTGTCTGTTTGTCCCTGATCCCCTTCGTGTTAATTGTGTCAATTAATTTTTACATATTGGTTTTCTAAGATCTATAGTAGTTAGTTGCATGCTTTAGAAAATATATGGGAATTATTGATGAAATGTTTTGACTGCAAGGTCGATCTATTTTCTTAAGAAATTCCCCTCAGCTTAAAGAGAAGTTTTCTGTAATTACTTGCTGTGTGTGTACAATTAATGTCCACGGCATGTGAATTTACACCTTCAAGAAGAGACTGAATGTCTGGTCTTCTAATACAGAAGTAGTGCCCTTAATATTAATAGATTAAACTTGAACCTCATCAATAGTTATATTAATATTAAATTATTAATCATAATTATTGATGATTAGGTAGGCCAGACAGAATTTGCTCACTCTGTGTCACAACACATGATTACTTCTCTCTCAGTAAGTGAGGCAGCATTGGAGAGAACTGTAGAACCTCATTTGTGTTTGGACTGTTTTGATTCAGTCGAGCTTTCAGAATGATCAAAAATCAACTTGCATGTTGGACCCAATCCCAACCAAATTATTTAAAGAAGTGTTCCATTTGGTTCCTGGCCCCATTTTGGATATGATGAATCTATCCTTAGTAAACGGATACGTACCACAGGAATTTAAAATAGCTGTAATTAAACCTTTACTCAAGAAACCTTCCCTTGATCAAGATGACTTAGTGAATTACTGACCTATATCTAACCTTCCTTTCTTGTCTAAAGTCCTTGTGAAAATAGTTGCAAATCAAGTCTGTGAGCATCTAAACAGTAACGAGCTGTTTCAAGAGTTTCAGTCAGGTTTTAGAGCTCATCATAGCACTGAAACAGCACTGGTGAAGGTTACTAATGATATTCTCATGGCCTCAGATAATGGACTGGTGTCTGTTCTGGTTTTGTTAGATCTCAGTGCTGCTTTTGACAGTCGATCACAATATTCTCTTAGAAAGTCTTGAACAAATTGCAGGGATCAAAGGAACAGCACTAGGCTGGTTTAAATCATATTTGTCAGACAGATTCCAGTTTGTTCATCTAAATGATAAATGTTCTTCACTCTCAACGGTTACTTGTGGAGTTCCACAGGGTTCTGTGCTTGGACCAATTCTTTTTACCATATATATGCTTCCAATTGGTAAAATCATCAGACAGCATGGGATAAATTTCCGCATTTATGCTGATGATACACAACTATATTTATCCATAAATCCTGATGAACCCAGTCAGTTAGGTAGATTACAGGCATGTCTGGAAGACATAAAAACATGGATGACTCTAAACTTTCTGCTTTTAAATTCGGACTAGACAGAAGTTGTCGTCTTTGGACGAGAAGCTCTGAAAAAGAACCTGTTTAGTCAATCACTTCATCTGGATGACATTAAATTTGCCTCCAGTAATAACGTAAAGAACCTTTGCATTATTATTGACCAATTAAAAGCCTTCAGTTGAGGGGATGCTGTCCGTCCCCTGCGGCTATTGGTGGGGCGCTGGGATGTTGGCGGTGGGGATTGGCCTAGGGTGGAGGCGTCGCGTGGCGGCCGGCCGCGGCTCCTGCAGTGACGGGGGCCCCTCGTCGGCCGGTCCCTTGTCGGGTCCCTGCTGGGCGATGGGGTGCCCCTGGGCCCCGGCTCCCCCGGTCCGTTGACCGGCCCGCCCCGGGCCCCTGCATAGTGGCCGCTGGATGTTCCCCTGGTGTTCTCCTTTGCTTCTCTCTTGGGGGATGCGGTCAGCCCCGCCCGGGTCCGCCTGGGGCTCTGGGGGTCCTTTGGACGTCTTTGCTCCGATCTCCTTCATGTCTGCATCGATTCCTGGGAGACGGATGGATGCCTGCTCACACCAAGTATCAAACACTCTTATGGAAAAACCTTATATGCACCAGCATGCTAACACACACACATAGATGTGGGGTCTCTGGTGTTTAAGGATATATTCTTGGGCTGAGGTTATCATTACTAGAGCTTGATTAATCGGTACCATGAGTTTTTCTGTGACATTGTTGTTGTATTTTTATATCTATTTTTGTGTGATGTGGTTGTGTAATTCTTAGTTCACAATGTTTGGTTTGTTTTGTCGATGTACCTTTTTCGTGTTTTGTTTTGTTTTTCCCCCTCTCTCTGCCGTCCTGTGGGTATGGAGGCAGACTTCAATGTTTTCCTGTGTTTTCTTTGTTTCCTTTCCTCTCTTGTATTTTCAACTCGCCCTCTCTCATGACATTTTGTTTCCTACCTGTCTTCTTCATCTTCCTTCTTTCTTCTCCTTAATTTTCCGTCTCCGTGTCCATAACATCAGGAAATAAAAACCCCAGCAATTCATAATAAAGATTTTTCACACATATATCAAGTGGAGTACTATGGCTCCGCTTGTGAAAGTAAATCTGTTGGGCTTCTACTTGGTACTCAGACACAAATTCTGAGCTCTACACTGCCAAACAGGACACGTAAAAAAAAAAAAAAAGCCTTCAGTTGATCTAAAAATGCTGCAGCAAGAGTTCTGATGAATATTACAAACAGAAATCACATTTCTCTTGTTTTAGCTTCCTTTGATTGGTTATATCTAGAATTGGATTTAAGATCCTCCTTTCTTACATATAAAGCCGTTAATAATCAGCTCCATCATACATCAGAGATCTGATTGTTCCACATGTTCCTAACAGAGCACTTTGCTCTCAGACTGCAGGTTTACTGCTGGTTCCTATGATTTCTAAAAGTAGAATGGCAGGCAAATCTTTTAGCTCTCAGGCTCCTATCCTGTGGAACCAGCTCCCAGCTTTGGTCCGTGAGGCAGACACTGTCTACTTTTAAGGTCAGGCTTAAAACTTTCCTTTTTGATAAAGGTTATAGTTAAAAAAACGATTGATTTTAGCCAGTCGTTGGATGAATGGTGGAGTGGGCGAGGGATAGTAGCTGACAGCCATTCTTTGGGGGAAATGCAATCCAGACAGACGGTTCTCCTTGGCTCTGCCTCTCTCATGTCTCATTTCAACGGGCTAGGTTATCCTGAGCTATCTCTGTAGTTTTGCTGCTATAGAATTAGATTAGGAGTGTCAAACTAGTTTCCATTTTGGGCCACATCAAGATCATGAATGCCCTTAAATAGGCTGGTTGTGGCAGAAAGGTTTGATAGAATTATCTTTAACAAACTGTTAAAATATTAATAAATATCTGTCTCTGCATTGGACAAGTACTTCTTAAAATTAAATAATACTGAACATCACAATGATGTGATTTAGGACTATTCAAATAAACACTGATTTGATTTGACTGGTAAAATAGTAATTACGGGCACATAAATAGAACTCAAATGTTCATTTATATGGTTCACTAGAGTTTGGAGGTCCTAATAAATGGCTATGGTGGGCCGGATTTAGCCAGTGGGCCTTTAGTTTGACACTTGAGTTTGGCTTGGACTGCTGGAGGACAGACTCACCACTTTTCTTCACTCTGCTACTTTTCTCTTCTACTACTCTCGAGTTGCATTATTTGCTTTTATTTCTACTGTTAACTTTGTTTTTTCTCAGTGTTTTTCTCTCCATAAAAGTTACCCCTGGTCTGGCAAATCGGAGGATGAGATAAACATCTCTAAATGTTGCGACACATCAGCTCTGGTCTTCGTGTCAATGTTTCCATCTTTTAATCAGAACATCAGGGTTCTTCAGCTCTTGTTCATCCGCTCACATTTCCTCAAACATCTGCTGACTTTTTAGTTTAGTTTATGTATGAGACAGAACACTGTACAGAAAAGGTTAAGAAAAGCCAAGGGTCTTATAAAGCCACCTCCCTATGTATGGACATTAGCTATTTTAGCAGCAGAAACAGACAAGTCACACCCAGTACATTACAAATATAAAGAAATATACACATCATATACTTTTTGAGATTAACATAATTTTAAATTGTTTTGTAAAAGAGCTGCTGGCAGTTTAATCCACAGAGAAGGCCCTCTATATTTAAGTGTATTTTGCTTAACTGATGATCTGCAAAATGGCAGCTAAAAGTTACTACAATGTCTTGTTGAATAGGTATTTACATCTGATGAAAAGTAAAAAAAAATGAAAACATGATTAACATGATTTTAAATCAGAAGGTGTGAGAGAGAAGTCAAGCGGGCTTCTGTGTGTTTGGATGGTGATGCTGAATCAACTTTAATCAGCACTGTGGTTGGAGACAAGACATGTCTTATCTGGACATTTCAGCACTTTGAAGACAAACCAAAAAATATCTTCTAGTTTTAATATAATCACAACTGAGTGTATTTATTGGTAACATTTAGTTTGTAGATATTTATTATTATTATTTTCTCCTTTAAGAAGTTTCTGAATTTGCTGACAGATGATCAAAGAGACTTAAAACAATATTCTTTTTATTATTCATACACTTGTGTGGATAAATATTAGACAAGTGAGTATTTTGACCATATAATTTTTAGGCATAGTTTCTGACTCCAAGTTGGATAAATATAAATATTTAATGCAGAGAAGGTTTAAGGTTTTATAAAATGATTAAATGAGAGTGACTCTTGATGGACCAAATCGATGGTTCTGTGGGTGGATCAGTAACGTGCACAGAGCTCACCTTTAAGTCAGATGCCAGCTGGGTGCAGGTGGGGTACTGCTATGGCCTGGTATCATTAAAGATGAGGTGGTTGGAACTTTAGAGGTTGAAGATGAGCCCAAAATTTACTTCCAACCCTCCCACCAGTTTTTAGAAGACACTTTCGTGAGGTCCTAGGGACGGGTGGTCATCCCCTGTCGATCTGGAGGATGGCCGACAACCAGGTGGTTGTTCCCTGATGATCTGGCGGACAGGAGGTCAAAACAGGAAGGAACGTTGAAGGAGCCTGGTTGAAGGAGGCCGGCGACGAAGGAACTTGGCTGAAGGCTGGCGGCGAATCTGTTGAGCGTTGGCTCTGGAGACAGAGGCAGGTCGTCCTCGACCTCCTCTGGGAACTTGGACTCTGAAGACAGAGGTGGGTCATCCTCGACCCCCACTGGGAGCTCTGGAGAGAGAGGCAGGTCATTCTCGACCCCCTCCAGGAGCTCGGACTCTGGGGTCAGAGTCGGGTTGTCCTCGACCCCCTCCGGGAGCTCTGCTGTTGGGGCTGCCACAGAGGATGTCGTGGCAGCTGACCCAGAGATCTGGGTGGCAACTGTTGGCATGAAGGCTAAATTGCAGGCTGGCATGAAAGTTGTAGACAGTGAATTGAAATCGCTACTGGCAGATGTAGAAAAGAAACTAATAACGTTATCAGTAACTGAGCTGAGAGCTGTGTGCACAGAGCTAAAACTTTAGGCCAGTGAGGATGTTACGTTGTGTCGGCTGCTGAGGAGATGTACTCTGAGTCTGAGTTTGGACATTACAGGGTTGGAAGATGCAGGACTCTCTGTGTTGCTAGCCAGAAATGATTTTATTGACTGTTTAGAAAGAAACAAATGAACTGAGCTCCCCACGGAGCAAAGGATGATGACGGTGCAGATAGAGACGTCACATGAAGATCTCTGGTGGACTAAAATGGTACTGCTCCTCAACAAACATTACAGAGTTCAATCAGCACTGCAGACTCAGAAAAGGCAGCCAGAACCCTTTTTTAATATGCGTCCTATTTACAGAAAAGATTTCAGGATTATTGGCCAAATTGGTGAAGTGGGACAAAAAGAGAGATTAAAATTCAGTAGCATTGAAAGACAAATTGAATTTGAAAAAAGGCAATGATGAAGGTGAGATTGCTGAAGCAGTAATTCAGTCCATCACACCTGAAGTTAAACTAAAAAGTTATTTGGAAAGCAGGCTGCTGTAAAGGACCTTACCGTCAGGATTGTTTGTCTCTGTTTTGTTTATATCTCCACACAGGTAACCACCAGAGAGTGAGGTATAGGCAGCAGCTCCAGCTGGAGGGCGGTTCCTGTAGGTATGCTTTGAGCACACCTGCTTGTCATCAAGGCTCGTTACCTGCTGGAAAAGAGGAGCTGGCTGCCAGTAACTTGACGCCTGAGTGTTAACCAATGTTGTAACTCTGAGCTCTCCGACTTCCTTGAGTTTTCCTTGCTTCTAGCCTTAAGATTCATATTTCCCTGTATCTTCATTCCAAGGTTTCCTTCAGTGAAACGGAGTACTGTTCCTTCGTGTTCACTCTTGATCTCCTCGTGTCTATTAACTTACCTTTCTCCACCTACTCAAACAAACAATTGGCCCTTCAGCGTTTCACCATCAGCTCCAGCTTCGTGTCCTCATACAACCAATCTGTCGTTGCTTCATGGAGCACCAAACAGAGCAACAGCCTGCAATCCACTCACCCTCACTGGTGGAAAACCTCTCTGTCTACATTAAGGCATTTCTACAATCATCTATTCATTCTCATTTCTCATATAGCCTCTGCTTCCCTTTAGTCTTCCCGATTCCCCCGAGCCGTTGGATTTCCCCTGGACCAGAACCTGCACCATATTCATTATCGTTTCACTAAACCTTTTAATTACTCATTGCTTTCCTGAGTGATTTTCTGCATGTGGGTCAAATAGCCTAACAAAAACATGACACAAGGATAAAAGGGTGGATGAATGGAGGAACATCCATCCATCCATTATCTATACCTGTCTATCCTCTGCAGGGTTGCGGGGGGTGGTGTCTAGCTCCAGCATTCATTGGGCAAGAGGAGGGTCAATGGAACATGTGATTAGTGGATCACTAATGGACCAGGAGGTAAGAAAATAGAACCAATAAGTTGGTCCAGGTGTCAAATCTTGCCTGGGACCTTCATGTATGGAGTTGGATGGTCTCCCCATTCATTTGTGAGTTTCTGTCTGGGTACACTGGTCATCGTTGTGAGCTATTTTAAAGTATTCTCAGTGGTCTTTAAATTATGATTATGCCGTTTTTAGCCAAAATCACAAAACCTGTGCCGTTTTCTAGGACATAGCTTCAGAAGAGCGTCTGTAGCTCATTAGCAATACGCCTTTGTGTTTTGGGCGGAACCATTGGCACAGAGGGTCCCTCTCTCTCCCCGTTGCTGAGACCTCTCCGTTTACGCTAGCTCTCCTGCTTGTTTACAGTCCCTCACAAACAAGCAGATGGTTCCAGACAGAAAAGAATAAAGTTACCGGTAAAGATACAGGCTGTCCACTTGATGGTGTCTTAATGGAAGGTCCTGCACCCGGCTTCAAAAGTAGTTTACTAGCAAAGCCCATTTTTCCACCTGCCAGCAGCACCCGCTACAGCACACAGCTGTTGATCCATCATAGTCTTCTCTACTTCTCAGAACCTGAGCAGGGAGTTCTCTCCCTTTAACAATAAAGAACAAAGAAAAATCACCCTACATGAAGGGGTAAAATAGCCAGAACAATTGGGGGGGGGGGGGGGGGGGGTTGATTGGCTAATTAGTCACAGCTGCACCTGCCTGCACTGCCTGGCAGGGTGAGGGGCAACAAAGAAATAAATAAAAAACCACACGCACAGAGCTGCATGTAATAATAGTCTTACTCATAGTATCGTAATATATCGTATCGCCCCCCCTGTATTGTGATGCATATCGTATCACCGGGATCTTGCCAATACACATCTCTAGTTAGTTAAATAATTAGTTAAATACATATTAGTTAAAAACTAATTACATCAAATATTTCCTCAACACTTATCGGTACATTATGCATGATAATTGAAACAATATGTAACTTGCAGTAACCAGTAGCATCAGTATAGTCATTTGAGACTTTGCTCAGACATGCACTTTGTTTCTCGACTAGATTAATTTATAAATTTCATAGCCACAGAGTTTTAAGGTACTTTACTTACCTTGTGGCCTTCCACTTTCTTCTTTCCATGTTAATAATAAATTCTCCTTTTTTAAGAGAATAATCTCTAAGCATTGGGCAAAAACTCCAATCTTCTAATTCCAGGAAACTTCTCCCAGTCTTGAATCAGCAGTTTAATTCTGCCTTGTAGTGTGGAGCAATGCCCACTTGGTGGAGCTGTTGAGTCAAACATCTGATTTGATTCATACCCAGTGATAAACTTTTAGAACTGATTAGTCTAAGCTGTTTAAATAAATAAAAAACATTTATGTTGTCTTGTGGTGCACACTTTAAAGAAACAACATTTAGGGTTATCATTTATTTTATTGATCTATCCAAAACTAATATAATTAGCCAGTTCAATTACCAACAGACCTGCTGGATCGTGTTGTCAAGAACAGCTGGAGGGTACTACAGTACTTGCTTGGAGTATACATTAATGACAGTGTGCCAACAAAAGGACCAGACCTGTGATCCAAAGCTGAATTTCACGTTATGGACATTAACATCTCCCATGAATATTTAGAGGTATAAATGAAAGCAATTGGATTTTTCTTATCTCGAAGACCTTTCACCCCTCATCTAAAAGGCTTCCTCAGTTCTGAACTGAAGGTGAAACGCCTTCAAGATATCAAGAGAAGTCCAGTTGGGTTCATTTATAACTCCTAGGATCCTGGATGTCATGGATAACAGAGAATCTACACCATTGTACCTCCCACAAATGTGTTTCTGTTGTCTGAAGAGACAAAAGGACATTTTGTAATTAAAGTTGCAACATTAGGTTATGTATAACCTCATGAAATTCATAGTCAAGCTAATTTTATTTAGGTTTTTTTTTATGTTTTCTTTCTTTCTCAAAATACATTAAAAAAACAACTTATGTGTTGACCCATAACATCTACAGGAACATCTACAGTAACATTCCATTCACACATTTCCACCAAATCTTTTTCTTATGGAATATTTAAATATGTATTTAGTTACTAGGTATTTTATGTTTCTAGGTTTGTACTTTTTACATACTGTAACACCTCAGATGTTTTTAGAACATACGTGCCGCCATCTTGGAAATCTGAGGTAAAATAAAAACAGGCCAGGTGTAATACTTAGATCCTCCACCAGAGGTTAGAAGACAAGGATTTAATTACATTCAGCAGGAGAGAAGTCTCAGAAAGATGCGTATCAGATATACTCTGTTTTTCTATGTGCTGAGATAACACTGAGTTATTTATGGAGTTTATGAGTCTATTTCTGCCTGAATGCAACATAGCTCAAATTAAAAGTGGTTTAACTAACGATCGTTCCTCTGAAGATGTTCTGGATTGAAAATAACTGAGAAAGCAGCTAAAGTCCAAAGAAAACCTCTGGAAAACCTTCAGAAAGCCTGGAGAACTTTAATTATTCTTGGGAACAAAGGAGGACAGAAATGAATTGTTGCTCTGTAAATAAAATAATCTAGAAGTCGTTAAACATCTGGACGTCATCATTGAATCCATTCTCCATTTGGAATAACTTTACAAACATAAAAAAATCATATTCTGCTTCTGTCATAAAAGAAAACAGATTAGAGACACCGACACATGTTCGTTTAAAGTACAGTTTATTAAAATCAGATCAGAAACATTTCATCTGAAGGCACTTTTTTTTCAAGAAAAGAAAACAGGCTAAATTCAAATCCAGTTAAGTAAAACATAATAAATATTCATAAGTTAAAACAAATCCTACTGATTCAAACAGAATACCACCATGTATTCAAATGACATATAGTCCGATTTAAAAATTATTATAGAAGACAGTCTGAGTCGGCAACATTAAAATCAGGTTCTGTTATGTACAAAAACTTAATAAAAAAAAGTAAATAAGGAGGTGCAGCTGATTGTTTCCCGCAGTTTTACACAAACAAGTCTGGATCCCAAAGAAATCACTGAGTAATTGGTAATTAAACAGTCACAAAGATTTTCTTACAGGTCAGAATACAGCATTTGAGCAAAGAAAACATTTATTAAAACACAGTTTTCACTTAAATAATGAAAATAAGATTTTAAAAAAAACAACCCACAAAACAAAAAGATTAAATTTAGATTGAAAAAGAAATGGCAGGGTTTCCACTATTGGAACTTCAGGGTAATTTAACCAGATCTTTTTCTGACGGGATAATCTGTCGGCCGTTCCTCTCAGCCACCGTGTCTCTACACACAATCGGCCCAGTAAGGACTCAGCTAAAGACATCCGCATATCACGACTGTTTCAGCGGAAAAAAAGTGTCCGCAGCAGCAGAAATAATACCGAGAGATCAACTTTGGAAGAAGCGGGGATTGTTGCTGCGTTTCTGTTTGCTGTTGTTATAACCTGCTTCGCCAGCAACTCTTCTTATATTTTACAAAGCAGTTTGTTTGGAGACGTCTGCTAATTTCCCTCTCATTTACAACCAATCAATGCGACATAACCAGAGCTCCCGCTGATTCCCGCTGATAGCGACTCGATCGGGCCATTCCGAGTACATACCCCCTTACAGGCTTTCGGCCCGGCCCAATGAAGTGGAGACACATCGGGAAGTTCCGATAGTGGAAACGTGCCTAATGTTAACAAATCAGGTTCAGCAACATGCTACTAGATGCTTGTTTACAAGGCTATCACTCATAAGAAAAACCGGAGTAATGTTTTAATGAGTGATAAAATAACTTGTACTTCATGATGGGTGATTTGTCTTGAGAGACATCTGATTTGAACACCTAATTTGTGTCCATTTCTTCCTGAGAATCTGATTGTTCTCCTGTTTCATCTTCTCTCTCCTGACTCTCCACATAGCGATTCGGCCCTTTGTTCTGTTTTAGTCCGACAGAATCAATGATCCCCTCAAGGTGTGGGTTTCCCTTTGCTTCCACCAGAACTCTCTCCAACAAGTCCTTCATGCGATTTTCCTGTAGCTCACGCAGAAGTGTTTTGAACACACCAAGCATAGGGTAGGCAAATTCCAAAACAGCGTGACCAGGCTTTGGCTTATTAAAGAAAAATCCACCAGAGTGCATACCAAAAACTCGTCCAAAAGCATCAAACACTGGGGAGCCAGAGGAGCCATGATACATCCATGTGTTGTAGGTCACATGAATATCTGCATAGGGATCCCTCTTGATCTGATAATTGACCGAGCAGACAGTAAAAGGATCGTAGCCCTCTAAATTCTTGCTGACAGCCTCCTCCCTGTCCTCTTTCCTAATGACACATGTGACATTCATTTTCTTCACACCTCCTGCTGGATGACCAATAATACAAGACCCACCATCATCACCTGGTCGGGGTACTGGACCAAACTTCTTCAGGAGCCCTGGTGGTATATCATCTCCGCTCTCACAGATGAGCTCCAATAGGGCAAAATCTAACTCTTTATTCCCAAGAAGCACCCTTGCTGTAAAAGCTCTCTTTGATTTACCATCTCGATGTTCAAAGGTTAAACTCTGCAGTAATTTTCAGATATTCCCACCACTTTTCAAATTTCATATTCTCCCAATCTTTGAATAGGTGGGCATTGGTTAGAACAAAGTTGTCCAACAGCACAAAGCCAGTGCCCTGCATACTTTTATTTGAAAAATTTTCCTGTATCTTCAATAGACAAATGGAGTTGCTGAGCTCTGTCAGCGCTCTCATTGTGTAGACTCCACTAAAGGAACTTTGGATCTCTCCAAAGTTCACCATTTCCAGTTTCAGGGCTTTCATTAAATGACCAGGAGATCGACTCTCCATCAACGCTTTCAGTTTTGGAATCTGCTGCCGCAGAATTTCATTGATTTCCTCCTGGTTGACTTTACTGCCTGTCCGTTCCATTGCTTTCATTGCTGCATTAATACTGAGACCTTTCTCTGCTGCAAACATCAGTATTGTTGTCGTTTCACTCTTGTTCTGTGGATTAATTGATGCAGATGCATTTTCCTCCTGCTCTTGTGGCTTTTGTCTGGTCTTTTGTGTCAGGTCTGCCTCTTGAATTGCCTGTTGCTTTGGATCTGTTGCATTCCCTGTCCCTTTCTTTGGAAGACATATCTTGAATTTCTTCCCATGTCGCTTGTCAACTATTTCTGTACAGTTTGTAAGGTCTCCAGTGCTGTTATCAGACAAAATGAAGTCTGTGAGACCATCAACAAAGCGGCCGTCCTGCTGTAGAGCTTCCACCACTGTCATCCCTTTCCTCCCGTAAACACAATAATACCTAAATTGCTCGTGAATGTTGTTACATCTAAAGATCATATCTGTTTTGGTTTTGGTGTTTTTACCTCCTTCTTTATCTATGAAGAAAACAGAATAGTTTTCTTTTGGGAGAACTATGGGATCCTCATGTGGACTCTTCATTTTCTCTACAACATTGTTTGATGTAATTATTGCCAGGCACTCTTCTTCTTCAACACAAGAACAAGGAAAATGTGTTGAGAGAATGTGGGAATCATTTCCTTCACCCACCTTAATTATGATGTTTTCCTCGGATCTCTTTATTTTCTCTTTAAATTGTCTGGCTAGATGTAATTTCACGGCGTCAAGCACAGTGCGTGGTTGCTTACAGTCAACTGTGTGTTTTTGACTATCTGAACCAAATTTGACTTTGAACTGATGTAGATGGTCAACCTGTTGGAAATAAAATAAAGTAGGAAAATTGAATAGCAATAGTATCTAAACGTAGTAAATAAATGCAAATGTTATTTAGAAAATTACAAAAACTCAAACCTCTGAAGTTCGTAACTTTACAAATTTTATGATATGCTCCTTACCTCTCATTTATCTTAGAATATAGGCTACAACTAAGCTTGTAATAAGATCAGTCAACTGGTCTCACAGAATATATCTTTACAGTGCCAAAACACAGCAGGGGATAACTAGAAACTTTTACGTCTGGGAAGGGTCTGTTTCGCGACACTTTGCGGCCCGTGGAGACAAACCCATTGACTATAAAGGCTTCTATCAGCTGCTACATGCCACTTACGCATCCGGTAGAAAGCAGACTTTATGTTTTATAAACAAAGTCTATCACCTGAAGAACATTTCTAGGATTAAACGACTGATGTCACAATGGGACCGCGAAAAACAAATCCATGCGCTTATCTTTAGTCAGATTGATTACTGCAACAGCGTCTTCACAGGTCTGCCTAAAAAGTCAATAAGACAGCTGCAGCTGATCCAGAACGCTGCTCCTCGTGTTCCTCACTAGAACCAGGAAAGTAGAGCACATCACCCCAGTTCTAAAGTCCTTACACTGGCTCCATGTAGCTCAGAGAATAGACTTCTAAATACTTTTACTAGTTTATAAATCATTACATGGCTTAGCACCAAAGTATGTTGAAGATCTACTGTTACTATAGCAACCCCCCCAGACCACTCAGGTCCTCTAATTACAGCCTACTAAACATCCCTAGAATCAGAACCAAACACAGAGAAGCAGCTTTCAGTTTCTATGCTCCTCTAATCTGGATGCTGAGTTCTTTTAAATCACAACTAAAAACTCATCAGTTTAGAGCTGCCTTTTAGTAATGTTTTCATTTATCATATGTTTTGTGTTTCATGCCTTATCGCTGTTTTTACTTTATCCTCTAATCATGTAAAGCACATTTAATTACCTTTTTGTTGAAAGTGTGCTATACAAATAAAATTGCCTTGCCTAGACTAACAATCACATCATCAACCTGCTGCTCACCTCACTATCTCGATCTTCGGGTGTTTTCCTTGGTGTGCTGCAGGAACTGCCAGGTACAGCCTGTAAAGTAGGTGGAATTAGGCCTCAAAGCAGTTATTTAACATTCCCACACATGCTGAAAGATAAGTGAAAGATATTGATCGTTAAACAGTGATTAGAGAATGCTGTCATCAACTGTGGTCTTACATTTTTCTTCTTCAGAAACTTCAATATGCCTTGCTGGCTTTCAATTCTCTTTTGCTTCTTGGGAGCCATTTTTTCCTGCCATCAGAGTGAAGAAATTGTGATAAAGAGGTTATTAATTGAAATATGAGCTGCTTCAATAACCAGTATGAGAAAAAAAGATTCACTTTAAGCTTCCTGCAAAAAATAGACTCTGCTTCCCCAAAATATTTTCTCATCGGATCTACACGAATCATGTAGTTTTACAGTGCCAAAACACAGCACCATATTTTGTACGGTGGCCGGGAAGTGCAAAACAAAATTACAAATTTACCAAAACACTTTTACAATCTTACCGAAACCCTTTTACAATCTTACCGAAACCCTTTTACAATCTTACCAAAACACTTTTACAATCTTACCGAAACCCTTTTACAATCTTACCAAAACACTTTTACAATCTTACCAAAACACTTTTACAAATTTACCAAAACCCTTTTACAAATTTACCAAAACCCTTTTACAATCTTACCAAAACACTTTTACAATCTTACCAAAACACTTTTACAATCTTACCAAAACACTTTTACAATCTTACCAAAACACTTTTACAAATTTACCAAAACCCTTTTACAAATTTACCAAAACCCTTTTACAATCTTACCAAAACACTTTTACAATCTTACCAAAACACTTTTACAATCTTACCAAAACACTTTTACAATCTTACCGAAACCCTTTTACAATCTTACCAAAACACTTTTACAAATTTACCAAAACCCTTTTACAATCTTACCAAAACACTTTTACAATCTTACCAAAACACTTTTACAATCTTACCAAAACACTTTTACAATCTTACCAAAACCCTTTTACAAATTTACCAAAACCCTTTTACAATCTTACCAAAACACTTTTACAATCTTACCAAAACACTTTTACAATCTTACCAAAACCCTTTTACAATCTTACCAAAACCCTTTTACAATCTTACCAAAACACTTTTACAATCTTACCAAAACACTTTTACAATCTTACCAAAACCCTTTTACAATCTTACCAAAACACTTTTACAATCTTACCAAAACACTTTTACAATCTTACCAAAACACTTTTACAAATTTACCGAAACAGTTTTACAATCTTACCGAAACCCATTTACAAGTTTACCGAAACACTTTTACAAATTTACCAATGTAAAAGTGTTTCAGGTTAATGTAATTTTGTTTTGCACTTCCCGGCCACCGTAATTTTGGATTCAAAATGGTTAATTTCGCCGAAAGGTGAGGGATTTTCATGTCTGATAATATTTTGCGCAGATAATATTTTTAAAAGTAGACTTAAAAACACCTTTTCTGTCTGTGTTAGTTTTTATTTTATTTTATTTGCTTTTATTGTAATCCTGTGGTTGCTACAATAGGTCATCGTATAATTCTAGCTTTGTGTTCATTGTTCTTATTTGTTTTAATCTCTTTACTTTTTAATCTCTTTACTCTTGTTGTCTTCTACACATTTTCTTATCGCTAACTATATTTTTTGTCTTTTATTGGGAATCACTTTGGCTGTAAAGGTCTATACAGATAAACATTGATTGAAACAAAATGCTTTTCCGTGCCTCTACGTCAGTCACAAACACCTCGATTTTAGTCTCAATTAAATTGTGCTTTCGCCACCTCTCTCGGTTGCCATGGTTATCCGTGGTTAGCCCGCAGGTTTTCACCCACCTGGAATACCAGGAGAATACCACGACATACTGTTGGGGGTTTCATCCCGCTAATTCAGAGAACTCCCAAAAATAAAAATAAAAATGGAACTGTGCAGTTCAGACTGTCATAAAAACATCAGATATGGGCAATAATGTGGGATTTGATGCGCATTTGCCTAGAGTGTGAATGTAGATCTATAAAAGAAGATGCCTCACTCTTTAACACAAACCGACACACAGCAGGAGGGTCATGATAGTTATATAAGTAGGCTACTGTATTAGTGTCAGTGTGCGGTCTTGGGCTGGGTTGATATGGAAATAACCATGGATAAGGGGTACGAGTGAGTAGGTGTTTTTCTAATTGCAGGAGCACTCGCTGGCAGAACTGTAAATTGGTACTTATGAACTGGCAGTCCCTTAGTTCCCACCAACAACGCCGCGGTTGCTATGAACTAATGTCCCTGTCATTAATGATAAAAGAAAAAGGCGGTGTAGGTCCCAGATTTGCTCGGGGGCCTGTGCCTGGCTATGACGTCGTATTACGTGATTGGCAGGACGTTAGCAATGTTGACGTTTTATCAAGAACCCAATAGAACTGACTGAACTGCAAATGTTTTTGGTACTCCTCAGGTTTTATGCGTCACAGTTCACTGGCCTTTTTAAAAAAAAATCAATTCTGAACAACTCTTTAAAAAAAGATGATTTTAGCTGGTGATTTTAATCTACATGTGGATAATCATTTAGATCCTTTATCAACAGATTTTTAAAATATCCTGAATTATATGGATTTTACCCAGCATGTCACACAGCCGACTCACAACAAAGGACACACCCAGGACTTGGTCATCACGCATGGCCTGTCCACCCGTGTGTCCTCTGTTGTTGATTTGACTGTCTCTGACCACTACTGTGTGCTTTTTAGTATCACCAGTTTTATCCAGTGGGAGACCTCTGGGAGAACTGTCAGGAAACGTCATCTAACCCCTGAAGTGGATGCAGGTTTTCTGGAAGTTTTTGAAAAGAATCCTCCTATAGCTTTACCTGCCCCCTGTGATTTTATTATGAACGAGCTCAGGTGTTTTAGTCCGTGTGTCCTACTGAGGCACGAACTGTCTGAAAGTACCCAGATGTTTCCTCTCCACAACAACTTACCAACTCAATATTCCTCTAAAGAAAAAAAACCTCTTAGCCAAGGCTATAAATCAGCGGGGCCACGACGTGTCAGGCTGACCCGAGACTTTCCTCAATATAAACACACAAATTCCTGCACGTAGCATTTTTGATGGGACCACCTCGGACATGTAGCATTTACCACAACAATTTTAACAGAAGGCTTCAG
Source organism: Valencia hispanica (assembly GCA_963556495.2). Classification (NCBI taxonomy): domain Eukaryota; kingdom Metazoa; phylum Chordata; class Actinopteri; order Cyprinodontiformes; family Valenciidae; genus Valencia; species Valencia hispanica. Next base: position 45,960,786 of record OY747714.1, on the reverse strand, counting down.
TCCGCTCTTGACCTGCTTGCTCCACAAGTTCACATTTAAAAATTGCATCGCAGTGGAGAAATGAAAACCTTGCGACTGCAGGGTTGCAGAGAGAAAATGGAGGAAAAATAAAATCACAATAAACTATCAAATATACACAGGACTTCTCAAAGCATACCCTAATGCAGTTAGAAATTCAAGAAATGCTAACATTTCTAAAATCATCTCAGATCATAAAAATAATCCCAAAATAATTTTTTACACCAGAGACAAAATGTTTAACCGTGTTTCTGCTGCATTTCAGAAAATCCTGGATGGCAGAAAACTTTCTCCAGCTCAACCAGGACAAAACTGAAGTTTTAGTCATCGGTCCTGAGGCTCAGAGAGAGAAACTTTTACCAAAACTACAATCAGTCTTTTAATCCTTCTTTACAAGTGAAGAACCTGGGCGTGATTTTTGACTCTGAGCTGACTTTTATTCCTCACATTAAAAACATAACTTAAATGGGTTTTTATCAACTAAAGAACATCGCTAGAGTCGCCCCATTCTCTCTAGGACCAACACAGAGACACTGATGCTTTTATCATGAGTAGAATTGATTACTGTAATGCCCTGCTTTCTGGTCTTCCCAAAAAGAGTATGTCAGGTTTACAGCTTCTACAAAATTCAGCAGCACGTGTCCTGATGAAGACCAGGAGGCGGGAGCACATTACACCTGTTTTAAATTCATTGCATTGGCTCCCTGTATGTTTTAGGGTCAATTTTAAGGTTCTTTAAATGGTTTTTAAGTGTCTTAATGGTCTTGGTCCTTCTTATCTCTCTGAACTGCTTTTACCATATAAACCTTCGCGGTCTCTGCGCTCCTCTGCAGCCGTCTCCTTGTCACCCCTAAAGTCAGCTCACACACGCATGGCGAGGCGTCTTTCCATTATTATGGCCCTCACCTCTGGAACAGGCTGCCAGAGAACCTCAGGGCCGCAGAGAACGTTCATGTTTTTAAGAGCAGGCTCAAGACTCACCTTTTTAGCCTAGCTTTTAACTGATTATTTATTATAGTCCATTTAATTGCTCTGCATGTTTTAATACATTTTATCAGGGTTTTACTAATTAATCTTACCATACTTATTCTCTGTTTATTTTATACTTTAACCTGTTATCTTAATCTTCTTTCCAGTGTTTCCTCTGTGGGAGCCCTCTGCTTTGGGAGCGGTGGTCGGCTGTAGCTGCCTGGGTGCTCTCCAGGTGGCGCTAGGGTGGAGGCGGGGGTCTCTGCCTCGTCTCCTCTGGGCGCCCTGTCTCAGTGCCTTGGTTGCTGCTGTTGATCTGGTGCTGCCGGTGCAGATGGCTCCTTTGATGGCGCTTCCTTACCTTACCTGGCTCATCTGTACTCGGTCCATTGTCCTTTTTAAAAGGTTTTGTGGTCACAGTGGCCTTCATTAAAAGTGGACAAGCTTACAAAAAGGGGAGAGACATTCGGCAAATGTCCTTGAGGTGGAATTGGGACAACCGCATCGAGGACTAACGCCTCTGAACATGGGGCACCCATCTCAACCCACTGCGCCACGCAACGCCCCACTTTTTACTGTTACTTTTAAGTGTGTACTTGCATGAGGGTTGGGTTGGGGGGAGGGGGGTATAGCTGTGATCATACTTTTTATTCTGTGGGGGAGGGATGGGAATGTGGTTTTTGTGGGATCATTTTAATTCTGTAAAGCACTTTGAACTGCAATTTGTGTATAAAAAGCGCTTTATAAATAAAGCTTGATATGATTTGATTCATGTTCAGTAAATAGCACATTATACATGTAAGACAATACATACTTGCATAAATGCCCACTGTTGCGCGGACATTTTTAGGTTTGAGTTGAAGCGCGGAGTACAAGTAACTGAATCAATAAATGTATAATAATAAGATTTCCATGAAGCCATCTGAGGATCATCTTAGACCGGGAAGCTTGGGAGCGCATGCTCCGACATTTTCTGCTGCTGAAGCGATATGAAGCTGGGTTCAGAGAGTCTTTCCGACCTCTGATCACTTGAATCAGATAAATGTTCCCTGATTTTAAAACTTTGGCTGAAGTGCAGCTTTTAGTTCTAGTCTCCAAGTGCGCAGCGCGGATTCAGCCTCCAGAACAGTGGTTCCCAACATGAGGTTCGTGTGCCACAAGGGGGTCATTAGAGATTGCATGGGTCTGCACAAGGTTGTAAGACTTTTGGTGATACTATTCTTAATTTATATCTATATCTATATATATATATTCATGCTCAGTAGTCCACACATGGTTCTGTAATGTAATTGCATTGCACAAAAATTAAAACATTTTAATGGGCATATCTGCAGCTGAAACAGGTAGCCTAGTGTGTCCCAAATGTTTCAAAAGTTAACATTTTTATATAACATTATGGTCTTCCTTTTGGAGGGGGGGTGGGGGGGCTTAAGCTTTATTCTTTAATGTCATTTTTAAAAATACATTACTTTTACTTTTATACTTTAAGTAGTTTTGAATCAAGTACTTTTTTACTTTTACTTGAGTAAAAAACTTGACTTGATACTTCAACTTCTACAGAAGTGTTTTTAAACCCTAGTATCTATACTTCTACTTGAGTATTGAATGTGAATACTTTTGACACCTCTGCTGGCCGCAAAATCAAAACAACAAGTGTGTGCAACTCAAAGTGATCGACTTTATCTCAAAAACAACAAGTACTACGCGGTTACTGATTGAACGAGACTTTTGTTTTATACATTTACAAGATGGAAAGTCAGGGGAATCAGCTAACTGTTTTTTTGCAACCAAGTGAGGAGACCAACAGCTAAAGGCAAATCAAACTTTATGCATTTGCAGACACTGTAGCAGCATGTTCTTTAAGGTAATTAACACAATGTGATTTCAGCAACAAAATGCAATGCAATGTAAATAACAGGGTTTTTTCTGCTCCAGTCATCTCTGTGTTTTGTGTTTGGTAGTCATATTGGGTTTTCAGTTTGGATTTGGTGGAAAAACCTCAGACAAACCTGGTCAGAAGGTGACTTCAGGTGTTCATCCACAGAATCTTTTTGACTCATATGATCAGTAGTTCAGACTTCAGAAAACAATCAGAATGAAGCATTAGACCCTAAACACGGATCACAACAAAAAACCTCAAACTGACACTATATTTCTGGAAAATGTACACACAGAAAGACCTTTTGTCAGGTGTCTCTTAGATCTGAGCTGAAGAAAACAGCTACAGGAAGAAGAGACAAGCTTTCATGTGCTGTCGATAACAAACCTGCGACGTCATTCAAACAAAAACTTGAAAAATATATAATTTAAGATTAATTTGTAGGCTTCAGGTAAATCAATTATTTGTTCACTAAACCGGTAACCAAGAAAAAACAATTTGAATAGTTTCTGACGGGAACAGTGATTATGATCTCAATCTATCGATCCATCATCCTCTGAGATCAGGTCCAGGAGGGAAACCCAAACATCCCTCTTCCTGTCGACTCCCTCTGGCTCTTAAATCATTGTTGGCTAAAACTCTTATGCAAAATCTGCCTCTCTGTTCCATTAGAAATGGTGTGTTGTCCTCCTAACACACGGAGATAATTGATGGTTATGGAAATAGTCCCAACCTGAAGTGACAGGATAGTCATCAGGCTCATGCCTGAGACAAAGTAATATACGTTGTGTCTATGTTTCTGTAGGTCATTTGCAGTCGATTATTATCATGCAAAGAGTAAAAAAATATCTTTACATGGTGTTTTACTATTTGTTTCAGGTGAATAAACAACATAAATAATGAAAGAATGACCCACAAGCCTCTGCATTTATTGTACACAGAATGTTTTTCTTAATTAACGCTGAGTTAGTTTCATCTCTCATTTCTCTGTACAGGGATCAGATAATCAGATTTCTGCAGATCATCAAACTAATTTTGATATTGGATGACAAAAATACCTTGAGTAAATATGAAAAGGAATATTCAAATGATGATGTCATTCATTAAGGGGAAAATTATCCAAAGCATCCTTGATTTAGGTGAAAAAGTAATTGCCCCCTAAACCTAATAACTAGTTGGTTCAACCCATCAAGAGTTGAAATAACTGCCTTTAACATTACCACTGAGGAATCTGACCCACTCTCCCACTTTCCACTTTCTGTTTTAATTCAGCCATTTTGGAGGGGGGTTGTTTTGTATGAATGAAGCGTTAAAGGTCAAACCGCAGTATCTGAAAGAGATTCAGATCCAGACTTTGACTAGGCCACTCCAAAACGTAATTGTCTTTAAGCCATTCAGACTTGCTTTGAATCATTTTCCTGCTGCAGAACCAAAGTGAGATCGAACTTAAGGGCCAGTACTGATAGCTGGACTATATCCTGCAGGATGTTAATGATTCCATTGATTATGGCAAGTTGTCCAGGTCTTGAGAAAGAAAGCTGCTCCTCGTGTTTTATTATGAATTAACTCTAAAATAAACTACATTTTTTAGAAAACTGAGTTGCACACCTTTTTGTTGTGTAATCACTTGAAATAGTCTGTTTTGTCTGTAGCAGCAGTGATTCATGCAATTCAATTTTAACCTCCACCCCACCCTGAAGGGAGTGTACAGCCCAGTCTAATTTATGTGCATAAAATAAATTAAAAGAATAAAATTAGCTGTTGGAGGTTTGCAGTGATAGACTGTGAAGCAAATCCTTTATTCGTTTTGCATAATGCAAAGCTCTGAGTGTGACTCTTAACCTTCATTACAACCCTAACAGAGACAGAAGCATTGCGGCGCTCTGAAAGCAAACTTCGGACATTAACGAAGACTCAAACAGAATTGAATAACACTAACTAGGTGGGTGTTGAACTTGAGCATTTTCAGTTAAAGCTTCTTAATTAATACGTTTTTCAACCAAATCTTTGTTTTTCATAATGATGTCAACTTTTGCCAATTATATCTGTTAAACCATACATTATCTTTAAAAGCTGGGTTAGGTTTATGTTTCTCTGTCCTAATTTGTCCCTCTGTGTGTTTCTCATCAGGTCTGATCTGTCAAATGTGGCAGATATGCTGGGTAACACCTCATTCATCTCATATCCTGATTTGCCCAATCGCTGCTTTATCTTTACGGTCAGCAACTTCATCATTACCTGCATCCATGCAATAAAAATCCTCCTCCTTCTTCCTCTGTCCTGCTTCATCCTCTACCACGGTCACCAGAAATGGCAGCGGCAACGTTCCTTTAAAACAGCGAGCCACTCTGACATCTTCACCTACCACCTGGCTGTCATGGAGCTCATCTGGGTCTTCGGGTGCTTCTTTGCTCTTGCTGGCTCATATACCAATCTCACACAGATTCTGAGTGTAGGAAACTTTTTTTTCTACATTCCATTCTTTGGAGAGTTGGTCTTTAACCTGCTAACATGTGTAGAACGATACTTGGCTGTAGTTCACCCCCTCACCTACCGGGGTCTAAAAAACTACCGTGGGATCAGGATCAGAAACGTTAGCATCGGATGCACCTGGCTGCTCTGCTTTGGACTGACAATCATGTTTTGGGGGTTAAGCTTACAACATGCAATCATCATTGTATTCTTCTTTTTTACTCTCTCCATATTGACCATATCATTCTGCAGCGTCTCCGTTCTCTGCATTCTGATTCGTCCGGGGCCAAGAGAAGGGGGCGGGGACAAAGCTGGGGTTGTCTATTCAAGGCGGAGAGCTTTCTACACCATCACGGTCATATCCTGCGTGGTATGGCTGTGGTTTGTCGGGCTCCTTGCATGCCACTCTTTAAACGCTGCATCTGTTCAGGTGAGCAAGAGCATTCTATGCTTGGTGTATGCAAGCATCAGCTGGTTTGGTGTGCCATGCTCTTTGGTGTCACCTCTCCTTTACCTACACAAGACCAGGAAATTGTCATGTTGTAGCATTAAGTAGCACTTCTCAGTTCATCTTAGTGAACCAGAATGTTTTGATCATTTTCTCATCAAGTAAAACTGGTTGGGTCTCTCCACCATTTTTGTTCTCATGTCTTTTCACCTGTCTTGTGTTTAGACGGGAAGCTCAGCCATTGTACCTTTTGTTTCTTGAAAAAAAAGAGTATTTTGGTTTTAACTAGAAAAGGGGAGGAGGTGTTGTTTGTTATTTTGGCCTTGGAGACCCTTGTAATGGAAAATGTTATTTTTGTTAGAGTCTAATGACCGTACTAAACATTATGTGTTTATTTTTATCATGCTTATGGACTGTGCGAGATGGGGTTCTCTACATCTCTCTTAATCCCCGTTCCAGTGTTTCCTCTGTGGGAGCCCTCTGCCCCGGGAGCGGTGGTCGGCTGTAGCTGCCTGGTTGCTCTCCAGGTGGAGCTTGGGTGGAGGTGGGGGTCTTGGCCTTGCCTCCACTGGGTGCCCTGTGTCGGCGCCTCAGCTGCTGCTGTTAATCTACCGCTGCCGGTGCAGATGGCTCCTCTGATGGCGTTTCCTTGCATGGTTCATCTGCACTCGCCCCAATGTCCTTTTTTACTGTTGCTTTTAACTGTGTGTGTGCATGGGAGTTGGGTTGGGGGGAGGGGGGTATAACTGTGACCATGCTTTTAAATCTGTCGGGGAGGGAAGGGAATGTGGTTTTATGTGGGGTCATTTTAATCTGTAAAGCACTTTGTGATGTAATTTGTTGTATGAAAAGTGCTTTATAAATAAAGTTTGTTTTGATTTGATTTGATTTGATTTGATTTGATTTGATTTGATTTGATTTGATTTGATTTGATTTGATTTGATTTGAACGGTACACCACAACTCCTGGTTCATTACGTACCTTGGTTTCAATTTCACGGTTCGGTTGATTTTTCGTACCATCAGCGAACAAGGTAAGAAAAAAAATTATCTCGTGTAATGACATTTAAAATTAAACTGTATTTGCAGTAAATTTTCCAACAAACTGTTCTAGGACAACATAAAAATGTATAAAATGTGAAATAAATAACATAACAGTTGAAATATTTTCTTTTTAGCAGACAATCTGGGATAAGAAATGAATATTTTAGACTGCCCTACTGTCTTTATCTACAGTGGTAACAAGTTTATCGGGGGTTAAGTTATTACCTGAGCCAGATGACAGGCTGTTGCATGAGTTTTACAGGTGAGGTGGGAGGAATTACACCGCACTGCTAGTCTAATGGTTTAATCACTGCTGCAGAGTTACTTTTTCTCGAGAAGCCGTGGTTTCCAACCCCGGAGTTTCTCTTGGTTTCAATTCAATTCAATTCAGTTTATTTATATAGCGCCAATTCACAACCCAGTGAATCCCAGCAGATTGCGTCAGTCATTGGCGTGGGTTGGGCCCAGTTGATGCAGACGTTCCAACCACAGCAATCCTTCAGCAATCCCTCATACTGAGCAAGCATGTAGCGACGGTGGAGAGGAAAAACTCCCCTTTAACAGGAAGAAACCTCCAACAGAACCAGGCTCAGTAGGAGCGGCCATCTGCCACGACCGTCTGGGTGTTAAAGAAGACAGAGCAGAAACACAGAAGGAACAGAAGATCTGATATAAGAGAACTTTCTATGTTACAGAAAGTAAAAAGTTGATAACAGGACACAGTGGATCATCCCAGTCGATGCCCCCCGTCCAACAGGGCATTGCAGCTTAACAGGATACCAGACCAAGTATATCTTCTATGGGGAGAAAAACACTGAGAGAAAACAAAGTTAACAGTCGAAATAACAGAATGTACTGTAATACAACTGGAGAGTCGTAGGAGAAAAGGAAGTAGCAGAGTGAAGAAAATTGGTAAGTCTGTCCTCCAACAGTCTAAGCCTATAGCAGCATAACTACAGAGATAGCTCAGGATGACCTAAGCCACTCTAACTATAAACTTTATCAAAAAGGAAAGTTTTAAGCCTGGCCTTAAAAGTAAACAGAGTGTCTGCCTCACGGACTAAAGCTGGGAGCTGGTTCCACAGGAGAGGAGCCTGATAACTAAAAGATCTGCCTCCCATTCTACTTTTAGAAATCCTAGGAACTACAAGTAAACCTGCAGTCTGAGAGCAAAGTGCTCTGTTAGGAACATATGGAACAATTAGATCTCTGATGTATGATGGAGCTTGATTATTAAGGGCTTTATATGTAAGAAGAAGGATCTTAAATTCTATTCTGGATTTAACAAGGAGCCAATGAAGGAAAGCTAAAACAGGAGAAATGTGATCTCTCTTTTTAATATTCATCAGAACTCTTGCTGCCGCATTTTGGATCAACTGAAGGCTTTTAATGGCCTTTTGTGGACTTCCTGATAGTAAAGAATTACAGTAGTCCAGCCTTGAGGTAACAAATGCATGGACTAGTTTCTCAGCATCACTCCTGGACAGGATGTTTCTAATTTTAGCAATATTCCCGAGGTGAAAGAAGGAAATCCTAGAAACCTGTTTAATATGGGATTTAAATGTCAAGTCTTGGTCAAAAATAACGCCGAGGTTCTTTACGTTATTACTGGGGGCCAATTTAATGCCATCCAGATGAAGTGATTGACTAATCAGTTTCTGTTTAAGAACTTCTGGTCCAAAGACAGCAACTTCTGTCTTGTCAGAATTTAAAAGAAAAAAGTTTAGGGTCATCCATGTTTTTATGTCTTCCAGACATGCCTGTAATCTACCTAACTGACTGGGTTCATCAGGATTTATAGATAAATATAGTTGTGTATCAACGGCATAGCTGTGGAAATTTATCCCATGCTGTCTAATGATTCTACCAATTGGAAGCATATATATGGTGAAAAGAATTGGTCCAAGCACAGAACCCTGTGGAACTCCACAAGTAACCCTTAAGAGTGAAGATGATTTATCATTTAGATGAACAAACTGGAATCTATCAGACAAATATGATTTAAACCAGCCTAGTGCTGTTCCTTTGATCCCTGCAACATGTTCAAGCCTTTCTAAGAGAATATTATGATCGACTGTGTCAAAAGCAGCACTGAGATCTAACAAAACCAGAACAGACACCAGTCCATTATCTGAGGCCATGAGAATATCATTAGTAACCTTCACCAGTGCTGTTTCAGTGCTATGATGAGCTCTAAAACCTGACTGAAACTCTTCAAACAGCTCGTTACTGTTTAGATGTTCACAGACTTGGTTAGCAACAATTTTCTCAAGGACTTTGGATAAGAAAGGAAGGTTAGATATAGGTCTGTAATTCACTAAGTCATCTTGATCAAGGGAAGGTTTCTTGAGTAAAGGTCATCTTGATCAAAGGAAGGTCTTTCTTTATTATGGCCCTCACCTCTGGAACAGGCTGTGGAGAACATTCATGTTTTTAAGAGCAGGCTCAAGACTCACCTTTTTAGCCTAGCTTTTAACTGATTATTATTTATTATTGTCTGTGTAATTGCTCTACATGTTTTAATAAATTTTATCAGTGTTTTACTACTTAATCTTACCATACTTATTATCTGTTTATTTTATACTTTGCCTGGGTGCTCTCCAGGTGGAGCTTGGGTGGAGGTGAGGGTCTCGGCCTCGCCTCCTCTGAGTGCCCAGGTTCAGTGCTTAGGCTGCTGCTGTTGATCTGCTGCTGCCGGTGCAGACTTGATTATAGATTGCAATTTTCCTCTGTCTTTTGTGGAAAATAAGAGCTTTCGTCACTTTCTGGTTGTGCTGGACGGCAAGTATACCCCAGTCTGTCGCTGAACCCTGACCACAAAAACGGAGAGCCTTGCTGAGGAGAGACGTTAAAGTTAAAAACTCAATTCAGCAACACCAACCATGTTTCAGTCACTGTGGACATTTGGTCTGATCGACAGATGAGGGGATTCCTTGTTGTCACTGTGCACTGGATGGAGAGAGATGCAGAGAGGGTACAGCTAAAGACTAATCTCTTGGCCTGCAACCGCTTCAAAGGCTCTCACACAGCGGAGCGCATCTGTAACCAATTTTAGGCAATATGTGATGAATGCAACATCAATGCTGCTAACATGCGCAAGGCATTTGCGGTCTGCTTCCCCAGCAAACAGGAGGAAGATGATGACGCTGGAGATAATCTTAATGATCCTGAGCTATGGCATGACTTACCCCTAGAAGACCTGCAAACCATTGACACTGCTATGGCAAAGAAACAGCGCCTGTAGTGTTTTGCACACACATTGCACCTGGTTGTGGGAGACGGTTTGAAAGAAACAAAAGTGGCATGTCCTTCTCTCTCCAAGTTATCAAAACTTAGCTCCTTGCTCCACACAACAACAACATTTAAAGACATCTTCGGTAGTGAATTTGGGGAGCACAGAGGCATCCCTACTGCAGTGAGCACGAGGTGGAATTCCACACTGCAGCAGGTGAAAGCAGTCCTTCATTGTGATCAACAAAAGCTCTGCGCAGTTCTTGAGAAGGCCGGTCATAAAGAACTGTCATTCACACCATGAGAGTGGAATCTGCTGAAGGAGTTGGTGGACATCTTAAAACCGTTCGGAGAAGCAACTGATTTGACACAGGGGGAGAAAGTCATTACAATCAGTGCAGTTGTTCCATTCGTCTTGGCCCTCAGTCACAATCTTGAGAACCTGAAGCCTCAAGTTCATTTCCTGAGCGGCCTTGATTAATGTGAAAATGGCTGAGTCCCAAGACGGGATCACTGCTCCTTTTTCAGACACAGTCTACCTGAAAGCAGCTGCCTTGGAATCAGCCTTTTGTCTGCTGTGGATTGAGCCCCATGTGCTGGTCAACCATGTCATCGAGGCAGAGGTGGCACAACGAGTTAAAGGGAAATATTATTGACTTGCAATGCAACTGTTGTGCCACAGATAGGTAGGATTTGGCTATGAATAATTATGAATAATTGCTTAGGGCAATTATTAATAAGATTAATAATTTTATGTAAAAATTACCAAATTTTGGGGCACCATCCTGTTGGATTCCAGGAACATTTATATATATATGTATATATATATAGCCAAATTGTTCAGTCTCAGATAAAAATAAACAATAGATGAAGGAATAAGTTCTAATGCTGTGGACATTAATTGTATGCATCACTCCAAGTAATCCCAGACAACTTCTCTTTAACTTAAGGGGACATTATTTAGAAAATAGAAAATCCCATCTATTCTAAAGCATGCAAAATTTACTACAGATCTTAGACAACAATAATAGGTGAACATTAAACACAATTAATATGAAATGAAATCAGTGAGATAGCTGAGGTTCGGGTCAGAAAAGGAGGGGGGGGCTCACTCCAGGGGGCTCAAATCACAGATAGCCTAGGAGACAAAGTCATAAATCTCAGCTCTGTGCCAAGATGGAGGGGAGCACATGGAGTCTAAGAAAGAATCATAAAACTAGCTTTGGCTAAAGGAGCACATGGGGGAAGCGTCCATGTGGTAGGCCTCTGCTTTAGCGACAGACTAAAGACAATGGAGTTAAACTTTTCAGCTAAGACCAGCTAACGCAGGCCGGACCGAGCCCGACTCTGCCGACGGAGTGATCAGAGAGAGAGAGAGAGAGAGAGAGAGAGAGAGAGAGAGAGAGAGAGAGAGAGAGAGAGAGAGAGAGAGAGAGAGAGAGAGAGAGAGAGAGAGAGAGAGAGAGAGAGAGAGAGAGAGAGAGAGTAAAGGAGAGGAGGAAAAAAAAGAAAGAAAGGTGTAATCTGCTCAGGATAAAACAGACTGTTTCAAACAGCAATTTTAGCTCAGACTTATACGTGCAGCGACGCAAACAGGTACAGCGCTTAAAAACACTAAACCAACAATGACCGAGATCTAACTCGTTAAAACTCTATTTTCTCTATTTATCTCCACCCAGACACAATACTAGTATAAATGAACCGGTTCAGTCCTACTTCGCCTTGAAGGAGGTCCAGTCCACTAGGAGAGCAAATTGTGTCCGTGGTTGAGCAAGAAAAGGAAGAGTTATAAAAAAAACCTGTACAGGATTTTAAGGACCGTGTGGCCCAAATGCAGGCTGGATGGCCTGTACGTCGACGTCTGATGAACTGTCTGGGAACAGTTGTGATATAGCTCACACGAGATACACAAATCGTATGAGCCCTGCGAAGCGAGTTCTGCCCCGGTCCAGCAGGTTAGAACAAAAGAGAATCTTCACCGGTGAGATGTCCTCTATTCAGCGATAGTTCATCCAAGAACTTCTGACTGGAGAACAGTTTGAAAATGGGCGCGACTCCCCTCTTATACCCCCCTTTGGCCATGATGTCATCGCCGATGTCACCATGGGTGGTCACGGACCAATAGGAGTGTGTTGGGGGTCACTGCTAGGATTGCTGGGAAATGTGGTCTTCCAATAGTCTGTTCAGTTCATCTTATTATAAATGTAATCACAACATCCCCCCTTAGTTCTGAAGCATTGAACCAATGTTCAGTCTTTGGAACTAGAAGTTGATTCATTTTCTATGTGAACCAGGAAATGTTGCTGTCCTTCTGCGGCAGGGAAGGTTTAACAGTTCAGTCCATTCGAAGAACAATGAAAAAAACAATATTTTGGTCCCAGCAGAACTTAAATGCAATGTAAAATAATTTGATCTTAATCTGATCTAGGATCTAATCCTTCTAGTGCTCCAGTGGAGCGAGTTCTCAGCCATGCTCTCTCTCTCTCTCTCTCTCTCTCTCTATGAAGCATGAGACCCTAAACAAGGGTCACTGCAAAAAAACTCAAACTACCAGTGTAGTTCTGGAAAATGTACACACAGAAAGGCCTTTTGTCAGGTGTCTCTGTTTGAGGGGAAACCTCATGTAACAGGATTGCTGGTTGAGGCGGTAGATTATGGACTATGATTCCGGTTAGAGAATCAAAGGACTCAGAAAGAGAGATCTGTTGTCTTCTTTAATAAAGATTATTAGGCTTTACAGTCCTCGTACAACATTGGTTGTGTGTGTATGTATGTGTGTGTGTGTGTGTGTGTGTGTGTGTGTGTGTGTGTGTGTGTGTGTGTGTGTGTGTGTGGTCTGAAAGAAAGACAATAAAAATAGTATTACAAAAGTTGCATAAAATGTCATATTAGCATATGATTTCAAGGTTAACCAGTAATTGTCAAAACTGATACTTAAACATTATACAACAGCATGGATGAAATATTATTGGAAAAATGATATGCTACAATTCCTACCTTTAACATTAATAGAAGCAAAGCACACTTAATCAGTTGTAAACCATATCAAAGAATGTAAACATTACTCCTAACAACCCAGTATGGTCAAATTACACAATACATGGAGTTGCAATATCAGCATTTAAACTTGATACTTACTTATAATTAAGTCAGCACAATAGTCAAATTAACTGCAGTACAATCTAAGTTAAAGTGAAGCTAACTACTCATGAAACAGGTTGTTTGGATAAATCAAACTTAACTTATTTCTCTGTAACAACACAAACTGGAAGAATAATCAAATTATCCATAACTAAGAAGTGGAAAGCACACATAATAATAGGAACACAGTAAAAGTCCACAGAGCTTCACACAGCCTGCTTGCTGCAAAGTTTGCTTCCTGTCAGTGTGGCTGAACATGTCCAGACTATTTCTGCTGACATCTTCCTCATTCGACCAGCAGATGCTGCTGTTGGGCTTTTCATCTCTAGGGCTTTCTCACAGTCTCTTAGATCTGAGCTGAAGAAAACAGCTACAGGAAGGAGAGACAAGCTTTCATGTGCTGTCGATAACAAACCTGCGACGTCATTAAACAAACTGGAATAAAAGGAAAACTGATGTGTAAATTATTAAACTAAAACTTGAAAAATAGGTCATTTAAGATTAATGTGTGTGCTTCAGGTAAATCAGGTTTGTGTTCACTAAACCAGTTACCAAGAAAACCCAATTTGAACAGACAGTTTCTGATGGGAACAGTGATTGTGGTCTCTATCTATCGACCCATCATCTGCTGAGATCAGGTCACAGGGGTAACAGGTCCAGGAGGGAAACCCAAACATCCCTCTTCCTGTCGACGCCCCCCGGCTCATGAATAGTGATTCATGAGCCGGGGGGCTAAAACTCTTATGCAAAATCTGCCTCTCTGTTCCATTAGAAATGGTGTGTTGTCCTCCTTGCACAATGAGATAATTGATGGTTATGGAAATAATCCCGACCTGAAGTGACAGGATAGTCATCAGGTTCATGCATGGGCCAAAGTAATATACGTTGTTTTCCGTATTTCTGTAGGTCACGTGCAGTAGATTATGATCATGCAAAGGGTAAGTAAATATCTTATCATCAAACTAATTTTGATATTGGATGAAAAAAATACCTTGAGTAAATATGAAAAGCAATTTTCAAATGATGACGTCATTCATTAAGGGGGAAATTATCCAAAGCATCCTGGATTTAGGTGAACAAGTAATTGCCCCCTAAACCTAAATAAATTCCACACTAAATAAATAACTAGTTGGTTCAACCCATCAAGAGCTGTGATAACTGCCTTTAACATCACCACCGAGGAACTCTGACCCACTCTCCTGTGCAGAGATTCTTTGATTCTGCCATTGTGGCGGGTTTTGTTTTGTATAAACGAAGTGGTTAAGGTCAAACCACAGTATCTGAAAGAGATTCAGATCCAGACTTTGACTAGGCCACTCCAATACGAAATTGTCTTTAAGCCATTCAGACTTGCTTTGGATCATTTTCCTGCTGCAGAACCAAAGTGAGATCGAACTTAAGGGCCAGTACTGATAGCTGGACTATATCCTGCAGGATGTTAATGATTCCATTGATTATGGCAAGTCATCCAGGTCTTGAGAAAACAAAGCAGCTCCTCTTGTTTTATTATGATTTAACTCTGACTGAACTACATTTTTAGAAAACTGAGTTGCACACCTTTTTGTTGTGTAATCACTTGAAATAGTCTATTTTGTCTGTAGCAGCAGTGATTCATGCAATTCAATTTTAACCTCCACCCCACCCTGAAGGGAGTGTACAACCCAGTCTAATTTATGTGCATAAAATAAATTTAAAAATAAAAATTAGCTGTTGGAGGTTTGCAGTGATAGACTGCGAAGCAAATCCTTTATTCGTTTTGCATAATGCAAAGCTCTGAGTGTGACTCTTAACCTTCATTACAAACCTAACAGAGACAGAAGCATTGCGGCGCTATGAAAGCAAACTTCGGACATTAACGAAGACTCAAACAGAATTGAATAACACTAACTAGGTGGGTGTTGAACTTGAGCATTTTCAGTTAAAGCTTCTTCATTAAGACATTTTTCAACCAAATCTTTGTTTTTCATAATGATGTCAACTTTTGCCAATTATATCTGTTAAACCATACATTATCTTTAAAAGCTGGGTTAGGTTTATGTTTCTCTGTCCTAATTTGTCCCTCTGTGTGTTTCTCATCAGGTCTGATCTGTCAAATGTGGCAGATATGCTGGGTAACACCTCATTCATCTCATATCATGATTCGCCCAATCGCTGCTTTATCTTTACGGTCAGCAACTTCATCATTACCTGCATCAGTGCAATAAAAATCCTCCTCCTTCTTCCTCTGTCCTGCTTCATCCTCTACCACGGCCACCAGAAATGGCAGCGGCAACGTTCCTTTAAAACAGCGAGCCACTCTGACATCTTCACCTACCACCTGGCTGTCATGGAGCTCATCTGGGTCTTCGGGTGCTTCTTTGCTCTTGCTGGCTCATATACCAATCTCACACAGATTCTGAGCGTAGGAACATTGTTTTGCTACACTCCTTTCTTTGGAGAGTTGGTCTTTAACCTGCTAACATGTGTAGAACGATACTTGGCTGTAGTTCACCCCCTCACCTACCGGGGTCTAAAAAACTACCGTGGGATCAGGATCAGAAACGTTAGCATCGGATGCACCTGGCTGCTCTGCTTTGGACTGACAATCATGTTTTGGGGCTTAAGCTTACAACATGCAATCATCATTGTATTCTTCTTTTTTACTCTCTCCATATTGACCATATCATTCTGCAGCGTCTCCGTTCTCTGCATTCTGATTCGTCCGGGGCCAAGAGAAGGGGGCGGGGACAAAGCTGGGGTTGACTATTCAAGGCGGAGAGCTTTCTACACCATCACGGTCATATCCTGCGTGGTATGGCTGTGGTTTGTCGGGCTCCTTGCATGCCACTCTTTAAACGCTGCATCTGTTCAGGTGAGCGAGAGCATTCTATGCTTGGTGTATGCAAGCATCAGCTGGTTTGGTGTGCCATGCTCTTTGGTGTCACCTCTCCTTTACCTACACAAGACCAGGAAATTGTCATGTTGTAGCATTAAGTAGCACTTCTCAGTTCATCTTAGTGAACCAGAATGTTTTGATCATCTTCTCATCAAGTAAAACTCTGAATTTCTGTCATGCCCAGGTCTTGATTAGTATGTGTTGCGGTCTCTGACCTCATGAGAGAGAGAGCTCTTTCTCCTCCTCTGTTTCAGGTCCGTCTTACTGCCACAGCTGAGATGTGTTGCAGCTCTTCAGCTGCTGAATAAACAATACCATCTAAAGTACCCCACCCTTTTGCCTGGGCCTGGAACTGCAGGGATTTTGTCTGTAATTTGTTAAAGACTTGTGATGTGGTTTCTGTGTGAGTAAATGTGTACATTTTTAAAGTGAGGAAGCTGGTTGGGGCTCTCCACCATTTTTGTTCTCGTGTCTTTTCACCTGTCTTGTGTTTAGACGGGAAGCTCAGCCATTGTACCTTTTGTTTCTTGAAAAAAAAGAGTATTTTGGTTTTAACTAGAAAAGGGGAGGAGGTGTTGTTTGTTGTTTTGGCCTTGGAGACCCTTGTAATGGAAAATGTTATTTTTGTTAGAGTCTAATGACTGTACGAAACATGTTTATTTTATCATGCTTATGACTGATGCAATCTGCTGGGATTCCTTAAATAGGAAACTTTTTAACTAATTGGAATGTTTGTATAAATGTATTGAAATGACTTCTTGTTAAGTGCCTTGAGAGGACATCTGTTGTGAATCGGCGCTATATAAATAAATAAACTGAATTGAATTGAATGGGGTTCTCTACATGCCGCTCTGAAGGATGCTGCTGGAGCTGTGGTTAAAGAAAGTTCTCGCAATGACAATTCAATTCACAAATCCTCATTTATCCCAAAGGCAAATTAAATGTTGCCGTATTTCATTTAATCCAAGTGTCCTCAAAGACTCGTTGCGCATTATGATGATGTGAGCAGGAAGGGTCTCCAGTTTACACACTCTGACTGAAGACTGTTGCTTAGGGGTGTAACGGTACACCACAACTCCTGGTTCAGTACGTACCTTGGTTTAAATTTCACGGTTCGGTTTATTTTTTGTACCATCAGGGAACAAGGTGAGAAAAAAAATTATCTCGTGTAATGACATTTAAAATTAAACTGTATTTGCAGTAAATTTTCCAACAAACTGTTCTAGGACAACATAAAAACATATAATAAAATGTAAAATAAATAACATAACAGTTTAAATATTTTCTTTTTAGCAGACATTCTGGGATAACAAATGAATATTTTAGACTGCCCTACTATCTTTGTCAACAGTGTTAACAAGTTAATTCGGGGTTAAGTTATTACCTGAGCAAGATAACATGATGTTGCATGAGTTTTACAGGTGAGGCGGGAGGAATTACAGAGCACTGCTAGTCTAATGGTTTAATCACTGCAGCAAAGTTGTTATTTTTTTCCACCACCAAGTATTTTTATTTATTTTCATATAACAAACATAACAAAAAGAAAACGAAACATGTACCACTCACACACACATTCACATCATCAGAGACCTGCACCTATCAGAGATGAAGTAAACCAACATTTCCATGTCAAGTTTTAAGTTACAAGAAAATCTAATTTAAAATAATAATAAAGGATAAAAACAAATGTAAAAAAGAGAGACAAAAAGAAGAAAAATGGCATGGCTCTACCTTACAGATGATATAATAATCATGTAAGGCTCCCATAATTGTACAAAGTCCTTTATTTTACCCTTGGAGATATAAGTCAGCCTTTCCAGTCCAATGCACTCTGAAAGTTGTTTTATCCATTGTTTTATAGAAGGTGCTTCCATGCTCTTCCAATTCAAAGCAATGGCTCTTCTGGCCTGTAACAATCCAAAGTCCAATAATCTAATATGTTTCTTTGTTTGTAAGAAGCCTGTAGGATATATTCTCAGTACACAAAGTTTGGCACAAAGTCGTATTTTAAGATTAAACAGTTCTGACAAACAGTTTATGACATCCTTCCAGAACTTTATTCTATCAGAACATTCCCATAGACAGTGAATTACAGTTCCTTCATAATTTTGGCATTTTGTACATATATCAGGAATATTGCTAGACATATGATTAAGTTTTTCAGGTGTTATATAAACTCTTGTCAACCATTTATACTGTAATAATTTAAGCCGTGTGTTTATGGTTTGTTTTTACGCCTTTAAACATGCTTCAGTCCATTCAAATTCCTCTATTTCTTCTTGTATGTCTTTCCTCCATGCGTTTAATTTGTCTACAGCAGACTCTTTAGAGTTAGACATTATTAAATTATAATATTTTGACAATTAGCCCTTTTCACCTCTTTGTCCAATTATTTCCTCAATTAATGACAGTTTGGGGATGTACATAATATCTGTAGACCTGGAAGACATAAAACTTTTAAGTTGTAAATATTAAAAAAAATGTTTTGAGAGAATTTGGTGTTTATCACACAGTTCTTGGAATGTAAGAAGTATTCCATCCATATACATGTCTTTAATAGTCTGAATACCTTTAGTTTTCCATAGTTTAAATCTTCCATCCTTTTTGCCAGGTGTAAACTGATCATTATTCCACAATGGAGTGAACTGCGATAAAATGTTAGATTCTTCCACATGTTTCTGCGCTGTGTGCCACACAATAATAGTATTCCTCAAAAAAGGATTCTTTGTTTTGTTTTTTAATGTACGTAAATCTGCAGAGTAAATATAGCTATATATTGGTAAATCTGGAATAGACTGTTGTTCAATATTTACCCAAGCTGGTGGTACATTTGTACTAAAGTCATATGAACATGATGTTAATTGGGCTGCCATGTAGTACCATTTTAAATTTGGGAGTTGAAGACCACCTCTTTCATAGGGTAGATATTGTAACTTAAAACAAAGTCTTGCTTTTCTATTATTCCAAATGAATTGACTAAATAGTTTGTTTAAGTCATCAAAAAAAGATATTGGTGGTGGCAATGGGAGCGCCTGAAACTAATACAGAAATTTAGGCAAGATTGACATTTTTATAATATGTATTCGTCCTATAGTTGATATACTGTAGGTAAGTTTGACCAGCGATTTAGCATTTCTGTGACCTCCTTTCCTAGGGGGCTGTAATTTTCATTAACAATTTTATTTAGCTGTGGAGTAATTTTAATGCCTAAATATTTGAAACCATCCGTGGCAATAGTAAATTCAGTGCGTATTACGGGATTTCGCCTTTCTTCCTTGTTCAAAAACATAAGAACTGATTTTGTATTGTTAATTTTGTATCCGGAGAATTCTCCAAATTCTTTAATCAAATTCACCAAGTTAGGGATGGTACTCTGTAGGTTTGTCAGGAAGAATATAATATCATCAGCAAATAATGAGAAGGTGATTCATTCCCCCAATATTAATGCCCTTTATTCCCCCATGGCCCCTCACTGCCATGGCCAGTGGTTCCAAGGCTAATATGAAAAGTAACGGGGACAAGGGACATCCTTGTCTAGTTGAACGATGTAAATAAAATGGTTTTGAGATGTTATTGTTGGTTAAAATTTGCGCTGAAGGCT
Source organism: Valencia hispanica (assembly GCA_963556495.2). Taxonomy (NCBI): domain Eukaryota; kingdom Metazoa; phylum Chordata; class Actinopteri; order Cyprinodontiformes; family Valenciidae; genus Valencia; species Valencia hispanica. Next base: position 45,941,109 of record OY747714.1, on the reverse strand, counting down.
TTGTATATAATAACTTGATCGATTGAGTTAACGTTTCTCCTAAGCTGTATCTTGGAAGTAGTGTCATAAGATAGCTCCACTCTATTCTATATCGAAAACTTGACACGAATCTACTGCAAGCATTGGGGTGTCTTTTGCGTTGTGTTTCTCGTATAATATATTTAAGACACGCCTAATATTATGATATCCTTGTCTATTTTTAATGAAACCTTGTTGATCATCAACTATCAATTTTGGCATATGTTTTTAGCATTCTGTTGCTGGCTTGTTTGGTTTTATGATAAGAGTGATAGTGGCTAATCGTAGCGTGTCTGGAAGTAGACCCAAATCAAAAGACTCTGAACATATTGAGTAGTGGCTGTATTAATTTGTCCTTAAATAGTTTGTACAATTCTGCCGGTAGTCCATCCGGCCAGCTGCTTTGCCGCTAATCTTTTCTCCTATGGCTTCTAATATATCTTGAGCTGTAAGTGGGCTGTCAAGTGCCGTTCTATCTTCTTCTGACAAAGTTTGAAATCGTTAATTTTGAAAAAAATCTATTTTGGACGTCTTCATTTGGGTTACACTCAGATACACATAATAATTTAATAAAAAAATCCCTAAAGCTGTCATTTATTTCTACTGGGTCAGTGGTCCGTTTTTTTTAAGAGGATTTTATCTCAAGGATTGCTCTGTCAGCCTGCTGTTTTTTAATTCTCCAGGCTAGTAACTTGCCTGCTTTTTCTCCCTGGTCATAAAATGCTTGTTTTGTCCACATTAGAATTTTTGCTACTTTGTCAGTTGTTAATTTGTCATATTTAGCTCTCCTTACTAGTAGTCTCTGCTTTTTTCCAAAATCGTTGCTCTCGTAAAGTTCATTTTCTAAAGTCTTGATATGACGATCCAATAAGATAATTTCTTGATTATATTTTTTTTACTTTGTTTACTTGTATAGCCAATAATCTCTTATATAAGCTTTGAATGCCTCCCATCTTATACTGGCCCGAGGTTTCTTCCTTATTGCATTCAAAATAATTATCTGTACATTTTTCAACAAAGTTTACAAAAGTTGTATCTTTTAACAAATAAGATTGCAGTCGCCATCTTTTTGGACATCTTTCCTCCCTACCTAACCGTATTTTCAGAGACCGGTCATGACCACTTAATACAATACTATCATAGCAGCAGTCTTCTACATGGGGTTCCAGCTCCATGGATAATAAAAAATAGTCAACACGAGATTGAGTTTTATGAATACTAGATAAACATGAATACTTTTGTTCGGATTAGAGCTCCTCCAAATGTCCTTTAATCTTAGGTCTTGGATATAACCATTGATTAATTTTCTAGTTTTAACATGTGTATTATCTTTTTGTGAGGATCTATCTAGTACTGGATCCAAATTACAATTGAGATCTCCTCCTATGACATACAAGCCCTCCAAATTAGAAACATTCAAAAATACTTTTTCAAAAAAGGATGATGTATCCTCGTTAGGTCCATAAACATTTATAAAGTTAATTATTTGTGATAAAATATTACCCTGCACAATAATATGGCGCCCCCCTGGATCTATTATGAGTTTAGATTTTTTAAATGGTTTTGATTTATGTTTTACAAACCCAACACCTCTAGCATGGCTTATAAAAGGAGCATGAAACACTTGGCCTTGCCATCTTTTGGTCAACCTTTATATATATGTTGTGGTTAAGTGTGATTCTTGAATAAATACAATTTAAAATTTTAGATATTTTATCCTGTTCAACACTTGCTTCAATTTAATTAACTTTCTCAAACCCCTGACATTCCAACTAGTGACTGTAACATTGAAATTACCTTCTACTTTAGCCTATTGCATTCTTATTTATTTGTCTGGAATCTTAAAAGTAAATAAAATGGTGCAAGTTCTTACACATTCATACACACTCTCATTCAAAAAAGAACCCCTGAACATTTGCACTTCCACCAGTGGATTGCATTCCCCATCCCTTAGAACACAATAGGTCATTGGGACGCTGGTCCACAAATGTGGGGAGCAACTAGTCAACATGATCCAAAAATAAAATTTGCATCTCTAAACCATGCTATCAAAGACTGTGACCATCTACCCTTATGAATAAAGCTTATATAACTTTCAAAACGTAACTGCCAACAGCACAAATTGGGTATTTAAAGTTTCTTTAAAAAAAAACAATAAAAAAAACGCTGATACCACTATAAAAAGGATAACTTAAGAGGAAAAAGTGAGAAAGGTAAGGAACAACAAATAGAGTTATATTAAATAAATTAATAAACAAGATTAAAATAAACTATCAGCAGTATTCTAACTAATACCTCTTATCCTTCTTAATGGTTTTATTCAGTGTCTGTCATATGTCACTCATGTTCAAGTCCGGTATCTGCTGTGGAGGGAGGCCTTTGTAGAACTCTTCAGCTTGTTGTGGAGTTGTGAAGAGGTGAATCTTGCTGCTGTATAGGATTCTCAGCTTGCACGGGTTGTACTGGAATCCACGAAAAGCAATAATGTCAATAAAACGCTGTATCACAGGTTGAAATCCTTTCCTGACACGAAGGGTTTCTGCGGAGAGATCCTGCACAAATGTGATTTTCAGCCTATCATGCTAGATCTCTCTTTTCCTTGATTCTCGATAAACGAACTCCTTATCTTGAAACTTCAAGAAACGGACCAGGACAGCCCTGTGTTGATTTGATTTGCCCGGGTCTAGCGTGCGATGAGCTCGTTCCAGTGTAAATGTATGCTCCGGTGACAACCCCAGCCATGTTGCCAGCATATCCCGTACAAAGTCGATAAGTGGCTGCGTTCCTTCTGCTTTTTCACGTATTCCAAATACTCTCCGATTTTTCCTTCTCCCCCTATTCTCTAGCTCGTCCGTTTTATTCTCCAAAAAAGCGATTCGTTTAAGAGCAGGTTGCAGAGATGACTCTGTTTCACTTTGTTTCATCTCTGCTTTCTGCGATGCTTTCCTCTGCTTGTTCCATGCGAGTTTCAGTCTGCTCAATGCGAGCCGTATTATTCACAACTTCTTGCTTTATCTCAGTGACTTTCCCTTCAAGTATTGTAAGCGTATCAGTCATACCCGTAAGTTTCTGGTCAATACCCTCAAGTCTTGTTCCAAAGTCGGATCGCAGTGATTTGAGTTCGCACATAACTTTTTCAAAGCTAGCCATATTAGAATTAGCCGCTTTAGCACCTTCGCTGTTCAAGGCGCTCGGAGTTTGTGGAGTTGTTTTGGAGATATTCCTGCGTCCACGAGTGAAGATTTCACACTCTTTTACAGCTGAGGGTTTTGGTATGTCACCCCACGTAGTTTCAAAAAAGTGTTGGCAGTTCTTAAGGCTTTTTTTGTCAGAAAAAAGAGATGCAGCTGCCGTCCTCTCTGCTGCAGAGTTACTTTTTCTCGAGAAGCCGTGGTTTCTTACCCCGGAGTTTCTCTTGGTTTCATTTGTTCTATTTTTATTTGGTCTTTTATGGATTTCTATATGAAAACAAAAAATGATATTAGATAAATACATTTATTTTAGTATAGATGTGGGACACTGAGTTGGGGACGGTTCTCTTTCCGGTCAACTTCCAGCTGCAAAACAACGCAAACATCACTGAATAATTCAAGGAAGATACATTTTATCACACATTATTACAGTCAGATTGCTACATTAAGAGAACGGCACCAACAAGGGAATCTAAGTGGTCTCCTTCGGCTCAGTAAATGAGCTACGTCTAGCCGAGGAAACCCCGCCCCATCAGGGCATGCTCACTACCTAAACAGGAAGGAGGCCTTGGTTTCAGTGCGGGGCCTTCCCGAGGCTGGCAAAGGGAGAGCGGAACCCCAGGACTGAAACTAGGTAGGAGCACTGGGTGAGAAATAAGGGGAAAAACTGTGGGATAATAAGCCTCACAGAATCATGTCAAAACATTGTATCTCATAAAAGAAAGGAAAGGGGAGTCATGTGTTAGTTATGTTAGTTATAGTTAGGACAAAGGTCATAAAGCTCTGGGCCAAGATGGAGGATAGCACATGGAGTGTAAAGAGACAAAGGTCCATAAAACCAGCTTTGGCTAAATTGGTGCAGAGTGTGCATAGTGTGTACTGTCCACATGGAAGGCCACAGCTTTAACTAACAGACAGAGAACAACTGAGTTAACCTTTAACCCTTTAACCTTTCAGCTAACAGACCAGCTAACGCAGGTCAGACCGAGCCCGACTCTGCCGACCAGGTCATCAGAGAGCAAGAGAGAGAGTAGAACGAGGAAGAGAGAGAGAAAGAGTGGGATCTGCTCAGGATAATAAACAGTTTAAAACACACAGCAAATGAAACAGCTCACAAACTTATGCGTGCGGCAACACTAAATGAGCCAACACGTTCAGAGCTTAAAAACACTTTAACCAACAATGAACGATGTCTAACTCTTTCTGAACTATATTTTCCCCATTTATCTGCCCAGACACAAGATTAGAATAAATGAACCGGTTCAGTCTTACTTTGCTTTGAGGGCGGTCCAGTCTACAAAGAGGGAGCATAATGTGTCCATAGTTGAGCAACAGGGGAAAAACAGAACCTTTCGCAGGGGTTCTTCAGGACCATGGTCCCAGTTGCAGGCCGGACGGTTGCGAATCGACATTGTAAAGACTTGTCTCGGAACAATTCTAATGTCAACTAGGGCTTGGTATGCAAACACACGCTGGTTGGTTTTAAAAGTGGTTTCTTTCCCGCCCTGCAGGTCAGAAGTCACATGGATTCATTGATGAATAGCGTGTCTCCTAAGAAAAGGTGTCGCTCGCTGCTGACCCTTTCTATAAACTTCGTGATGTCATCGTTGGCCAGGGCCAATGGAAATGTTTTGGGGTCACAGCTAGGAATGCTGGTACATGCAGTCTGTTCAGTTCATTTGTGGAAAGGGGATCCCCAGCATTGCTAATCCACCTCAATTGCTTTTGTAACTCTTCGTTAAATTTTATTATTTGATCATATGGTTAGAAAGCTGGACAGAGAGACGTTGAAGCAGAGGATATGATCCTTGTCCATTATGATGACTTTGTCTGAACTTCCTCCTTCTCTCTCTGCTCTTTGGTCCTGCTCTGGATCCATGAAGTCTCTTTTTCAACTCCTCTGGAATTTGGGGTTGTAGTTCTGGTATAATTTGAGCTTTTACGATGCGAATCAGCTGCTACCGTTTTAACTGTCCGAAAATAAAAAAGTAAGATAAAAAAATCTTCCAGCTACACAGCATCCAGAACCAGAGGGAATAACTGTTCAAACAGCAATGCTTCAACCTAAAAACACGACAAACAAAAGTGTACAAACAGAACCAAAGTAACAGAGCAATGTCCTGGAGAAATTCCAGTCTGGTTTCAGGGTGAACCACAGCAGCAAGACGGCCCTTTTGAAGATTTTAAATGATTTTAGATTAAACTATGATGCACAGGGTGACAGTGTTGGTTCTACTGGATCTAAGCGCTGCCATTGATACAATAGACCAAACTATTCTTTTAACCCATTTAAAACAGATTGGTCAGATTGTCTGGTGCTGTTCACATCTGCTGGTTCACATCCTATCTCACAGACAGGACTTTTAAGTTTAGATATCTGCTCGTCTAAGTTCCACAAGGTTACATGTGGTGTGCTCCAGGTTTCATTTTTAGGCCCAGTGCTTTTTAACCTCTACATGCTCCCTCTTGGCAGTGTCATCAGAAGACATGAAGTTAACTTTCACAGTTATGCTGATGATACACAGTTGTACATCTCCATGTCTCCCGATGACACACGGCCAATGGATGCACTTTTTAACTGCATTTTAGACATCAAATCCTGGATGGCAGAAAACTTTCTCCAGCTCAACCAGGACAAAACTGAAGTTTTAGTCATTGGTCCTGAGGCTCAGAGAGAGAAATATTTACAAAAATACAATCACTGTCTTTTAATCCATCCATACTAGTGAAGAACCTGGGCATGATTTTTGAATCTGAGCTTAATTTTATCCCCCACATTAAAAATATTACTAAAATAGGTTTTTATCATCTAAAAAACATTGCCAGAGTCCGCCCCATTCTCTCTCTTAATGGTTTTTAGGTGTCTTAATGGTCTTGGGCATCCATAACTTTCTGAAATGCTTTTACCATATAAACTTTTGTAGTCTCTGCGCTCCTCTGGCAGCCGTCTCCTTGTCATCCCTAAAGTCAGGACACACACTCATGGAAAGGCGTCTTTCCATTATTATGGCCCTCACCTCTGGAACAGGCTGCCAGAGAACCTCAGGGCCGCAGAGAACGTTCATGTTTTTAAGTGCAGGCTCAAGCCGACTGACTATCCATTGCCTATTTATCTGCTCTAATGTTTTAACTGCTTTTTTGCCTTGTATTTATCCCATTAAGTGTATGTTACTTTGATTTATTTATTTGCTCATACATTTATCCATCGTCTACTTATTTTATTTATCTATTTATTTATTTTAACATGTTTCCCTTTTATTTTACACAAATTAATAATCATATTGTTCCAGTGTTTCCTCTGTGGGAGCCCTCTGCATTGGGAGCAGTGGTCAGCTGTGGCTGTCTTGGCGCTTTCCGGGTTGTGTTTGGTTGGAGGTGGTGTCCCGGCCCCGCCTCCATTGAGCGCCCCAGGTTGGACCCTTGGCTTCTGCTGTTGATCTGCGGCTGCCGGTGCAGATGGCTCTCTCGATGGCATTTCCTGCTCTAACCTGGCTCATCTTGTCCATTTTAGAGCCCATTTTATTGTGTATTTTAAAGACCTCACGACACAAAGTTGACATTTTTAAACATAACATAAAATAAAGAAATCTGAACCCAATGGACTATGTCAAATTCATAAACACGCCTTGTATATTCATACTGAGAGCAAAAAACCGCCGCGGTGACTAGCATTTTAATACTGTCTGTGTTTCTCAATGTCAAGGCGCCTCGCCTACCGAGGCATGTATCCTCGGTAGGCGAGGCGCCTTGCTAACGAGGACACTGTCCTTCCTTGGTCAATGAAAACAGTTAAATGGAACAGACTTACATCACGTGACCGCGGCTGCCCAGGGCCCGCCTTTTGCTTACGCGCTCTGTTTACGTCCCGCTCATCGTTATATTTTATACGTTTAAGTTTCAATATAGCTGTATAACGAGAGCTTTAATTTTTAAATTGTGTTTATATTGGTTAAATCAAATGTGAAAGCGAGTTAGTACCTGCTAACAACCGAAGTTGCAACTTCGAGAATACCGCGATGTATTCTGGGAAATTTTTGACCAAGGGAAGGCATCAAGGAACCTCCCATGTATCCTCGGTCAGTTAGCTAAACGGCAGACAGACGGAGGACAGACGCCTCGGTAGCACATGAACATTGGAACACGCCTTGGCGGTCCCTGATGACGTATCTCCTAGGCAACCGGGACCAAGGTATCAAGGCGCGGTTCCTTGGCATTGAGAAACAGCCCTTGTATAACTCCGCACTGAACAAGCCTAAAACCGGAAGTGACGTTAACCAGAGAACGCATTCTGTTTGTTGACACGTATGACAGCGGCTTTTCAGCTGTGACTGGGACCGCTATTTTCTGTTTTTGACAAAGAAAAGTGATCGCAATGCCTTCGCGTTGTGTTGGGAGATTTTGCTCATATACAGACAAGGACTGTGAGTTTATTTAAGTTTCCCAAAGACCCAGAGTTACTGTCTAAGTGGGAGAAACAGGTTAGAAGCTCCCATGAGGAGTGGGCTCCCTCTTCCTCCTCCTCTCTCTCTTCTCCACCACTTTTCTAAACCTGGTGAATTTATTACCAGCGCAGATCTAACATCCACTCGTGCTCCCAGCACAATTTCTACATAATCAGTATCTGAACGGTCTATTATTTAAATGACTCCATTGCACTTTCTCATACAGTCATGATTTCTTTCTGCGCAGATGCTGCAGCGTTCTTAGCAGTGGATACGTCAAGGTTTAAGTCCGGATGCAAACATGTTCAGGTCCGAGTCCTGCAGTGCCGCTGGTTCCCGTTTCAAGATGGAAAAATACATCAATTAAACTTCATGGGTCTGGCTCAGGAAGTTTCCTTACTGCAGGTTAAAAATATTAATTGAATACTTTTGTTTGTTTACGACTCCCAAAGAGAATGGTGTTGATATGTTGTGTTTGTGGGGAGAACATGGCAGAATATTCCCCCAGCTTTGCGCTGGCAGCGGAATGTTCCCGCTATCCTGCGCTGCCAGAGAGACATTTATCTGCGACTGAATTTGTGATTCAGGAACGGAGAGCGCAGATAAAGCCAGGGACTGTGGACAATATTTGGTTTCTGGGCAGAGATCTCTACATTCAATTCATTTCAGATGTACAATGTTTCAAAGAAATAAAAGGGACATGATTCATTGTGATATAATTTACAATCGCTTGGGGATTGTGTTATTTTCTGTCTTTGATCGGTTTGTTAAAACTGTAGCTTAATGGAAAAATGTAAAATCCGTTGTTAACGTGCGGCAGGAAAATCGAGTGAGAGAATGAAGCAGGTCATCATCAGACAAAAGTTCACTTTCTGACGGGCGGATCAGCCTCTCCACTACTCCATCAGGTAGAGAGTGCGTTCACAGAAAGGAATAGGAATATCATCTGAAGAGTGTTTGTGTGAGGAGCTTTAGCCGTCGGTTTATTATGACGCAACCACTATTCATCAGTACAATAATTAGAAACACACGTGGACCCGCAAACTAACAGCCGTCCTTCATTGTGAAAGTTTACAATTTACGCCACCGACCACTTGATGCAGACGAACAGTCATTTTCAACTTAATTTCATCTGCTCCATGTGTGATGGCACGACGGAGATTCTTTCTTCAGATTGTTCGGGCTGAAAATCAATGAAGAATTAAATAATATTGAATGTCAAGTGAACTGTCAAAGACAGAAAATAACGGGATCCCACATTAAATGTAAACCAGAGTAGAAATAATAATTTCTCTTGTATTGCTTTGGAATATTCCACCCGCAGGTAGCCGGCCCATGCATGCAGGACTCTGAACTGTTAAAGTTTCCCCTCACAGAACAACGGCGAGGCTTGTAAAGGGAACGCGTTTTTATTACTGCGCATATGGCCTATATAGCCCACGGCCGAATAATTATAGGCTATATGAATAATCAATAATTGTCCCCAGAAGTTTTAAAAACAAACTGACGCCCTTGTCCAGGAGAGACGGGAGCAGTTTTGCTATAATTATGAATAATTCAAACTCTATTTAGTGTCTGACAAATAAATTAAATAAACGTGTTTCACCTGAAACTAATAATTTGGTACGATAATCATAAAGAAGAATTCTAACGAAGTCAGTCTTAGGCTACTTGCTTTGTTGTTTGCCTTGAATGTTTACCTACAATATGATTTTTATTTTTCCGATATCAGTCTCAGACCTTATAAATTAGTACGTCTGGATTAGTTTATTATTTTTAGTTTTAAAACTGATTTAGCGTATTTACATTATGTAGGGTAATGTTTATTGTTCAGGTCACTACTAAAATCACTACACGTTAATATTATTATGCTCATTTATATCATTTTGTTTATTTTTTTTTCTTTAAAAAGAAGCCACGATTAAGAGTTATTTCTAATCCTTACCAACCAGCGTTTCCCTGACGTCACTTCTCCCGCTAGCTTCTCTGACCCGCTTTCTTCTCCCATCTCAGTCGTTCTGTTCGGCTCGTATCTGTACGGTTCTAGGCCTCTAGAAGCACCAGAACCGGCTGCATTTTCCACCTCTAAAACCATCTCAAGGCTAAAACCGGAGGAAGAATCTTCCGAGCCTTCAAACATGAGCGCCACCATCAGGCTGACAGCGGCAGTTTTCGGACTGTCCAGCCTGAGCGGTTCTGTCGCTGACGTCACATGGAGACGTAGCTTTGAAGCCGCAACTGAGCTAATATTTTTGAAACTCTAATTTTCGCGTAAAATCAAGTCTTTCGTGTCATGAGATCTTTAATGTCATATTCATGTTGCTCCGGAACATACATGGGGATATGATTAGGGGGGGGGTATAAATGTTTAACTTCTGTGTGTCTATAGGGGGTGGAGGTGGGGATATATGTAGGGTAATTTTTTACTTTATTTTAATGTGTCCTGTCTGGCGGTGTGGAGCTCAGAATTGGTGTCTGAGTACCAATTCTGCCTTTTATTGTGGGCAGTATAAGGGACACCTGTGCACTAATCACGATGTCAGATCAGCATCTTGATGTGGCACACCTGTGAGGTGGGATGGATTATCTCAGCAAAGCAGAAGTGCTCACTATCACGCATTTAGACTGATTTGTGAACAATGTTGGAGAGAAATGGTAATATTGTGTATCTGGAATGAATTTTAGATCTTTAAGTCCATCTCATGAAAAATGGGAGCAGAAACAAAGGTGTTGCGTTTATATTTTTGTTGAGTGTATTAACCCCTTTAGCATTTTAACGTCCTAAATGTTTTATGCCAATTAAGGATTCAATCTTTTCTGTAGACACAGTAAACACTTTTGTCAGACGTCTCAGAAATGCTAAAGCCACTTTAAAATTCTTTTTTTTTTTTTTTTTATAAATCTTTTCCAGTGCAATGAAGATTATATTACTCTGGAGTTGTAAAACACAATAAGTTCATCGTAAAGAGAGAAAACTTGTCCTGTTCAGGTTCAATGATCATTACATTTGAATACTGTATCCAAATCTAATGGGCTTCCTTTGTAAACTGCCAACCTAAAGGATAAACCAACCATATAAGTTCACATGTTGCTTTAAAGTCGGGCTATTTTTATAAAACTAGTTCTATCCAAATAAATACTTTTATAGTAGGTGTATTTTAGACCTGCATCATCAGTTTTGTTTTTGACTATCCATAATGCACTCATATCAAGTTCTGTATTTCATAAGTTAAAGGATATCTGTCTTGTGTAATCACCCATGAAGAAATTGCAAACTCTAGGTAAATGTTGCATGCAAAATGCCCATACAGTCGTGTTTGAAGCTACTTCTTAAAATACCTGAAGATCCCAATGCACAACATTCATTTGGCTCTGAGACTCAAAAGGGAATCTATCTATAGGGAACCCTCTGCACAAAGGTTGGTGAAATGATACGGAACGACTTCTTTCAGCTTCACTGTGATAGTTTTCAATAAATCTAAATATATATTGATAAAATTGTAGATTATATTTAAAATGTGATTATAGATTTTATTTTAGTATGGTGGGTTTTTATTCTCCATTTCTTTAAAGGTTTGTTGTTGATTTTCAGAAATGACTGACCTGGTAAAGTGGGTTTTTATGTGAATATATATATTTCAAATGAACAACAAAGTTGTAATGTTATGTCATAAGTGATGGTTAATTATGTGACAAGTTTAATATGATAAAGTTGTGAATAAAAGTTAGTTGAATATGATATTTATGAGAATATAAATCAATGTAATTAATGGCATGAAGTACCTTAAAATGGCCCGAGATTTACATTTTAGCTTGTTACAACTATGAACTTTAGTGTATTTTATTATTATTTTGATAAACCAACACATAGTAGTCATTAGCTGTGAGATGAAAGGAAAATTTAACAGTATTATTATTATTTTTTTTTACAATAACTTGAAATGGGTTTATTATTATTTATGTGATCTGAACCATCCTATTGTAGCTCCAGCTGGATATTTAAAGTCATTGACCTAATGGAAGATGAACCTCCAAACCAGTTTCAAATCTCTGGTTTTCTTCCAGGATTGATCTCTGTTTTTAACTCCATCCATCTTCCCATCAGTCCTCGCCAGTCTTCAGTCCTTGCTGAAGAAAGCGAACCCCACAGCAAGATGCTGCCTCCACCATGTTTTTGCATCTTCAGGATGACGTGCAATGTTAGTTTTCTGCCCCACATAGCATTTTGCAGGGAGCATTCTGTCACTTTTGCACAAACTACCAGATTTGTGGAACAATGCTCTCCTTGCTGTCCGTGTAGCTGGACGTCTATGTCTTGGTAGGTCTCCAGACGCTCCATCCTCTCTCCATGTGCCGGTGATAGATTAAACAGAGCTCTAGGAGATGAGCAAGCTTGGGATCTTGTTGTAGAATCCAGCCCTGCTTTAAACTTCTCCACAGTGTTTGGTCTTCCTGACCTGTCCGCTGTTCTTCATGACGCTGGTTGTTCTATTCTATGTTCTCCAACAATACCCTAAAGTTGTGGTTTCTCAAGGCAGTTGTTTATAAATGAGTTTATTTGGGGGTATCAGATGAAAAGGGGCTGAATAAGGAATTTTGTAAACCATGAAACATGTTATTCTCCAAGTGTTCATCACATAAAATAAGAATTTAACACAAGAGGAGTGTTTCCGCTATCGGAGCTTCAGGTTAATTTTACTTAACGTTCACGGTATGCATGTTTCTCCCCCTCACCTGGTCGGGCCGAGGGGGCCATTTCCGAAACCAACTGAGTACCAGTCTTGTGGCGTGTACTCGGAACGGCCCGATCGAGTCGCTGGGTGGGAGTTGTGGTTAAGTCACGCTGATTGGTTGTAACTCAGACGTAAATTATATCAGCTGGCGCAGCTAAACAACCGGCGTTGTAAGATTGGAAGAGTTGCTGGCGAAGCCGTTTATAACAACACAGCAACCAGAAACGCAGGAACCATCCCTGCTTCTTCCTTTGTCGATCTCTTCTTATCATATCTCTTCATTTGTCAGGTACAACGAAATTAAAAGTGCTCTGTCAGTCAGTGCATCATCCAAAAATAAAAAATGCAAAAGTTCTCTGCTGCCATGGGGGCCTTTTGGAGCTGATCAGTGACGCCACTCTTTGCCGAAACAGTCCTGATATGCTGACGTCTTTGCAAATTCTTTAAAGGGCCAATTTTGTTTGGAGACACGGCGGCTAAGATGAGCTGGCTAACAGATTTCCCCCATCAGATGAAGCGGAAATGCACCTAATGTTGAACAAAATCTGAATAGATTCAAGAATATATGGTAAAAGATAGATTTATGGCATGAATCATAGATTGAGCTATCAGAGTTTGGGATTTTAGTTTTTTTTCACCTGCTGGTTTGAGAAACTGCAGTTTCATACACTGGTATGCATCGAGTGCTACATGGCTGTGGTTCATCCGGTCACATATCTGGGTCTGAAGAACAAGACTGGAAGCAGGATCAGAACTATCATCATCTGTTGGATTTGGCTGCAGCTCCTCACGTGGATCATTTCACTGCCCTTTTTGAGTGGAATGGTCAACATCGTTCTGTTTTTGGGTCACTTGGTCTTCGTCTTCATAATCATCTTTTACTGTGGCGTTTCCGTTCTTTGGGCTCTCAAACGTCCAGCTCCGGGACAAGCGAGTCAGGACAGGGAATTGGTTCATCAAACCAAGAGGAGGGCTTTCTTCACCATCTTAACCATTTTGAGTTTTGCCTTGTTGACTTTAGTGTTGATTTTGCTCCATAATATATTTGCTCCATAATATTTTGTTCAAATCACCGCTGCTGGACTTCAAGAACAAATGTCTGATGATTGGATTTGTTCCCTGGTTCTGTTTGCCATGTTACCTCTGCTGTATCTGCTCAGGGCAAGGAAACAGCTACGATGCTCACAGAAATCTTGATGAGGCCTTAGTTTACTCATTGTTGACTTAACAAGAAAGATAGATAGAGACCGATATTGGACATGTAAAACATGGCTGCAGCTATCGATTATTTTAGTAATCGAATAATCTTGCGATTATTCTGACGATTAATCGAGTAATCGAATAGAGATATTTATAAAGAGCATTCAAAAGTAGAGTGTAGCGTATGCAAAGTTAAAATATCATATTGAGCATGCTCTACACTTAAATACATTATATTATCTGCTCTATGTTATTTCACTGTTAGTAGTTCGAAGTTAATAAACATTTTAAAATCAGTTTGTTTTTATACTTTTTAAAAGTTATTTGTTGTCCCACTCTGTTTTGTGGTAAATATAATAAGCCAGGTAAATAATATATATTTGTTATAATTTATGTTTGGAGATTAGTAATCCATATTACACAAAATGTTACATTCGTTTTGGTGAATTTTTTTTTTTAAGAAACAAAAAATGTGAATTTGAGCTGTGAGAATTGATGATTTGTTTTTTTGTAGTTTGCATGCAGGAGCTTTTGAACATGCAAATGAAAAATAAATCTTCTGTACCATTTGTACAAACATACACAGTTTGATTTATTTGTGCTACTTTTCATCGTGACCCTGCTTAGTTTTCTGACAGTAATGGAGATAAAATCACTTCTCACAGTCTGGTTTAATGCAAATAACCAAGAGAGAAGATGGATAAGTATGCATACATTTGCTTTGATAAGGCTATGTGTTGTTCATCTGTGAGAAATAGTCAGAATTCTTGAACTGGTTGTGCTTCAGTAAAATATCTAATGTTAAGCGTAGAAAACATGTATTAGAAGTATTAATATGAGATTGTGATAACATGGAGCCATGCTCCATGCTTCCCGTCACAGCTTTTTGGCTAATGGTATCAAACCTTGACTTCTCTCCTTGAGTGTAGTGGAACTCCAGCTGAACCCGACTGAGCCCCAGAATCCAAGACGTAACCACCAGGTCCTCACCTGCCTTAGAGAGCACCATCTACAACCAAAAAGTGGCTCATAAGTACACTTAGTTCCAGTGCAAAAAGTCAAACAATAATGATCGATTTTGTAATCATATCATGAAATCCGTGGTGCACGAGACTGACTGACAGATCTACTAGCCTCAAATTGTGGTAAAAAGATACTGGTTAGCCAGAAGGACTGTTGCTTCTGTGGTCGCAAGGGCCAAATCTTGGGCATGGAGCATGTTGAAGCAGGGATTCATCCAAAACCTGCAGGACAGTAGATCTCGAGGACCAGGGTTGGAGACCGCTATAGGAAGAACTGGCAAATCATCCAGAACCATAGACCAAGACTGAGAACATTCTCAGATGGTCAAAGGAGCAGTTGGATGCTCTCCTCAGTAAATATACACAAACACATTGATATGGACTGGGGAGATGCATAATTATGTAATTCTAACACTTTTATGTCAGGCAAATTTTGATGGTCAACTTCCAAATATCTATTCTCTTTGTGTTAACATTTGTTGAGCATTTGGTGTTCAGAAAGAGAAGAAAATAGCACTGTAATTTTTCCTTAAAATTTTAAGTCCTTTACAAGATAAACCAAAACAACAGAGATTGACGGAGGAATCAATGTTTTATTTCACTGTTGAGTTTGTTTGAATATTCAGAGAGAGAGAGTCATATTCCTTGATAGAAGTTTAAAAATAAAGCACTAAACTGTGAACTCAAGGACTAAACCTGACAGCTATGGCAATCAATCACTCAGTATTTATTCATTATAGTCTCAACAGAACAAATCAAGTATGAATATATAAAACATTATAAGACACATTATATACTCAAATCAGAGACGTCTCAGTAGTAGCCAAAAAATGAAGAGGAGGCAGTGAGAGAACAAGCCCCAAAAAAGAAAAAGAATTTTTTTTTTTCAAAAATGGGATGCCTGTTTAAATTAATGACCAATCACAACCACGAAACGAGGGATTCGAGGGTCATTTGTACTTTACATTGAATTATCTAATGCAAATCTTTAATTGCGTTTTTCTCGAAATGAGTTTTTTCCAACATTTAAAACGAATAATCTTAACATCAGTTATACCTACATACACCAAACTTTCCACCATTGTTCTGTGCTATGAGCTGAAAAAAATTACAGAGCGATTTGTCAATACATCCTTCTAAAAAATATATATGTGCTATTTTGTGTTAAAAAAACAGAGTTTTTTGGAGCTACTTACACGGTTTTGATTTATGAAGTAATGAAATTAAATAAACCCATTTCCCTCTGTAAAAAGTTTTTGAAGTTTTTTTCTAATCATATAACATATATGATTAGAAAATTAAAGAAAAATTCAATCTGTCTCTCACCAATTTTGAGATATGTTAAAAAATATATGCAAATTAGCACATTTTTAACCAGATTACACCTCATTTGCATGTCTAAACAAAATGTATATCAAAACTTCTAATACAAAAAAGGTTTGTTTTAATACTAGGATTAAGCTTGTCAAGTTTCATGAAGGTATCTTGAAGGTAACTTTTTTCCCTATTCACCTGTAGTGTCTCCCCTTAATGTTTACTGTTTCTATGGCAACCAGAGACCGCTGCCATTGGTAGATGTTAGCTAGCTTAGCTAAACCATGTGAACAATAATAACCGAAAGTATCACAGTTTGGCATATTTAACTAAATCAACCACAACTACCAACAGTCAGCCCTTCAACTCTGGGCTAATATGTTGTCACATGTATTCAGTTATTCAGGTCACATCTCGGTCAATGTAAAACCATCCATCCATCCATCCATTTTCTTCCGCTTATCCGGGGTCGGGTCGCGGGGGCAGCAGCCTAAGCAAAGAGACCCAGACTTCCCTCTCCCCAGCCACTTGTTCCAGCTCCTCGGGAGGAACCCCAAGGCGCTCCCAGGCCAGCCGAAAAACATAGTCCCTCCAGCGTGTCCTGGGTCTTCCCCTGGGCCTCCTCCCGGTGGGACGTGCCTGAAACACCTCACCAGGGAGGCGTCCATCCTGACCAGATGCCCGAGCCACCTCAACTGACTCCTCTCGATGTGGAGAAGCAGCGGCTCTACTCTGAGCCCCCTCCGGATGACTGAGCTTCTCACCCTATCTCTAAGGGAGAGCCCAGACACTCTGCGGAGGAAACTCATTTCAGCCGCTTGTATCCGTGATCTCGTTCTTTCGGTCACCACCCAGAGTTCGTGACCATAGATGAGGGTAGGAACGTAGATCGACCGGTAAATCGAGAGCTTCGCCTTTTGGCTCAGCTCTCTCTTCACCACGACAGACCGGTAGAGCGCCTGCATAACTGCAGATGCCCCACCAATCCGTCTATCGATCTCCCGCTCCATTTTTCCCTCATTCGTGAACAAGACCCCCAGATACTTAAACTCCTCCACTTGGGGAAGGACCCCATCCCCGACCCGGAGAAGGCACCCCACCCTTTTCCGGCTCAAGACCATGGCCTCGGATTTGGAGGTGCTGATTCTCATCCCAGCCGCTTCACACTCGGCTGCGAACAGCTCCAGCGAAAGCTGTAGATCACGCTCCGATGAAGCCAACAGGACGACATCATCTGCAAAAAGCAGAGACCCGATCCTGAGGCCACCAAAACGGATCCCCAATGTAAAACCGTTTTATACTTTATTTTGGGCATGTCTCAAAATGTAGCTGAGCCAACCCCACGCTGACGTTAGTTATCATGGATGTCTCCACTTTGTGCTCTCCTCGCCCAGCAGCACCAGGTGCTGGGGTGGTGACCCCAGTGACCCCTGCACCAAATAGGTCTGTCAACATTTAGCAGCTTGCACCTCCAGAGATTTCAGCTTTTTGAGCCGCACTTTTTCAGCGCCACCGGAGCGTTTCTCCATTTTCAGCTCAGCAGCATCCCGTCCCACCACTCCGGCCCATGTAATGAGGTCCCGCCCGCCCTGTTTTTTTTGTGTGATTGACAGCACTGTCAGGGCTCTTATAGGCTGTCAGCCCATGATTGTTTGACGATGACAAACATAGACCAATAATATGTGTCGATGCTGGCAACATACTGCTAGCCCTCTGTAGCCAATTGGCCGGCCCAATTGGAGGGAATTTAGAGAGAAAAAAAAAAAAAAAAAAGCGACCGGCCCACATTGGGTCAACGGCCCACCGGGATGATGCCCGGTGTGCCAGATGGCCAGTCCACCCCTGCGTGAAATAAAACTATCACTTTTAGGATTTTTTTCAAACCTGTAGTTTTTATTGACCTAATTTACTGTCAAGATGATGAAAGAAATTCAGGCTAAATGTCCAGCACACAAGGAAATAACCTAATTCTTTTAACACCATCGATAACAAGGAAAAGACCAAGCCCAGCTCAATGAGAGATAAAAACCTCTCAGACCTACCAGCACATTTGGTTGCTAACAATCAGAAAATTAAGTTACAGCAAACTAACAATCAGCACAAAATGGGGAAAAAACAACATAGATAGATGATAAACTCTTATTATAACTGTCTGGATGAGTTGTATTTGTAAATAAAGTCTCGACGACACAGATTTTATCCAGTCAAATGCAATAAATCTTTCCTGATATACCTGCAATGATGCAAAGTTTTGTTGTTATAGTAATTTTACAATGTACACTAAAGGCGTATTACTGCCCTCTGTTGGTGTGTCTGTGCACTACATGCAATTAAAAAAGACTGAAAAACAACAGGTTATGGACCAAGAGGTCACTAAAAAGGCTGCGAAACGCGGGTTTTGTGGGTCATAAACAGCGTTGTGAGATTCACAATAATAATAATAATAATAATAATAATAATAATAATAATAATAATAATAATAATAATAACAATAATAATAATACATTTTATTTAAAAGGCACCTTTCTGACACTTAAGGACACCTTACAGACAAACATAAAATTAAACACAAAACAATGGAAGATAAGCTGTTTATTGACAAGCTTACCTGAGAACTGGGCAGCATGGAAATCCAGCTGGAGCATCTTCTGAAGGCAAAAGGACTGTGGGATATGGTACAGGAGACGGAGCATATAGCTGCGGATGCTAGGGCTCAAGTGCAAGCTGAATAACAAGCTGTAAGACCCCCAAAGAAGCATGGTAGTCGCTAAAAGGACAATTTGAAAGAGATACTGTTGCTAACAAGCTATTTCTGAAGAGAAAATGCTTCCAGTGGGAAATGAAGGAAGAAGAAAAGCTAAATGATCATTTAAAAAGAATGAACGAACTTACTGAACAGCTAGGTGCTATAGCTTCTATAATTGATGAAGAAGATCAAATTGTCACACTTCAAGAAAGTTTAGCATCCAGCTGTGGAACAGTTGTCACTGCTTTGGTGACAAAGATGGACAGTTTGAGACTAGGGTGACATCAGGTAATGTGGGACATCAGGTAAAATGGGACAAATAAGGTTTCAACCCTTTATCTCTTTAAATATCAGCAGCCAATAAAAATGCATGTTACTACCTTTAAACTGCAGTTGCTGTTTGTAATATACAATCATTTTTATTGGTCTGAAGTATCAGAGATGGGAGGAGCCAAGCTTTAAAAAAATCTGTGCTTCCGAAACATTGAAGGTGAGACCCCTGACATGTCAATTTTGTCATCGTGATTATAAGTATATTGCAGCTAAAATAATGTGAATATAACCAAAAAACATGAATGAAATGTGTGTTGTTGTGTGTTAGGTTTAGCTTAATATCAAAATGATTAGGCAGTATGATTGAATTTTTTAACGAAAACAAGTTTTAGCTAATGGGGTGTGCTTCAGGCAAATTGGGACAACGTTTTCAGCTAAAATGGGACACTTTTGGCTGATGTTAATGGGTATGATTTCAAGCCACAAGGATCAGAAATCCCATGAAAATGTCCCTTTTATGCCACATTGTGAGATAGTACAAATAGTGTGACAGTTAAGCTAGATTAAATACCAGAGAATATGTTGTATTTTGTGCTAATAGCATTAGCTAATTAGCTTGTAACTGTTGGCACATTAGCTTGCTGTGTGAACACACAAACATGCACACAAGTGCCACACACAACTGCTTGGGCTTTGGGTTATTTAAAGAAAACATGTTTCTTTAATTGATAACTGACTTCATTAACTAAATAATTAATTGATTATTGATTACTGACTTTATGAACTAATAATTTGCATTGATATTCTTCAATTTGTTGCCAATTCTTCAAACCACATCACCTGTCCCATTTTACCTGAACCTCTACCCAGATCAGATAGGGGTCACTTGTAGCCTTTAAAGGTTAAAATCTTGTAAACTATTGTTATTGGCAATATATTTTCTGCACAAAAATGTTACCAAGACTCATATTAAGCTATACAATACATTAATTTCACCCGGTTTGTCATTTTTAATGGTTTACTTGCGATCAACCAAAAGGTGTCCCATTTTACCTGATGTCACCCTACAGTTTGTTTAGCAAGCATTGATAAATGAGGAACAAAAACGAGTGCATACTGACAACACCACAGCGTCCAGTGGCGTATTAGCTGTGTCATCTCAGATTCATGGAGATGTGCAGGGTGGGTCGAAATGAGTGGAAGCTAACGACCCCAGCTCATGCAGATGCTACTGTTACGGCCACCTGTTTTTACAGGGGCGTTGTTGTATTTTTGTTTTTAACCGTTTCTGTTTTCCTCTATCTCCATGTCAAGCCCTGCCTGACTTCTCTGCAGTCTGTCCTGGCTCCTCCCTCCTCCTGAAGGCACTTGAAACCAACCTTGGGCAACCCGTTGGGGAGCTGCTGATTGGCTCCCTTGCCTTTAAAATACATTCTGCCTCACCTGCAGTTGGGGAGCAGCTTGAGAGTGTGCTGTTTTCCCCCCACAGCCTGCTTTGATTTTTGTTAAGAGTTTTAGACTATTTTGCGCTGTACTTTTGTTAAGTTGTTTGGATAACACTTTGCTTCATTTTAGTTAGGTTAATTGTTAGTTTGTTTTGCCCCTGTATTTTATTTAAGGCTTCACTTCAGCCTGTGTTTTGGGGCACATGTTTTGTTTTGAAACTTTTTGTAATTTAGCTTCTTAGACCATTTCTGTTCTGTGTATTTTTTTTCTGCTTTATTCTGATTAAACTCTTTTGTTCCTCCATTTTAACATCTGATTATGTTACTTCCCCCTTCCCATTTCAGCATCAAAGGACTTCCTTCAGGAAGGAGGCTCCAGTCCATTCGGACCAAAACCTCTCGACATAAGAACAGTTTCTTCCCTTCTGCTGTTGGACTCCTGAACAATAACCCTAAGACTGTTCCCACCCCCTCCTCTGTTTCAGTCTCATGACCCTGTATTGTGATTTTGCACTGATCCTAAGCGGCGCTCATGTATATATATTAATCTGTTTACCCCGTTTTCATTTATTTATTGCATGCTTAGAAGTGTTTATTTTATGTTTGCACAAAGTACAGCAGCAATATCCTAATGTTGTGAATCTGTTCACACATATGACAATAAAACCTTTCTAATTTTGATTCTGATTGTGTCCTTTGTAATCCTGGTAAAGTCTGAGTTTCTTTCATACACATTTCTGATTTTACAGTGTCAAGAGTTTTTAATATTGTAAATCTAAGCCTTTGTTCATGGAAAATAGTTTTTTTCTTAAAAATGTACAACCTTTCGACATAGAATATGAATATTCATATGTTTTTTCTAGTGAATACAGTATGTGAAATGTATTCCTCTGTTGCCATATTAATATTTTTTTAATCCACAATGCTCCGTCATAACTCTAAAACAGTCGATGGACATTTAACTGAGTGAAAATTCTTGGGTTGTAATTTTGCTAAGACATTCACATTTCCCATCACACCTCCACTGAAAGCTCAACCAGTTAAAACTGAGTGCTTTGCTAAAGGACAATCTGAGGAGCTGATATGAATTATCTTAGCGCAAGTTTAGCGCCAAAGTATGTTGAAGATCTGCTGTTACTGTACCAACCCCACCAGACCACTCAGGTCCTCTAATTCCAGTCTACTCAACATCCCTAGAATCAGAACCAATCATGGAGAAGCAGCTTTCAGTTTCTATGCTCCTCTAATCTGGAACAAACTTCCAGACAACTGCAAAACTGCTGAAACACTGAGTTCTTTTAAATCAAGGCCAAAAACCCACCTGTTTAAAGTTGCCTTTGATTAATGTTTTCATGTATCTTACACTTTTTGTGTGCTTCATGTTTTATTGCTGTTTTTAGTTTATCCTAAATTCATGTAATGTTTTTATGTGTCAAATGCTCTGTGTGTGTGTTTTATGCTTTACTGCTGTTTTTATTTTATCCCCTAATCCTATGAAGCATCTTGAATTACCTTGTTGTTGAAAGTGTTGCTATACAAATAAAATGGCCCTGCCTTGCCTAAACTGCTTGAATGGTTGCAGACGTTTAATATCTAAAGGCACCAGAAATAATGAGACAACAGATTCTTTAAAGTGGGGTTTGTGAACATTGGTTAACTTACTTCGTTTGCTAAAATGTAATTAAAACCTTAATTTTAGTGCTTCGTTTGTCATTTTGAACTCACTTTATGGTCAAAGGTAAAGTTATGCTGGGGTTATAAATTCTCCAGAGACCCAGCTGGTGGTGAAATGGCAGCACTAAACAGATGGGTTTTTAGCTTTGATTTAAAGGAACTCAGTGTTTCAGCAGCTTTGTCGTTGTCTGGAAGTTTGTTCCAGATAAGGGAAGCATAGAAACTGAAAGCTGCTTCTGAGTGGTCTGGGGAGGGACAACATATCTTCAATATATTTTGGTGCTTAGCCATGTAATAATTTATAAACTAGTAAAAGTATTTAGAAGTCTATTCTCTGAGCTACAGGGAGCCAGTGTAAGGACTTCAGAACTGGGGTGATGTGCTCTACTTTCCTGGTTCTAGTGAGGAACACGAGCAGCAGCGTTCTGGATCAGCTGCAGCTGTCTGATTGACTTTTTAAGCAGACCTGTGAAGACGCTCTTGCAGTAATCAATCCGACTAAAGATAAACGCATGGATGAGTTTTTCAAGTTCCCATCAGTCCTTTAATCCTAGAAATGACAGTGTGCCAACAAAAGGCCCAGATCTGGGATCTAAAGCTGAACTTCAGACAACACGTCGTGGATCTTGAGAGTTATAAATGAGGGCAACGGGACTTCTTTCGTTATCTCAAAGACATTTCACCCCTCTTCTAAGGGGCTTCCTCAGTTCTAAAAGTACGGTGAAACGCCTTCAGGATAACAACAGGACGGGGCTCCGGTTTGAGTGGATGCTGGCACAATTCACTGCCGCTGCTCACCAACCCTTTCTTAATTCAAGAGCTCTTTAAAGCATTTTTCTAATGTTATTTGTTACTCTGCTGTCCACATGTACTATTATTAGGTCATTTTCTAGGCCTTTTGGAGTTGATTTTCCCACTTAAACTACTTTTTTATGAGTGCAAGCGGACTTCTACCTGCCCTTCTGTCTCTGCAACTCGCCACCCGGCGGCCAGATTTGCGGTTGTTGTTGTGGGAGGTGGACCAGAAGGGTTTTATGGTTCTGGATGTGTCAAAGGAGAAGGTCCTGCAGGAGCCTCAGTAAATATGGCATGAAAGAAAAGCAAAATCCGGATGATTGTGAAGAGCAAAGAGTGGAGGGTTAAATGCAGGCAGATTCCAGCGAAGCCGGAGGAACTCAGCTGCTGTGTAACGAAGTAGTCCAGCAGCAGGGTGATAGCAGAGGGACAAAAGTGTCCAGAGGAGAGCAGGCCAGATTAAAAAAAGCTGCTGGAACACATGGCTGCGGTTTAATGTTAACTGGTTTCCAACTTCCGTTAGAATCGGTGGTTGCTATTTGCTAATACAGATGTTTTTAGACTGCCCTACTGTCTGTCAACAGTGGTAACAAGTTCATTGCGGGTGTTGAGGCACCTTTTCAGCCTCCCCGAGTTGGTTGGTGAGAAGAGTTCCACAGGAGCCAGAAGTTAGATTTAACAACTTTAATTAGAATTAATCAGCAGTGAAACATCACAGATGCATCTGAAGACAAAGCGCCTAACCTACCCCAGCAATGTATGAGGTCTAAACCTACTGCAGTTGCTAATGTACACATTCACCCCACCCCAGGTCATGCAACATGCTACAAGTTTCTCATAACATGGTGGACCTGTCTTAGCCATAACACATCCTGGAGACACAACTTATTCTTTTCCACTTCTCCCTAACCTGTGTCCCAGCTCCTCTTAACCTTTAACAGATCTTTCTATGTTTAAACGGCATAACAGTTACACAATCAGGAATAATTAATGATAAAGTGAAAGAGTGATATAATAAACAACAGAGTAAAATAGTAAGCTGATTAAGTAGAAAATAAAATTGTAATATAATCAGTAAAATAATAAAGTGATTAAATGTAATTATCACAATTTCCCCCTTTTGATCTCTTCTAAGAGATCAGGGGTTAAGCTGTTACCTGAGCCAGCTGACTGGGTGCTGCATGAGTTATACAGGTGAGGTGGAAGGGATTAGAGCTCACTGCTAGTCTAAAGCCGGGTTCACACCGCACAAAACATCAACGCCTAGAACGACAAGATTACACGTTAAGTCTAAGGTTGAGCCCGCTTAGAGTCTATGCGGTGCATTGTGTGCTTTGAAGCTTTCGCTGCTTTTCAAGCTTCAAAGCGGCAAAAGTCAGCAACGCAGAAGTTCGGCTTACTGAACTTTCGGTGTCGCTCCAGCTCTGACTTGCCCTATTAGTAACACACTATGTGTGTTACTAATAGTATCATAGATTAAAATCCTGCAGCCCTCAAAAGGTTCCCCTGCTTAAGCCAGCACATGTCCAAGCTCGTCCAAGGTTTGCCAGAGACCATCTGGATGATCCAGAGGAGGGTTTGGGGAATGTCATGTGGTAAGATGAGACCAAAATAGAACCCTCATGGTATAAACACCACTTGCCGTGTTTGGAGGGGAAAAACGCTGAGTTGCAGTGAATGAAGGTTGGCATGTTATACATTTCCTGAATCCTTATGGCCCTGTGAATATTTCACATATTATATTTTGTATCCCTATTGTTCCCAGATGACACAGAGCTAAAAGATAGTATATTATTTAGGCGAAAATGGTGTAAAATGGTGTGTTGTTGATTGTTTTAAGAGCTACAGTGGCTTCTATATTGGTCAGAGATTCCCATCTTACCTTAAATGAAGCCTTAAAACAGCACCTTTATAATAATACCAAATACAACATTGTTAAAAACTGATGGATGTCTTGTAGACGAGTCTAAACCAGAATATGCACCAGCGTGTAAAATGTAGTTTTCTGAAGGGGGTGGGTACGTTCATGAGATGATAACTATGATACAGCTGCCACTCAGGAATGGTTGTTATACCAAAATATAATCTACAGACATAGATCTTTTCAAAAATCATAAGCAAGTTTCGTCACCTTGAGTGGTACCAATATTTGGTCTGGCCCATGGACTACAGGAAACGTTAGACATCTGTCATTGCCCACCAAGGTTACATTATAAAGGATTGCTGTGAACTTATGTTATTGACCAAATACCTATTTTCTGCACCATTATAAAAATAAATTCTTTAAAAATCATACAATATGATTTCCTGGATTTATGTTGACATTCTGTCTCTCTCAGTTGAAGTGTACCTATGATGAAAATTACAGATCTGTCTCATCTTTTTAAGTGGGGCAACTGGCACAATCGATGGCGGCCAAATACTTTTTTTGCTCCACTGTAAGTTAACAACTGATAGTTTTTCCAGTTCACCAGAGTCTAAAGCATATTTTATAGTCTACATCCAACATCCAGATGCTCTTGGCAGTTAGGGTGTGTCAGATTAATAACAGGCAGTTCTAGCTTGTGACTAATAAAGATGGTTGCACTGAGGTGTGTGTGTATTTCAGTCTAGCACATTTTCTATTGGTTGAGGGAGCTGATGCAACAGTAAGGTGAAATGACCGTTTAGTGTGCCAGAGGCGTTGTAGCGGCAACAAACATGACTGAACAAATTATTGGTAACATAAGCTTTTAAGACAAACTTACTTGCGCACAAAACAAAACCACTGAGCCTCAGCATGTTGCAACTTACTGATGAACGTATGAGACATTTATTTAATTGGAAGCAGTTTATCAGATTCTGCTTTAGCTTGAAATGATGGCAAAACATTAAAACAATCCCACATCTCTGTTTACGGATATATTCTTGGGCTGAGGTTATCATTATTAGAGCTTGATTAATCGGTACCATGAGTTTTTCTGTGACACTGTTGTATTTTTATATCTATATTTGTGTGATGTGGTTGTGTAGTTCTTAGTTCACAATTTATTTTATTTTTTTGTCGATGTTCCTTTTTCGTGTTTTGTTTTGTTTTTCCCCTCTCTCTGCCGTCCTGTGGGTATGGAGACAGACTTCAATGTTTTCCTGTGTTTTCTTTGTTCCCCTTCCTCTCTTGTATTTTCAACTCACCCTCTCTCTTGACTTTTTGTTTCCTACCTCTCTTCTTCATCTTCCTTCTTTCTTCTCCTCAATTTTCCGTCTCCGTGTCCATAACATCAGGAAATAAAAACCCCAACAATTCATAATAAAGATTTTTCACACATATATCAAGTGGAGTACTATAGCAAAAGCTGTACTGCTCCGCTTGTGAAAGTAAATCTGTTGGGCTTCTACTTGGTACTCAGACACCAATTCTGAGCTCCACACTCCCAATCAGGACATGAAAAAAAAAAAAAAAAAAACAATCCCACAAAATGTTTTTATTGTTAAATAATTTTTTTAACAGTCCAATAATAATAAAAAATAATCAGAAAATAGTCAGAAATACACAATACGCTGTATAAAAGTTGAAAAGATCTGTGTAGGTTGTTGATTATATTTAAATGATTAATAAAAAAGAAAAAGTTTGTTAAAATTTGCCCTGCGATGGACTGGTGAACTGTCCAGGGTGTATCCCCCCTCTCGCCCAGCGAATGCCAGAGATAGGCTCCAGGCCCCCGCAATCCTGCAGAGGATGGACGGGTATACATAATGGATGGATAGCTAAAACTAATTGAAAAAGTTAGACACAAACTTTGGGGATTAATACAAAGTTAATATCAAAACTCGTTCATGGCTTTTAATCCTGATTCTCAAATATTCAAAAGGGTCGAATTTAACCAGGAATACCTTTTTATAGTTCAATGAGTCATAAAATAGGCAAGGCAATTTTATTTGTATAGCACACTTTCAACAGCACGGTAATTCAAGGTGCTTTACATGATTTGGTGATTAAAAAAAAAAAAACACATAAAAGAAACACACATTACACATGATACACAATAAAGCAAGAGAAAGATCAAAAATAGCTAGAGAGAATGAACACATTTCATACATATGACATCAAAAATTTACTCGAAGGCAATTCTAAACAGATGGGTTTTAGTCTTGATTTAAAGCAGTTCAGAGTTTCAGCAGCTCTACACTCGTCGGGAAGTCTGTTCCAGATAAGGGGAGCATAGAAACTCAAAGCTGCTTCTCCATGTTTAGTTCTGAGTCTAGGGATGTTTAGTAGGCTAGAGTTGGAGGACCTGAGTGGTCTTGGTGGTTGGTACCGTGACAACAGGTCTTCAACATATTTTGGTGCTAAGCCATGTAATGATTTATAAACTAGTAAGTCTATTCTCTGAGCTACAGGGAGCCAGTGTAAGGACTTTAGAACTGGGGTGATGCGCTCTACTTTCCTGGTTCTAGTGAGGAACACGAGCAGCAGCGTTCTGGATCAGCTGCTGCTGTCTGATTGACTTTTCAGGCAGCCCCTTTGAGAACGCTGTTGCAGTAATCAATCTGACTAAAGATAAACGCATGGATGAGTTTTTCGAGGTCCTTTTGGGACATCAGTCCTTTAATCCTAGAGCTGAGTATCATCTGGATAGTTATGGTAGCTAATCTTATTGGTTGTTATAATCTGGGCTAGTGGGAGCATGTAGATATTAAATAGGAGGGGCACCCCAAATGTGATTTCTGTTCGTTCTGATGAAAAGTTTCCTATTGAAACATAGAAGTCCCTGTTCTTTAGGTAAGACTCAAACCAGCCAAGTACTGTACCAGAGAGTCCAACCCAGCTCTCCAGTTGTTCCAGTAGTACACGGAGATTTCAGTTATTCTTGTCTACCAAATGGATGGATGGATATGTTGCATAGGTCTATTTAAATTGCTCAATCTTGAAGAAGTTAAATATGCAGGACAAAAATATTTTAACTTTAGCATTTTTACAGTTGGTCTAGTCTACCTCCATTGACTCAACCTGGAGTATGTTTTTAATGTACTGATTCTCTGCTGCAGCTTCCTCAACCTTTTCCAGCATCTGATCATTTTTATGCTCCTTCAGATTACCCACAAACTTTTCAAATATAGTGAGCAGAGGATGGGCATACTCAATAACGCTGTCTTTCATGTCTGGTAGCTCATAACCATATCCTGCCGTATGAAGCCCAAAGAGCTGGCCATGGGTATCGAACACTGGAGAGCCAGAAGCCCCGTGATACATGAAAGTGTGGTAAGTAGCCACCTTTTCTTCTTTTTTTCCACCCATCATTATGTCATGAATACCTCGGTTCTTGATTTGAAATACTGATTGGAGGATGAACATTGAGTCTTTGTGTTTGGCTAAATGTTCGTTGACAGCCTGTTCTCTCCTTTCTGGCTCAATGATGCATGTAGGATCAATTTTCTTCACTCCTCCTGCAGGGTGGCCAATAATACAGGCCTCGCCATTAACAGGAAGAGGACCAAATCGGTTCAGCAACCCTGGTGGCACTTTAACGTTTTCTGGTTTAGTTCTTAGGTTCGGCTTCTGACCCTCAGGTTTGAGCTCCAGTACTGCATAATCCAGCTCATCGTCAATGTCAATAAATGTTTTCTCAGCAGAGAATAAAAAGTAATTTGTCTCTGGCTCAGGTTCATCATAGTTAAACAGAGCATAGACGTCGATATGATACAGAAGATCCTTTCCTTGCACACAGCCTTTAAACAGGTGTGCATTGGTCAGGATAAACCTGTCAAACAGCACAAAGCCTGTTCCCTGAGAAACACCGGAAACAATGACTTTACAGACAGATTTGGCCATTTTCAACAACTTCTCAATTCTATGAACTTCACTGAAAGACTGTTGGATCTTTCCGAAGTTCTCATTCCTGAGGTTCAGAGCTTCCTGATAAGAATCACCAGGGAATCTGCTCTCCATCCATTTTTTCAGATCTGGAAACTGCTGACGCAGAAGTTCGTAAATCTCATCAATGTTACTGTCTTTGTCTGGCTGTTCCAGTGCTTTTTTAACACTTTTCCCACTCCCACGAGCAACATCTAGGATGAGGCTTGTTGGGTTTTCAACAGTTTCCCGTTTATTCAGGGGAAGACGTATTTTGAAAGCTTTCTGGTGGAGGCTGTCTACCCTCTGTGAGCGTACAGTGAGAAGGTTGGGGTTCTTGTTATCAGACAACAGAAATTCTCCAAGATCGTCAAGAAATCGACCATCTCGCTTCAGAGCCTCCTCCACTGTCATCCCCTTTTCCCCGTAAACGCAGAGATATTTGAACTGTTTGATGAATTTGCTTCTGAACAGATCCTTTGTTCTGGTTTTCAGACCCCCAACGGTATCAATGTAGAAGACAGAATACTTTTCTTTAGGATGTATGGCTTTATCATTCTGCCCCTGAACTGCTTCAATCTTTTCTGATTTATAATATATAATCAGCGACTCCCCATCACCAACACAAGAACAGGGGAAATGTGTAGGAACCACAGATTCCCTATCCTTTTTACCCAACTGAATGATAATGTTCTCATCGGCACACTTGATCATCTTCTCAGTTGTGCCAAGGCTGCATCTTATTGCCTCCAGGACTGAGCGTGGTTGATCACAGTCGACGGTGTACTCTTTACGATCTGATGGACTGAATTTCACGGTGAAATGATGGGAATGTGTAGCCTGTAAGGAAGCACAGCATGGGGAGTTAAACTTTGATCCGTTACAGGGAAGATGTTTAAAATTGGACTGTTTATGCAGATGTTGTGGACTGACCAGCGAATCAGTTCCATTCTCATTCTTCACTCCCAGTGGTGTTTGTGTAGGAGTCTGAAAAAAAAGTAAAACATGAGTTGCAGTCCATCTCCCTAAATGTGTTTTGTTTGCACTTTTGCTTGATTGATCAGAGTTGGGGAAATTTGCAGAAGCCCATTTCTGTTGGCTACTCTTCGAAAATGCGAAAGACAGATGAATGTTAGTCATGTAAGGTAAGATGTGTGTTAGACATTGGGAGAAGGCGACATATTAGACATATATGCACAGTACTAATGACTGGATCTGTAAAACAAGGCAAGATGACGACCAACTTTCTGTGGAGTTTGGACAGTACCTTCAGGAGACTTTCTTGTAGCTCTTGAGATTCTACATATCTGTATCAAATTTCGGTCAAAGCATGGCTTGGGACTGACTGTTTAATGCTTCTAGAGGGTGCTTCTAAAAAATTGTTTTCTTCATTGTCATTATTGATCCTTTTGAAGAACAACGGGAGGAAATCAAAGACCTCTACCCATTGAAGGGGTTATTCCAGGAAATTTTGAAAACTTGGCTCAATTCGGTTTGTCTGTTTAGCGCCAATTCAAAGCAAACTATATCTCGTTGCTCCTTCTAAGACAGATTTAAATTCAATTACATACATTCTAACTCAATCTTCCCACAATGCAGTTAAGTTGAGTTTATTAATAATGGTTAGGTAAAGATGTGAGGAACCATGTTTATTACTTATGAACCTGCAGCTCACCTTGGACTCTGCAGCCCCCTTTGGCTTTTTTCTTGGTGTTTTGAAGGAACTGTCAGGAACATCCTGATGAAAGAAGGAAAACGTACAACAATTACATGGGCACCCAGCATCCTTTTCAATGTATACTAGATCCTCCAAATATCAAGATGGTAAATGTGCAGCACCGATTTAAAAAAAGGCTATGATTAACCAGTCTCTTACTGACATTTTCCTTCTCAAAGTAGCTTCTGATGTCTGGTGTTTTTTCTGCAGTTTTTTGCTTTTTGGGAGCCATTTCCACCTGCTATGACAACGATAAAGATGAAAGAAAGTGACGCAATTTAGGAGAACAAACTCAACTCTTGTTACCAACTAAACAGATTCTGAAAGTTTAAACTCTACAACTGAATACTTTTTGCAACACGGACATAAAAAAAAAGCAAAACAATATTTCACTTTATAAGCAAGTAAGTGTTTAAGATGTGTGTTAAGGTTTGAATGCATCATGATAAGTCAATTGATTTCACTTTCAATCTGATTTTTTACTTTAATAAAAACCCTCTATCCATATTTTTATTGTGCAAAAAAATTTGCTCTCAGAAATTTTGTGCTTCTACACATTTCAAAAAGTGCCTAATTGTGACATCACAATATGCAGGAATTGCATATATACGCCTCTCACCAGGCCATTCTCATATGTTGGAAGTGGAGGGTAAACTCCGCCGACCAAATGTGAGGCTAATGCGGAAGTGACAACAGTTGCAGTTCCCCCCCTCATCCACTAGGGGCTGGGTGTGGAAAGGAGCAAGGTCCCATTGACTCCCATGTTAAAAAGGCCAACTTCACAGCTGAAATAAACATGTTTACAGCCTGGTTCAATGAAACCATTTTAGGTTTAATAGGTCAAGTTTATTGTCATGACAACATCATCCATTTAGATGTAATTTAAGCTTGAAATTATGAATAATAAGAGGCATGTCCTTTTGATTGACAGGCCTCAGATGAGCCGGCAGCACTAGCGCCCCCACCTGCTTGGTCCAGGGAAGGCCTTCAGCCTCGGGCTCATGTTAACAGTCTCAGCTATTTTGTTTCTCTGAACGTCCACAATGTTTTTCATCTTCGGATGTTAATCGTGCACTTATTGGAGAAAGACGACTTGCTGTGGTATTAATTGCACTAACAGACCGTGTAAGAAGTCTTTTTTTTCGGTAAGTAAAATTGTATTTCTGCTGTGCATTCAGGATAACGCTGCTTGGTCATAAATGGGTTGAAATTATCATATTTCTTCTTCTCTTTACATATTGATTTTTAAAACTTGTTTAAATTAAACACTTTTAGGGAAGGTTTTAGACCAAAAAGGTTTCATGCTTTTATTTGACAAAATTATTCAATCCGCCTAAAAGGCAGAGGGGTAGACGAGTCGCTCAACTGTGCTTTTCTGGCTAAAAGCGCCCGGTAACCTCCGCTAGCTCTGGGTCAGCTCAGTTAGCTAATCGCTTGACGGGCGTCAATTATCTGCCCCCACCCTTACAGCCCCAACTCTCAGCTCCACCCATGTTTACCCATTTTTTGTATTTTCCGGGCGTGCCGAGACGCAGACAAGATGGCGGTGGTGGGAACCGCCCAGTTGGCTCCAAATCAGCTCTACGGAGGCTGCACCCAGCCTAGTAACAAGCTGAGTGGGCGTGGTCTACAACTGCTAATTTGCATTAAAGTGACAGATCTCTCTAAACAGCTCATTCTGAAAGGGAGTGAAATCGTCAAGAATAAGGCTGATGAGATCGCTTTATGTGAGAGTGATTTGGTGCAAAGAACTTCATTAACATGTTTTATGCAGATCATAGAACTATTATAACTTGTTTAAAAAGAGCCATTATGTGTCCCCTTGAAGTTATAAAAAAATATATAATATTCCATAAATATGAAGATATAAATACAGCAGATAAAATGTTACGTTCTGATGATCAAATTAGTTAATCGACTTGTGAAAATACAAGGGATTAATGGACACAAAAAAGGCCCATTTATAAAAATGTAACATTCTGTATATATTTACATATAAAGTTTAAGTTGTTTTAGAACTTTATAGCTTTTACAACAAGCTAAACTGCTTGCAGTTAGCTACTTCAGCCACACGCCCTAATAGGGGCGACTGATTTATAAGGGTGTAACTGAGGCGCCCTCAGGAGGGCGTGTAACAGTACCTGCCGAAAAAAAAAGCACTGGAAATGCTTTCCTGAATTATTTATAATCACAGTAGAGGCTTCATACAGCTGAAGTTGCATTTTTAACACTATCTGTTTAGTGCTGAACTCAGTAGAGATTTGAACTGTCCAGATTTCTAACCAGAGCTAAAGAAAAGTAGGGAACGTCCGGGAAAAAGAGGAACAGGTCTTTACCGCAGCTCCCGAAGGAAGCGACAGATCAGGAGCTAACCTGACGCAGTGCGTAAACAATTACCTAACACTAAATACATCCGACATTATTAGTAAATATGATTAAGTTTTCTATTTTTATTTTACATTTTATTTTACTATGTTGTTAAATACTGTCGTTACTCACGAAGTTGTCCTGCCTCGGGTTACCGCTGTTCGCTTTAAATATACTGTGATAAAAATTGTCTAAAAAAACAAAAGGAAACCAAATGTGGAAGAAGACAGGGCGGAGAGGCTTTACAGTAGTTAACCCGCGGACATTAACCCAGTAGCGGGCGTTTAGTTTAGCGATATACCCGCTCTATGTGCTCTCCGCTCCGGGATTGATTTAATATGTGAGAGGCAGCTGGATTTATAAAATGGCGCCGTGTGTTAAGAGCCAATCAGTGAGTGTTACGTAATCATATGCTGCATTCAAGTACTACTGGGAATTCTAATAATTCAAAGAATAAACATCCCAATGTTGATCGAAATATTACATAATCCGTTTTTTTTTTCACCCGTTTGCTAGTTTCATGTTTATTTAGGAAACTAAAACAAATAATCTTTCTATGTATCGTGAAACTTCAGGTGCGATGTCATTACTATTTTAATGATCATGTTTCCGATTGTGTTTGAACTCGACCTGAAGGAGAACTTTCAAGTGTGGTTTCACTTTTTCTGAAACGCAACTTATGGACTGTGAGTGATTAGCCAAAGAATAAATTAAAATATATTTTTTATGTTTTTTTTTTATTAAAGAAAATAGTACGCACACTGTTGAGGCTTTAATGTTTTTCTACATAATAAATGTGATCCGATCTTCACCAGGTTTAAAAGGTAATTAAATTACGCAAAACCTCCAAAGCAAAAAACAAAATAAATAAAAAAAAAATAAAAAAGACAAAGCCAAAAAGTAAAAAGCAAGTGAAAAACTAAGTACACTCCACGATTCAACAGCTTTTAGGACCAACATTGTTCCTTCAAAGCAACTTTCTCTCACTAGTTGTTCTCTATTATGTGACATTATCAATGTTTCACACAGATGTGGAGGAATTTGGCCCGATCGTTTTTCATCCATCTGTTTATTGATCGACCAGGTTCTGGCCAACGTTTAGTAGCCTAGTTGAACAGATGACTTCACATTTGGGTCTAAGATATGATTTAGGCCATGTACACATGTAGCCGGGTTTAAAAAAAAAAAACAAAGAAAAAGAAAGAAAAAAAGAGAATATTCTCACAACCTTGTTGAAAAAAAATAAACTCCATCCACACATAAGTGTGTTGTTAATGCCAGACATCTAAGGGGCAGAAGTTGACCCAAATCCTATTCACAACTTTCTAACTTCTACATACAGCAGTAATTGAGCTTGTAAAATCAAACATACAAAAAGCGCTTGGATAATCGATAACACCAACACAGCTCTGTGGGCATAAATGCTGTTTCTGAGTGGAAACACAGGTCCCACATGTGATGTCGGAGCATTTTTGCCGCGAAAAGTGACGTTCGGCTATTCCTGTCCACAAGCAAGCGCTTAAAACGGAGAAAAAGCAAATATTCACTTTGGCTACGTAAATCTGTGTTTTCGTGTGGATGACGTGCCAAACCGTAGAGTGGTTTTGGTGGTTGGTATAGTAACAGTAGATCTTCAACATATTTTGGTGCTAAGCCATTCAATGATTTATAAACTAGTAAAAGTATTTAGAAGTCTATTCTCTGAGCTACAGGGAGCCAGTGTAAGGACTTTAGAACTGGGGTGATGTGCTCTACTTTCCTGGTTCTAGTGAGGAACACGAGCAGCAGCGTTCTGTATCAGCTGCAGGTGTCTGATTGACTTTTTAGGCAGACCTGTGAAGACGCTGTTGCAGTAATCAATCCGACTAAAGATAAACGCATGGATGAGTTTTTCTCGGTCCTGTTGTGACATTAGTCCTTTTATCCTAGAAATGTTCTTCAGGTCAAATCAAATCAAGCTTTATTTATAAAGCGCTTTTCATACACAAATTGCAGTTCAAAGTGTTTTGCAGAATTAAAATGAACCCACATAAAACACATTCCCATCCCTCCCCCATAGATTTAAAAGCATTATCACAGTTATACCCCCTCCCCCCAACCCAACCCAACCCAACCCTCATGCAAACACACACTTCAAAGTAACAGTAATAAGGACAATGGACCGAGAACAGAAGAGCCAGGTAAGGTAAGGAAGCGCCATCAAAGGAGCCATCTGCACCGGCAGCACCAGATCAACAGCAGCAACCAAGGCACTGAGACAGGGCGCCCAGAGGAGACGAGGCAGAGACCCCCGCCTCCACCCTAGCGCCACCTGGAGAGCACCCAGGCAGCTACAGCCGAACCACCGCTCCCGGGGCAGAGGGCTCCCACAGAGGAAACACTGGAAGAAAGATTAAGATAACAAGTTAAGTATAAAATAATTAGAGAATAAATATGGTAAGATTAATTAGTAAAACACTGATAAAATGTATTAAAACATGCAGAGCAATTAAACGGACTATAATAAATATTAATCAGTTAAAAGCTCGGCTAAAAAGGTGAGTCTTGAGCCTGCTCTTAAAAACATGAACGTTTTCTGCAGCCCTGAGGTTCTCTGGCAGCCTGTTCCAGAGGTGAGGGCCATAAAACTGGAAAGACGCCTCGCCGTGAGTGTGTGAGCTGACTTTAGGGGTGACAAGGAGACGGCTGTAAAGGAGCACAGAGATCACGAAGGTTCATATGGTAAAAGCAGTTCTGAAAGATAAGAAGGCCCAAGACAATTAAGACACTTAAAAACCATTTAAAGAACCTTAAAATTGATCCTAAAACTTCCTGGTCTTCATCAGGACACGTGCTGTTGAATTTTGTAGAAGCTGTAAACCTGATGTACTCTTTCTGTGAAGACCAGAAAACAGGGCATTACAGTTGTACATTTTACTGGTGATAAAAGCAAAATGCATTAATGTCTCCGTGTTGGCCCGAGAGAGAATGGGCCGGACTCTGGCGATGTTCTTTAGTTGATAAAAACCTATTTTAGTGATATTTTTAATGTGAGGGATAAAAGTCAGCTCCGAGTCAAAAATCATGCCCAGGTTCTTCACTTAAATTAAAAGACTGTGTTTGTAGTTTTGGTAAAAGTTTCTGTCTCTGAGCCTCAGGACCGATGACTAAAACTTCAGTTTTGTCCTGGTTGAGCTGGAGAAAGTTTTCTGCCATCCAGGATTTGATGTCTAAAGTGCAGCTAAAAAGTAAAAGAAGGCTGACCTTGGTATTGCCTGTATGCGACCTTGGAAGTTCAGGTCTGAGTCCATTACTACACCTAGATTTTCTGACCTGATCAGTCGTTTCTAGCTGTATTAACTGAAGTTACTGCAACCTTATTTTCTATGGGGCGCCCTCCTGAAATTCATTGAGTTTACAGTATTGCTACCCTACTTTATAATTACGAATACACAAGATAACAGTTATTTACTGGCATATTTTTTTTACAGTAGTCAAATTTTCAATATACAATCTCCAAAATGCAGCTTTTATGATTATAAAGGACAGCAGAATGCAAATAAAGTCACAATCTTTGGATTTTTACATTAGACTAGACTGCAGGTGATCGTTTCAGAACACACACACTTGGAAAAGGTTTCATAATTATTTATTAAATACAAAGTTTTGGCAATTAAACATTTAATTTGACAAAACAGACTCTTTGACACTTTAAAATCCAACTCCTGAATTTTTCAAACAGTTTCTCTGAGTCGACCGGACCAACCAATAATAAATTGCGTCAGAAATTAACTCAGGTGATGTAAAATACTTAAATAAAACATGATTTCCAAATAAAAGTTTTTGAAAAAGCATACCTGAAACTATAAACAGCTTTTTTTAAGTCACCAGAACCATCTGGACAGAGCTTTCCTTCTGTAAACACTGTGCAAAGAGCTTTAGATAAATAAATCAGAAACTTGTTACTGGAGTCAAATAATCCAGCAGGGAGGAGTGTGCAAATAAAACCTAAATAAACCGAGATAACACAAGGCTTCAACAGAACCTGCATGCAAGAAACAGCTTCAAAATACCGGATCTGTGTCTGAAGTTTCCTTCATGCTGACAGCAGTTTGAGTTTACAGCGTCCTCTGAAGGTGAAGCTGAAGCCCAGAAGGAAGTCATCCTGCAGGAAATTCAGCAAGAGTTCAAAACGGAGGCCCGAAGCAGTCCTTTGTAGCGCTGAGCGCAGACGATCCTGGAGCGGCGTTCCTCAGGGCTCTACTCGAGGCCCAGAGAGAAGTTTATTCCATGAACGATGCCGATGATGATGGGCTGCCAAGCGACTAAATATCGCAGCCAGTCGAGCAGCTGGCCGTACAAAACGTGGGTTTTCTCCCACCTGGAAGGAGGAGGAGGAATTAAGGAGAATATCACAACATACCTTTTGGGTTTTTCATCCCACTAATTCAGAGAATTCCCAAAAATTATTCATGGGATTCTCCAGACTGTTGTTAGGTTGTTTCAGAGCGCCCAAAGAAAATGCACAACAGGAAAATTAGTTGGCAAAAATCCAATTTAAAGCTCTGCACAGCAAATTAATGCAAGAGCGTCTGATAATGATCTGGAGAGGAGTGTTTTCAACATCCTGTTTGATTATTAATCAACAGTGTAGAGTTCATGCTTCTACTGATACAGAAGCAGCAGACTGGGAGTGATGTTGAAACGCCTATGGTCATGTCATTATGGCAAGATGGTTTTTTTCTCTATATAGTTGCAGTCATGCCTCATTCTAGCAGTCCAGAGGCTAAAGGGCGCATTAACACCGGCCCTGTTTAGTCAGCTAGATCAGCTAATCTAAAATAGGACCTAATCACACTACACAAAATAAAAGATTTGACATTAAAATTTCACTACAGCTAGCATACTGAATGGATTTGGTTAATATTAGCCAACATAATAGTGTTAGCCATTATGCTACATTTAGCATGTGAGCTAATATAAGAATTTCTTTTTTTATCCCACGGTTTTTTCCCATTATATATCACCCAGTGCACCTACCTTGGTTCCAGTCCTGGGGTTTTGCTCTCCCTCTGCCAGCCCCGAGAGGGCCCCGCACTGAAACTCAAGCCTCCTTCATGCTTGGGGAGTGGGCAGGCCCTTCTTTTCACCCGACGGGGCGGGGTTTCCCCGGCTGGATGTAGCACGTGGAAGGATCACGTTATTCCAGCCAGATCCTCCCCATCCCTCCAGGAGCCCCGGCCAGCCAGGAGGAGGCAGTATACAGCCCCAGGACTAGTGCATGCTTTTGTGGGACTAGCTCATATTAGCTGCTCAAGGGAACATGGGGAGAACATGCAAACTCCACACAGAAAAGCCCTTTTGCCAACCCCACCCAGGGTGTGGGTGCCGAGGCACAAACACACCTTCATCACCCACAGCGTCCCCTGCGGTAATCGAACCCAGAACCTTCTAGCTGTGAGGTGAGCTGTGCTCCCCTAATATTAGAATTTAGCTTTACACTACTGTTTCTAGCATACAAGATGGAGTAGATTGTTAATCAACATCCTTGTGATAGTCCACATGCTAACCAGGGTATATGCAGGGATCTCAAAATTTATTGTAATACCATCTCAAGACTTTTTAAGACCATCGAAAATAAAATTAAGACTTTATCTCGATGCACTGACAAAATATTAAATGATTAATATTAGACTACTTACTTATTAAATGATTTAGCAAGGGCCGATTCAGGAAACACAGCCTGGAAAGTTCCATGTTTTCCATCGCTAAGAGTTCAGCAAGTGGTGGTTAACCGCTGTGTGTAAACACTAAATCACCTCAGCCCACTGTGTTGGTCTGCCCCCTAGTGCCACTCTCGGATGCGGCAGACGCAGGGGCTCAAGTCATTGCTGTGGAGGTGGTCGTGTTGGGGAGTCGTGTACTCACAGGTGTTGCTGGTGCCACAGTTGCTCTCGCTGTCACAGTAGCAGCTTTAGAAAAAACACTGGCGATTGATCCCTGCAGTCATTCACGGTGGCGGTTTTGTGGCTAGCTCCACTCATGTGCGATTTGATTGCATTGATGCCCATTGAGACAACACTAGTCCTCCTACAAAACGCATAGTAGGCTTTGCTGTTTTTGGCCAGAGGCTCCAGCCAGTGTTTAAAATCCTCAGTTTCTAGCCAAGAATGAGCAAATTTACACTATTTTTGGCTGTACTCCATCGCTTCGCTGCTCTTCACTATCAATTAGCGGGCTACGTCATGTCGGTGACGACACTTGTGTAGTATGTAAAGTCATTGCAAACAGCCAGCATAAAAGAACGTTTTTTAGTTGACAAGTTACTATATTTGATAGACAAACGTATTTTAAAAACATGTCAATACTAACCAAATTTAAGATTTCACAAAACTGATTTAAGACTTTAACACTTCTTAAGGGTCTTAAATTTCCCTTAATCAATGTATTAACTTTTAATACTTTTCAAGACCCCGCGGATACCCTGCTAACATTAGCTTTGTAGCTAAAGAATGTGTTTTAGCTAATTCTTACTTCAAAGCTAAAACTAAATGAAGATAATGTAAGTCAACATGCTAGTGATAGACATCATGTCAATGATAGAATCTGAGCTAAAAGTAGCATGTTAGCTCACGGACTTAAAAGCTAAACTTAAGTTGTGGTGTTTAGGGTGACCAAACGTCCTCTTTTTACGTTCTTTTTATGCATCCACGGGGCGTTGGTGTAACACCGCTTTAATCAAACTTTGTTTGCCCAGAAAGGCCAGTTCGTTTGGGGAGGTGTGAATGCATAATTGAACTCTGATGCCGACCCCCCCAAAAATGAACTCAGCTCCACCTAAAAACCAAGGGACGGGTTCTGAAGTAAACTCTGGTGCGTTTCCACTGTATATGTGAATGCTAAGCGGGCATTCACATATACAGTGCTCTAAAAGCAGGAAGCCGACATTCCAGGTAAATACAACAATTAGAAGCTATTTAGGCCTGTACTGACATTTTTCCAAGAGTAAAAATGAAATTATAGAGACAAACACCTTTGTTTGGAAAAACTTTTTGTTCCAGGATTATTTGATAAATGGAATCGTTGATTGAAGGGGAGAAACAAATCTGAGGAACAAGGAAACAGAGTTCATGCCACAGATACGACAAAAAGCCCAACCACGGAGTCAGCAGCCAGACCGAAGAGGTTGCGGCAGATGTTGTTTGTGAACATAAAGTCATCAGGTACGAAAATGTGTTTTTACATTTTTGTGTCTTCTGTCACAACGAAATGTCTACTTTCATAACATGTTGACAAGACTAAATGTAAACAGGATCAGAACAAAAATCTGAATAACAAACATTTTTAGAGCTTTGATACTGAAGCAATTCAACTCCCAAGAGAAAAGTGAGGACCGATTATGTGGAGAAAAGTGAGATTTACACAATCATTGCGCAGCCTGCTAATACAAAGTATTCTGATGAAAGAGTTGGGAGTACTACAAGTGCTTAATGACACCTGTGTATATCAAAGTGAGACAGCAGGTAGAAAAAAGTCTACTTGAATCCTACAATTTTTTATGTGGAGAATTTCAGGGAGACTGGGTTTGGAACAAAGAGCTTTCAAAAGTATGAGTGGCGTGCCCGTCTATTGGGTTTCAATTAAACTGTCTCTGGATTTCCCGCTGGCTTCACCCTCGGTAAACAAACCTCAATTTATATCTTCAGGGGAGAATATTCTCTTTAAACTGTACTCTTGTCTAAATTTTTTTTTCTATTCCCGCTCTCTAATGTAAACTTACCCAAACGATGTTTTCATTAGTGCCGTACAACATAATCAAATTAAGGATACGGGTTGTTCATCATCCTCTTCAGGTCCACCTTCTCGTTGCAGTACGGACACGTCTGCTTCTTACCCACGATGCACCAGCCCCGGATGCAGAACTCGTGGAATCTGTTGGCGCGACGGTGAGTTACGGACAAAACAGGATTCTCTGCAGATCAGACAGCAGCCGAAGGCTCCACGCCGATAGAAAGAGCATTTTCTGAGCCGTGGAGTCACATTACTGTTAAGAGAAAAGCCCGATGCAGGGATAAATCAGGATACATGTGACCACAGGAGAGCTGGAAGGTGTCTTCTATAAATCCCTCCTCCTCCACCTCCACCAGGATCCTCTGACCGCACACGGCGCAGATGTCACCGCTCAGGCTCCTGCTGGGAATGCCCCCCTTGTTGTAGTACTGGAAGCACACACAAAGGACAGGAGTATTTTGAGTACATAAAACAATATTTAGAGTAACTAACAGATTTATCTGAACATCTAAATGTGTAAAACGTGTTAATTCTGCCATTTCTAAATCATTTAAGGTATTTTCTGCAGGATTTTTTGCTCCCTGACATCAGAAGAGGAGATTTAGAGTAAATCTTCACTTAAGCCGGATTGATTTGTGCATCAAAAACCACGTTGGGTCGCACGTAAAATAGCTTCTTTTTTTAATGCAGCTGCTGATAATTTACGTTGCTCTACCCCGATCGTAGACGCCATGTAGTCGGAGCAGATTTCTGCAAAGTCTCGGCCCATGACGCCGTAATAAAGCCCATAAAAGAGCATGATGACGCCGACGTCCATGGAGTCCTCCGCCTTGATCCTGCACAGGGAAGCAAACAGGATAGAGGGAAACAAGGATAAATATTTTAAAATAAAGTAAAAACTAACCTTTTTAAATTGAATTAGATTTATTTTATCATTTTATAATAGTCTGCCTGCAGCTGTTTTATTACATTTATGAACTTCAAAAGGAATTAAAGATTACAAACTTGATTTCTTTAGATCAAATTAAAATGCTTTTAAAAGATGGAGAAAACAACTATGGGCAAACGTAACTCCCTTACACACTAAATTATCTTAATTTGTTATGTTTTAAAGATTGTGTAACTGCTGTGTAATTCCCTGTATTGTTCTTGGACCAGGTCACTCTTGGAAATGAGATTTGATAACACAATAAGTTTATCACCTAGTTAAATAAAGGAATACTCAGAAAATATGATTAAAAAAAAACAAAAGAAGGTTTTCTTTTAGGTTTCATTTTCATATCAACATTTCCATCTTTTCTAAACTCAAATTTCTGGGTTTTATAGCAGTTTTTGATACATTCTGCACTGTATAAAAAACACTAACCAAATATTGCTACAATGGTTTTAGATGCTTAATATCTAAAGATACCAAAAATAATGATACAACAGATTATGGGGTCAAAACAGGATCAGTTCATGAATGAAAAAAACGATTGTAAACTGGAAAAAAAGAGATTGTAAATTTGAAGAAAAACAAAAACAAGAAGCCTAAAATCGTAAACAAAAAAAAATAAAAATGAAAATCAGAACAACGAAACGGGTGAATATTGTAAATGTAAGCTGAGGACTGAAAGCGAACGGGAAGAGAAAAGTAAAAACTGTCAAACAAATCTGAAAACACAAAACAGCAGTTTTGATAAAAGAAAAGACAATTACATGAATACAGCTTAGGTTGCAAGTTTTCTATAAATATATATTTTTAAATCCGATTCTGCATTGCTAGAATTTTTCCTTTGGTTACAGTTTTCAGGTTTACAATGTTTTTATGAATTCAGATTTATTTTCTTCTTCAAATTTACAAATTCTGTTTCTCATTCATGTTGAGCTGATCCGGTTTTTAACGCATAACAGATTCTTTAAAGCGGAGTTTGTGAAAATTAATTAACTTATTTTGTTTGCAAAACTGTCATGAAAACTGTATTTTGAGGTCACAGGTCCGGTTCAGTTGGGGTTATAAGTTCTCCACTTGGTGGTGAAATGGCCTTTTTTGATTTTCCAATCAAAACTAAAACGGTGATGAGTAAAATGGTAAAATCAATGTGTGATGTTGGAAAATCGCTAATGCGAAAACCGCTGCATTATTAATCTGTTCTTTAGAAAATCAAGAAGGAAAACAAAATTTTTTTCCCGTACTTTATCCAGACCCAGAAAGTAATGAAAACAAACCCTACACCTTCCAATAGTGGGTAGGAGTCCTGTTATTGTTTGAGAGTCTGACTGATTGGTTGGAGACCGACCTGAAGAAGACGTTGAAGCCGAACATGGTGAACATGATGGCCAGGTAGCCCAGGACGCCCACAGCGTAGCTCAGCTTGTAGATCAACAGAAACCACTTGTAGACCATCCTGGAGATCAGACATGTGGTTAGAGGAACCAGAAACACGCTGAATCCTGCAACGCCGATTTAAAGAATGTGACACAAACGTGCTTTTTTTTGGGCCAGACTTTTAAAGTCTAAATGCAAAACCTGAGAAATGAAGCGCAGCTCTTCCTACAGTAGTTTTGGCTTTAGATAAATCGGCTGCCGTAAAGCGGGGGTGTCAGACTGTTAGCGGACCACATTATGGTCGTGTCTCGTCTGTGACTTAACCAGGAGAGACTCAGAAGGACAAGATTTTTACTGACACACGCCCTATAAACTAGACAGATTAAAAACATTGAAAAAGTGCAAGTACAATTTTTGCTTTTACAAAAATAAGCAGCTGTTACTGCCTTTTGGTAAATCTGCCTGAAGACAGCAAGCAGCACATTAAACAAAGAACAGGAGGGAGAACAGACAGAAAAACGGTTCTAGAAGAGCAGAACGGAAAACTAATCGACCCTGAGAAATTTAGAAAATTATACATATTTCTTTTATTAAGGCAAACCTGATTGATTTTAGGTTTCAGATTTATTATCCTTTTTCAAAAAAATATATATGTATTTCTAGGTTTTGTTTTCAATAAAATACTGTTATTATTTTTCAGTTGAGCTTGAAATACATGTAATAAAGCAGTTTTGTTCATTCAATATAAAAACAACTGACCCGTAAATACATCTGGACTGTAAGGAGGACGGATGTACAGAGAGAGACTAGAACAACTAGGGTCCAATGAAATCCATTTGTCTTTAATCCCAAATTCCACTTTTTCTTTCGTTTCAACCATAGTTCTTAACCTGAACAGTGTGAAATTATGGAGTGAATGAAAACAATCCAACAGAAAGAAAGAAAGAAACATCTACTGCTATTCAAGTTTCACAAATATAACTGAACCATTATATGTAAATCAAATACTTTTACATTTTGCTGTATGTAGGTATATATATATATATATATATATATATATATATATATATATATATATATATATTATTAGGGCTGTCAAATGATTAAAAGTTTTAATCTAATTAATCACATGGTAGCTGTAAATTAATCACGATTAATTACCATTCCTAAATATGACAGAAAGGTAAAATTTTGGGTGTAAATAAAGGACGTATTTCCTTTCCCCCCCCTTTTTTTAAGGAAATACAGGAGAGATGCATGGAACTTTTGTTTTTAATCCCACAATCACATTTACACGTGGAGCTTTTTACGTATGAA
Organism: Valencia hispanica; assembly: GCA_963556495.2. Lineage (NCBI taxonomy): Eukaryota > Metazoa > Chordata > Actinopteri > Cyprinodontiformes > Valenciidae > Valencia > Valencia hispanica. The sequence continues at coordinate 45,896,947 of OY747714.1, read as the reverse complement.
TCTTTTAGCCAGTTGCTATGGCAGACTAATTGGTTAACATTTTATGAATGTAAAGCTGACAGTTTCTTATTAAATTTTGGACAACCCTGAGCTTCCTCTTCATGGGACTAGCCTACAACAACGGTGTCTTCAGTCAGAGGCTTCTTCAGTTTTGCTGCAACACCGACTGCTACAGGAGATCATTCCTGCCTACAGCCATCAGGATCTACAATAGCTCCTTGAAAAATTAAATGACAACAATACTTAATTTCTCTCTGGGAGCAATTAATTATTTTTTAATTGAAATTTTCTGAGTAATAGAGGGATTATTTGTTTATCAACACCGAACCTTTACATTACTCCCTGGTTCCCACTGTTTTTATTTGCAGTTATCAAACAGTTGTCATGCTGTTTACATCACAAGCATACACTGAAAGCAGCGCGGGTTTAATTGTGGGGTAAACAGGGAAGGTCATTTTGTGCATGCGTTAATTGCGCTAAAAAAATTAATGGCATTAATTCCACGAATTAATCGACCCGCCTTAATGGATTAATTTTGAAAGCCCTAATATATATATATATACACATTTATAAAATTCCAATTGGTAGAATCATTAGACAGCACGGGATAAATTTCCACAGCTATGCCGATGATACACATTATATTTATCCATAAATCCTGATGAACCCAGTCAGTTAGTTAGATTATAGGCATGTCTGGAAGACATAAAAACATGGATGAATCTAAACTTTTTGCTTTTACAATTTGGTGTCTTTGGACCGGAAGTTCTAAAAAAGAAACTGATTAGTCAATCACTTCATCTGGATGGCATTAAATTGGCCCCCAGTAATAACGTAAAGAACCTCGGCATTATTTTTGACCAAGACTTGACATTTAAATCCCATATTAAACAGGTTTCTAGGATTTCCCTCTTTCACCTCCGGAATATTGCTAAAATTAGAAACATCCTGTCCAGGAGTGATGCTGAGAAACTAGTCCATGCATTTGTTACCTCAAGGCTGGACTACTGTAATTCTTTACTATCAGGAAGTCCACAAAAGGCCATTAAAAGCCTTCAGTTGATCCAAAATGCGGCAGCAAGAGTTCTGATGAATATTAAAAAGAGAAATCACATTTCTCCTGTTTTAGCTTCCCTTCATTGGCTCCCTGTTAAATCCAGAATAGAATTTAAGATCCTTCTTCTTACATACAAAGCCCTTAATAATCAAGCTCCATCATACATCAGAGATCTAATTGTTCCATATGTTCCTAACAGAGCACTTTGCTCTCAGACTGCAGGTTTACTTGTAGTTCCTAGGATTTCTAAAAGTAGAATGGGAGGCAGATCTTTTAGTTATCAGGCTCCTCTCCTGTGGAACCAGCTCCCAGCTTTAGTCCGTGAGGCAGACACTCTGTTTACTTTTAAGGCCAGGCTTAAAACTTTCCTTTTTGATAAAGCTTATAGTTAGAGTGGCTAAGGTCATCCTGAGCTATCTCTGTAGTTATGCTGCTATAGGCTTAGACTGCTGGTCTGGTATCCTCCTTAGCTACAATGCCCTGTTGGACAGGGAGCATCACAGTAACTGAACATCCTCCGTGTCCTGTTATCTTTTTACTTTCTTTAATATAGAAAGTACTTAGATCAGATCTTCTGTTCCTTCTGTGTCTCTGCTCTGTCTTCTTGAACCCCCAGACGGTCGTGGCAGATGGCCGCTCCTACTGAGCCTGATTCTGTTGGAGGTTTCTTCCTGTTAAAGGGAAGTTTTTCCTCTCCACTGTCGCTACATGCTTGCTCAGTATGAGGGATTGCTGCGGTTGGAGCTTGTATCAACGTGACGCAACCCCAAGTCAATGAATCGATGCAATCTGCTGGGATTCCTTAGATAGAAAACTAGCTGAAACTTTAAACTGATTGAAATGTTTGTATTGAAATGACTTTTCTTGTAAAGTGCATTGAGATGACATCTGTTGTGAATTGGCGCTATATAAATGAACTGAATTGAAAACATTCTCATATGTTTCACAGTTTAAACACTGAAATGTCTCTAATTAACCTGCAAACTGTAAACGATGCGCACACTTCCTTAACGATCAGGATCAGCTGTGCCTTACCAGCTAGCTAACAGCTACGGCAGCTGTAGAGGCCAAAACACTCACAGACGTACCTGTAGTTCTTTTATTAGCTACTGTTACTTAGCTCTACATTCTCATCACACTCATCATTACAAAATATCAAGGAGAGGTTCTGTGAGACGATTCCTACCTGGGTGTCCTGCAGGACAGCGGCTTGCGCGTGGCTCTGAAGATGACGTAGCTGGTGACGACGGAGAACATCCCCCACATGGACAGGAACCTCCACCAGTACAGCTTCATGGTGAAGTACAGGGGGACCACCCACATCTGGACCAGGGTCACCAGCTGGAGGACGAGGGGGAACACATTCCTTTGGTTAGAATCAGTTCTGAACACACATGCATGCCACGCTGTTCAGATATTTATTTGTAGAAACATGCATTTTAAAAGCATGCACCACTTTCTTGCACCTTATTCACGACTCCACGTTAGTCTACCACAGAAAATCCTAGTAAAATGCATTGTAGTTTGTGGTTGTGATGAGACAACATGTGGAAAAGTTTAAAGAGTGTGAATACTTTTGTGTTTTTTAGGTGTTTGGTTGAGCTGATTAGAGTTAAGCCTAGTTTATACTTCTCCGTCAGCACGTTTACACTCACCCGCAGACGTATTAACGGAGACGTTTTCCTCCGTCGGTGTGTCAGTGTTGCAAAGTAATTCCCCTCCAGGACAGCAGGGGGCGCAGACCTTTTCAGTTGGGTCTGCCTATCATTGCAGCGACGTGTCTGGTCAATTCAATTCAATTCAATTCAAAATTACTTTATTAATCCCAAAGGGAAATTAAATGTTGTTGTAACTCATTATGCAAGTTCCTTCATAGATTTGTTGTAGATGCTGATGGCTGTGGGTAGGGATGATCTCCTGTAGCAGTCTGCAGATCTGAAGAAGCCTCTGACTGAAGACGCTCTGTAGTTGTATGACAGGCTGATGTAGAGGATGCTCTGGATCTATGGCGTCTTCTTTTCAACTCATCAGGGTTTTGTGGCTGTAGTTGAGGTATTATTTGAGCTTTTGTGATGTTAATCAGCTGCTGCCAGTTGTAAACCACCTTGTTGCCATGGTTATGCATCATAACAAATGTCGAAAAATAAAAAAAGTATCAGTAAAAATCCTTCCAGCTGCACAGCATTCAAAACCAGAGAGAACAGTTGTCCACAAAAACAATGTTTCTACCAGAAATGGAAGAATAAAAGTTTTAAAAAAGAAAAAAATATGAACCAAAGTAACAGAGCTACTCCAACATGCTGCCACCTTGAGCGGCGCAATTCCGAAATATCCGGTCGACAGTTTATTTCCTTCAGCTTGTAAACGCGCATCCCCTCAAGGACCAATGGCCGACACAGAGAGAGAGTTTTGATTGAGCTGGAAAACAGTGTCTGTTTGGTTGAAAAGACCAGATTAGATAAACTGGCCTTGCAATATAAAGCATCTAGTGGGCAAAAGTTGCAATGACTACTAATTACATAGACTATAGAGCTAGAGGTGCACCGATCCAATATTAGGATCGGATTTCGGCTGCGATACTGACAAAATAGCTGGATCGGGGATCGGAAAAATGGACAGATCCAGGTTTGTTTTTTTCGTCGCAGCAGAACATATTTCAACATATGTGACATATGTGTCGCATGCTAGAAGCAACATGGAGCGAGACAGAGGGTCGGCTGTGTGGAGACATTTCACGCTCGCCACTCCAGCTAGTTCGTCGGCTGTTTGCAATTTCTGCAAAGTAAATGTTTCGAGGGTAGGTGGTATTACTGCAAAGTACAACACTACCACTTTAATCAAGGTCATCCAGAAACACTATGCTAAGGAGCGTGCTGAATTCCTGCAGCTCAGCAAAACAAAAGGAGCGGGGTCAAAAAGGAAAAAAGAAGTCTTAGTTATGTTTAGTTAGTAAAGTTTGGTACCTTTAGTCTCTTCAAGTAAGGTATAAGGTGGAGGGTATACAGTTTATTATTAATTCAACAATAGTATCGGTATCGGGTATCAACAGATACACAAAGCCAAGGCATCGGTATCGGGACTGGAAAAGTGGGATCGGTGCACCCCTATATAGAGCGCTGTTCTGATGAAATGATGTTGTGCGGATCAATCACAGACGCGCGTTAAACGGACAGATATAAAACTGGGCTCTACTCCGTGCGTCCTTGCGTGACGGATAATTGCGCCGGAGAAGCACAAACTAGGCTTTGAACCGTGCTCACGTTGTAGGAGCGGTGGTGCCTCTGCTTCCACTGGACCAGGACGATCTGAGCCACCACCAGCGTGGCGATGAGGATCAGCACCATCTCGGTGTGCATCGCCTCATGGCCCCGGTGCTTCACGTGCATCCGCTCATGCTGCATCCTGCAGAGAGGAGGAAGAGGAAGACGAGGAAGAACAAGCTGACGATCCGGGTGGGGGTGGTGAAGGAGACCGCCATCACTCACCTCCAGTTCTCCCTGTGGGTCATCTTCAGCAGGTCGTCCTGAAACGAGACAGAAATAGCAGCTGGTGGGACCTCTGCGCTTCTCTCTCTCTGGATAAGACGCCGGCATGTAGGGCGACCAGATCCCCACGCAGCACATGTGGGACAACGCGAGATTACTATGCATATTATAAAAGTGTAAAGTAGGTTTTAAAATGATAAGCTTTCTATTCTGCCCTTAAAGCTACATTGTGTAAGAACTCCTCCCATCTAGCGGTGAAACAACCACCTGAATATTACGTTCTAGCCCCGCCTCCCACCCCCCCATTCCGAGCGCGTTTTAACTCCTACGGTGGCCGTTTCATGCCAAGGTTAACATGGCTTCCAGTACTACGACTTCGTCCAGTGTTCCTTCCAGTGATGAGGTTACTTTAGAAAACTACATTGCATTTAGTTATATAGTCAGACGTCTGCCACGTCGCGAGTAGACAATCTTCCTCTTGTGTAGATAAATAATAGATTAAGACAGAGAAATAGCTTTAATTATTTAGAATTATGTTTACATCAATCTTTGACGTTCATGTTGTGAGTCACTCAGTCCAGGCCCCGCCCCCTTTGTATTACAGCCCTGCTTTTGACACCCCAACATCATCACAGGCCCCCATTTAGCCCTCTCTGAAAACTTCCTAGATACACCTCTGCTCAGCATTCTTTAATGAAGCATTTATAAGCTTATATAAACATAATTCAAGCATTAATACCTGTAATCCTTTTAAATTTGACACACTGAATTAAACTCACTTTGGTGTTAAACACAGGGGGTCTAACGACCACTATACTGTTATTAATTCAAAGTCTCATTAGTCGTTAATTTCAGATTTTTTTCACCTTAGTTTTGTTTCTTCTGCTGCTGAAAAACAAAAGTCAATGAAGTTCTGGTGCTGCTAAAAGGGGGTAAAGCAGTTTATGGGCCAGAAGAGAAGCTTGCAATGAGCACACGCATTTTTTTTATTTTATCTTATTGACTCCGGGGCTTGGGAAGACGCAGACTGATGCAACACCTTTAAAAAAAATATATATATTTTTTTAAATAAAGCTACACATTTACACGGTTGGAGGAGGAAGCACGTCGGGCTTTTCACCAGGACAATTTTTTTTTTTTAAATTCTTATGTCCGACGTGTTTTCACAAATACTGCTGTTAATAACCAACGCGGGACGTGTTAAAAGGGGAGACAATGCGGGACATCTGGTCACCCCATCGGGCATGCCACGTCTGAACACCAGCGGCTAGTTAGCCTGTTAGCTTGGGAACAGGTAGCCGCGTTCACTTCCGGGTTTTTAAAGTAAAAAAAAAAAAAAACACTTAGTCTTTCATTCAGACGAGCAGAAAACGTTCATCTCCTACATGTAAACCACTGACCTGAGCATGAACACCTGCCATGGCCGCTCTCTGTCCGCTTCTGATGAAGACAAGCCGGCCGGCCGCGTTGGCGGCTAAGAGGAGAGTACGCGAAGCCAAGAGGGACAAACCGCACAGAGCGCCTATGACTTCTTTTAGTTTATATATACACCGTGGAATGAGTCTCTGTAGATACATGAAATCACGGCCAGAAAAATGCATGAACTCTTACGCAATTGTAATTTGAATCCTCAGTAAAATAAAAAAAATCTGACTTTCCATTTAAACCTTAGATGTTACACTAGTTAAGATGCTTTATGAAACGTTTAATCATACATGTATGACAGGTTTAGGAAAACTGAGAATTACACTCAATCTTATCCTGAGAAAAATAAAAAACACCAACGTTAAACTAAGCTACTTTAGTATCCTCGCGATTTCTCTCTTTCACTGGAGTGTTTCTGGACCTTTGCACCAGATCAATGTTCATGGTTGATGTTTAAAGCATTTCCCTTGGGCAGAACTAGTTAAACCAATCACCAGGATTGGAAGCAATCCCAATTCAGGGCGGGTTATTTATGTAGCAACAAGGAACACTATGTGACGGCACTTTACATAAACAGTCAAATTTCAATTCAAACTGATCCCAATTATTAAAGTGCATCAAGCTCTTACATACTGCATTAGTTTACAAATTAAAGTAGCTTCTTTAGAGAGAACGTTTTAAGTCTTGCCTGGATATCAAGGTCAGCCACATAGTTTGTTAGAATCAGGAAACCTAATGCACATTTAGAACCGAATTGATCCATAAAAGTGAGGAACTAGTTTCAATTGTTCCATAAAGTTCAGTCCAGACAAACAGCAGAACCCTGTCTGTTTAGGGGTCTCAAAACGTTGCAGGGCAGCAGCTCTCCAGGACTGGAGTCAGAGACCAGAGCCCCGTGCCAAGGGAATAAAACACTTCTGCTCAGTTTTAGTTTGATCAGAAAGTTTAATAAATCACAAGATAATCCCAGGAACAGCAGGAATCATCTTCACTGAAATCTGTCAGTCGGTAGGATGACAAAGATCCAGATGCAATAGAAGCTTCCATTCAAGTCACTCAGACACCCAAGGAAGGTCAGAATCATCTTTTGACCGCTGGAGGAAAACTGGGAATGGATGGAGTAATCGTCATCATGGCCAACAGCGCCGTGTCCATCACTGCACCCCCACCAGTTCATCTCAACGCCAACCTGGAAGCTGCTCTTCCACCTGAAACAAAAAACAAACAAATGTAAAGCAAAGTATGAAGCTATACAAGACTTATAATTTTAGGGTCGCTCAGACATCCAAGGAAGGTTTGAGCCATCTTTGGTCCTTTAAAGACCTCTGGTGGAAACTACGAATGGCAGGAAAAGCGTCATCACAGCGACCAATCAGCTCCTCAAACTCTTAATACCAACCTGGAGGATTCCACTGCAGCCGTTTGACTTTATGCCACTTTGTTCCTTTAAAAACAGAAAGCATAAAACTTTTAGCTACGAGGAAAGGAAATAAATGTAGTTCGAAAGATTTAAAAAGTCGCTCAGACATCCAAGGAAGGTTTGAACCGTCTTTGGTCCTTTAAAGACCTCTGGTGGAAACTACGAATGGCAGGAAAAGCGTCATCACAGCGACCAGAACAAGATTTTATTCAACTTTAAATCTTACACACCGGCTAGTTGAGCCTTTATCGCTGCTGTAGAAAATCCAGCAGCTTCATTATGGGATGGGGAGATGGCAGGAAGACATTCAGCCTGGAAACAATATAAATTTTAGACATTCAAAAATCTAACATAGGCTAAAACAAAAACAGCAATTGTATAACAGCGGATTTATAGAAACACGATCTTTATACGGAGGTCTCATCACAGCCAAGTATTCGGTTTATTGTTACACCATCTTAAAAATACATTTGGTTTCAGCGTCTTTACAGACATGTTTTTACCCCACATTTCCTCTCATCAGTACAATTAAAAGCAAGGTTTCCATCGGGCCACGATGGACGTTAACTCTACCATCCAATAGGTAAAGAAAACCATTTGAACTGGACTAATTTATCAGAATCATCAAGTCCTACTTGACAATTATTCAACTGGTTTACTTAAAAGGAGACATTAAGTGATTTTTATTTGACTAATAATATAAATAAAAAAAAACAGACGCCCCACCTGAGCAGATCCGTGTTTTTAAATCAGTCTCCATCGTGGTGCAGCCCCATTGTGCCTCTACGGTGGCTGTTCAGGGACATTTTCTGTCCCGACCAATAAAAACCCCTGTGAAAACAAGTCCTTATCAGAACGGCACCAGAGAGGATAAAATACAGCCTGATGAGAACAGAAAGTCGCTCAGACATCCAAGGAAGGTTTGAGCCGTCTTTGGTCCTTTAAAGACCTCTGGTGGAAACTACGAATGGCAGGAAAAGCGTCATCACAGCGACTAATCAGCTCCTAAAGCTCTTTTAATACCAACCTGGAGGTTTCCACTGCAGCCGTTTCAAACTTTATGCCACTTCGTTCCTTAAAAACAGAAACCATAAAACCTTTAGCTACGAGGAAAGGAAATAAATGTAGTTAGAAAGATTTAAAAAGTCGCTCAGACATCCAAGGAAGGTTTGAACCGTCTTTGGTCCTTTAAAGACCTCTGGTGGAAACTACGAATGGCAGGAAAAGCGTCATCACAGCGACCAGAACAAGATTTTATTCAGTTTTAAATCTTACACACCGGCTAGATGAGCCTTTATCGCTGCTGTAGAAAATCCAGCCGATTCATTATGGGACAAGGAGACGGCAGGAAGAAATTCAGCCTGGAATCAGATGAACACCACTTCAGACACCAAAGGAAGATTTGAATCGATCCACTCAGTGTTTATCGACAGACCTCATCTCAGCATGATTAAAAATAAATACTGAAAGTATTGTTTCCTGATACAAGAGCTGTGCAGTAACTCGATTTCATTGATGTTTGGAATTTCGTTCTACAGCCTGTATTTGACTTTGCTCAACGCCCAGAAGGGATTATTGAAACAAAAGCAAACTAAAAAAATATATATTTCCTGTCATTTCTAATTGTTAAATAAGGAATGTAGGAAAATTGGATATGGCATAAGAGATTTTAGTCTAAGCCCAGGTCACTCATGACTCATTTTCAATGAGTAATTCACTCAGCCTTCTAGAGTTACAATCCTGCATGCATGTTCGAGGCTCTTATTTTGGGGCCCTAAACTCTAATCATGGAGCACCGCTGTCCTGCCGCTTCAGATTTCACAAACAGCCGAATCTAAAAAAAAAAAAATCAGCTCAATAGCATTTCAGATCCCCTGGTTTAATGATCGCTGCTCCTTACCGGCAGCCATCTTCTAGTAGTTTCCAGAAGGCAAAAAAAGCAAACCACATTTAATTTAGAGGTTTAGCAGAGGCCATGAAATGTCTGACTGTAGCACTGACACCCCCTGGAGGTTTAAACAAATTCAGGATTTAACAAATGTGTGCGTTTTCAGGGCATTCAGAGATTCTTGACTCTCTGCTAAAAGTCTTTCAACAATATTAAGTCTCATGCAATTATTATGCGTTTCATTGAGCCAAGATAGATTTGGATTCTGTCACCAAATACAGTTGAGTAAAAACTAAAAACAGTTTAGCTGTAACATCAAGTCCCATTTAAGTTTACCGTAAATCAGACGATGGAGTTGTTGGAACATTTTTCTCCACATTTCCGATTTCTAAGAAATCTAATTTTACGACAAATACCTCAGACTCTTGTCTCCTCAACCGATCAGTCGTCTTCGCGGCCATAGAGCTCGGCCGGGCCTCTACGGTGGCTGTGAGAGTCATTTTCTGTCCTGTGGAAACAAGTCATTAACAGAAGAAACAAGTCCTTATCAGAACGGCACCAGAGAGGATAAAATACAGCCTGCTGAGAACAGAAAGTCGCTCAGACATCCAAGGAAGGTTTGAGCCATCTTTGGTCCTTTAAAGACCTCTGGTGGAAACTACGAATGGCAGGAAAAGCGTCATCACAGCGACCAGGAAATTAAGTCAACCAGCATCAGATGGACACTAACCTGGTCTGTGCTGCAGCTGGTCCAAACTCTCAGAAAACCTCAATACTGCAAGGAAGGAAGCACAATCCAGATTACTCAGAGCTCAACATAATGGAGAAATGCATTATTAATGCATTATAATGCAATATGAAGGCAGAATATCAAAGTTTCATAAAACTTTGACTCTCTATGACTATGTATGAGCCACAAGTTTAATTTTCTCAAAGACGGGGTTTTGTTAATCTTTGTTTGCTAGAGTTAAATTTATCCAAAAACATGTAGGTCAATATTGATTCAGTCATTTTAGTTTCTTTAAATAAAAAAGGCAGTTTATAATAATTTCATTCCACTCCTTCACACGTGTCCCGCAAATGCAAAGTTAATGATATATATATATAATAACTATAAAACATCATAAAATGAACCAGAGATGCGTCACAACGTGGAGGTGGAAGTTCACGCCAGAAATCAGCGTGAAACAATCTGACCCCATCCACCAACTAAACGCATCAACTCATGTTCACATCATAAGAAAATGTTTAAACACATTATCATTAAAGAGAAAGATTTCAAATTATAAACCTAAAGCTGGAATCTAAACTAAAAATCACATATAAAAACATTGCTACCTGCTCCTCTCCCTTGTGCGATGGAAATGACCGAACCAACGCCTCGTCGCTGTTTAAATACGTCACGGCTCGGGCTGAAACTGGTGGGCGCCCCCTGCCGGTCGGGAGGTGAAAGTACAAACAGATACTGCTGCAAAACAAAGTTTCGTTTTTTTTAAACACAGGACAAAATATATAGGAAACTTTGTCTTCTCATTCTCAATGAATTAATCTGAAATAAATTTCAATTTCTTTTAAAAACAAAATAAAATTTTAATTACAACGTTTTTAATATTCAGATTCTGCAAATTAGGCCATAAATGACTTTTGTTTTTTTCCCTTCATTTTTCTATTCTATATTAACAAGTTTAAAGTAGTTTAAAACATGAAATATCATTTAATACGCAAAGTTAATATTTTCTGTTTTGTTTCATATATATTTTGAATTTAAAGTATTCTTGAATCCTAAATCTTTATACAGGATTGGTATTGGTGCAGTAAAAAGCAGTCCCCCAAAAAGTTGTTTCAAAGAGTCACCCAAAGGTTCTCTGGTTAAATCAAATGTTTTCATAAAGACACTTCTGTCATATTTTATAAATAAAATGCGTTTGTATTTTGAAATATGCTTTTATATCTTAAAATTGTTTCTTTTAATCATTCTTTTATTTCCATTTTATGAACCTTAATCTTAATAAAAAAATGTTTTAATTACGATGATACATTTTTATTTTTTTACACATGTGGGGTCATTAAATGTATTTTCGTACGTTGAGGTAGTTTTTCATTGCCTAGAAATATTCTTGCAGACATTGAGCAGTAGAGTGTTTATGTTTTATGATAAGTTTGCAGATCTATTTTTTCTTCTCATTCTGGATTTTAGTTATCATATATTGTTATCTTTCCCTGCTGTTTATATATATAATATAATATAATATAATATAATATAATATAATATAATATAATATAATATAATATAATATAATATAATATAATATAATATAATATAATATTATATTATATTATATTATATTATATTATATTATATTATATTATATTATATTATATTATATTATATTATATTATATTATATTATATTATATTATATTATATTATATCATTTAACATCATATAATATAACAGTCTTGTTACACATAATATACTGTTTATAATAATATATGTATCTGCAAAAAAAGAACGATTTTAGGAATTAAAGGGCGAGAGACACTAAGATGAATAGATTGTAATTGAGAGACAGAATAAGGAAACATGGACCAATCCCCTCTCTCCATTTCCCTGGGTCTTGCTCCTGATTGGATGCTCAAAGTGAAGAATATATGGTCTCTCATACTCTCCCCTCTACCCCCGCCACCCCTCATCCTCTGGTGGTGTTGCTGCTGCAAGCTGCTGGTGTTGCCGTGACGATGATATCCTCCCCCTCCTACGCACACACACATACACACAGTCAGACCAGGAGGAGAGGAGAGGAGAGGCAGCAAACAAGACGGTATCATGACGCGATGGCTTCAGGCTGGAAAACAGACGCTCCCACTGATCGCCTGGAAAACAGGGTGAGAGCTGGATTAATTTCCTGGGGACAGAAAGATGGATGGATGGGTGGAGGGGTGGATGGATGGATTGATGAGTGATGGATGGGTGGAGGAATGTTTGGGGGTGACAGCAGCAACTGTAGCATGCTCTATTTGCCTCAGAGAAGAGGATGATGGAGGGAGGAATGCAGGGATTGAAGCAGGGAAGCAAATGAGGACAGACAGACAGACAGAATGAATGAATGCAGCTCAAACTGATCAGCTTTCTGTGGATAAATACTTGTGTATGTGTGTGTGTGTTTGTGTTTGGTGTGTGTGCTGTCAGGCCTGCATGCACACGTTAGCATCCTGTCTGCTAACAGAAACAGGAGGTACGTCACTTCTCTGTAGTGAAACTGAGGTCTCATCACAGCGACATATTCTGTTTATCAGAACATGGAGTTCCTGCAGAACACAGACGGATCAGAGGACAGATGAAACCGATCAACAGCCAGGGGCCACAGAGCTGCTGGTTCTGTTAAAGTGAGATGGTTAAAACTAACCTTTCTGCTGGAAAATTCAGTCAAAGGAGGGAAACTGTCTATGCAAAATGAGGACAGATAGAAAAACACCAAAGATACAACGACCAACACTAAGGTAAACAATCTAACTTTATAGGGTGAATAAAAACAAAAATCACACCGCAATAAGCAAAACATCCAGAAGCAACAACAAATTAATCTAAAATTAGTTCATTAAAACAACTTTAAAAGCAGCACAAAATGTTCATAAACAAACTGAGATTGACTTTAAGAAAGCAGCAGATGCATGAAAGTTAAAATAAACAGTCTGAATAAGAACCCCAAATATGGCAACAAAAGATGAGACACGAATGACGAAGAGACACGAAACAAAAACAGAACAAGCAAAAAGGGAATTTCAAGCAGCAATAGATTCAAATCGACAAAAGAGGCAAAATGCAAGAGACAGCAACAATGCAGCAGTTAAAACATCACTTAAACATACAGAAATGACAACAAATGAGACAAAGTAACTTGAAAATTAAATTAAAGTATGAAAATTAAACACAATTGCGTGAGACAAAACCGCTCAGACAAGAGAAAATGGAAGCAGAATTATTGAGGAAAGCAATGTAGTGAAAGAAATAGATAAGATGCACAGATCATTTACAAACGGAATCAAAAGCTGTACAGAGATAATAAAAACTGATTAGAAAATTCAAATGAAGAAAGGATCAAAAACAATAAGAAAGTTTCAAGAGACAAAATAATAAAATATCTCAAAAACATCCCAATGAAAGTCATGAACTTACAATAAAGTAAAGAATTAAATGCATCAGGCAGAGAAGATTCGAAGGCAAATAAATCAAAGATGTTTGAAAAAAATCTAGTTACTATACTTATACTACAGAAACAAAGAGTAGAAGGGCAGCAACTGCAATAAAATGCAAAAATAACTGTAAATATAAATAAAATAACATCTCCAAATACTTAATACTTAAACATGTTGACACGTTTAGGTGAGGGGATTTTCTTCTGCAGTCATTTCCTAACTCAGGAATATCAGCACACATCTGCTTTAGTTGAATCGCATGTTCTCCTGTCTTCCTCATTTTGAAGAGTGGCCACATTATGTTCACAGTTCAGGGAAACAAGAAGTTATAGATTACTGATTAAATGTTCTCGGACAAAAAGTATGAAATCTAAAATGCTTTTGCTACATTTATTTTACATGCATTACTTTACCATGGTGGGGTTCAAATCAAAACAGTTACAAAAGATTATCAATCAGGAACAAAAAAGAGGCACTTTAGTCAAAATGTTTTGGAAGCATACACAATAAGTTTAGATTAGCGCAGATTACAAATCAGTAGGTGCAAAACCTCTATGAACCCCTAAAACCTCATCTGATCCCACAAATCCTGCAGAAAAGCAAGGAAACCTTAAAGCTGCAACACCTACAGTTGCAAAATTGAAGCATTTCATTGATTTGATCCCAGAAAGGGAAAAGAGGAAGAGTATGTGTGGGACCTGTATGTGATGAATCGGTCATTACGACACAGAAAAACAGAAAGTGGACACAAACCTTCTAAGAGGAGACGGATCAGATGACCCGAGTGTGTGACTTGGGTTTTCTTTGTCTGCTTGTTACCGTTTTGTTGATTTATAGATTTTCTACCAGCAGGTTTCCCTGAAATGAGTTTTTATTGAGCTTTTCAATCAGGTGATGGAGCCCTGTCTGCTGATCCAGACAGAATCTAGCAGCTTTTCAATTAACTGAGAGTTCTGGTTCATCGGACGACGCTCGCTGAGTTATGGATGAACTGGGTTGCAGCGAAAAACTGAAACTAAACAGATTTTAATGCCTTTTTCAAAGAATGGAAATTAAAATGTTACAGAAGGAGAAAGTGTTTTCTATTCTAACTGTAAGAAACCCTGTTATGTGGGGTTCCTCAGGGTTCAGTTTTGGTTACCATTTTAATCTCATTGGATAAATTCCCTCTGAGATATTTCATTAACATTTCATAACTGATGAGAAGGGAGGAGTGAAGTTTTACTAAGCCTTTTTCTCACAAAAAACATTCAAGCTAGTCCAGAGGCCTTTTGCTAGGTAGATGACATGACTTTGCTTAAATGTCAGCATTAGGATACACTTTTGTACACCATACAATTATAAACTCCACCTCCTTTTTGTTGCACAATGCCCACTGGAACATAATTCATTAAATCCTCATCATCCATTTGACTCGGACCGCTCATATGTTGAACTGAATTCAAATTCAATTCAAAAATACTTTATTGATCCCAGTATTTTGTGTAAGTCAAGCGCTGACCTAGAATGCCATGTGGTGGAATCGATTTGGTCAAATAGGCCTAAACCCTCCTGAAATCAGCTAAAATAAAAAGAACACTAGAGACTATATAAGATAGTTTTGGTACTTAAGTTTTCACAGAGATTTCATGTTTTTTGTAAGACCTAATATCATTGGGATAAACGGGCAAAATGTGTTTCATCCTGAGTTGAATGTTTGTCATTCATGAGAAAACTCAAACATGATTTAGTACCTAAGCAATAAACTACCTAATCTAATTTTGTATCTAGCTGATTCGGTGTCAGAGATCAGCAATTTAGAGTGACAGAGAGTATTAAATGTTTGTTCTAACTCTTTAATGTAAGTTAGAAGCAGGTGGAACATGTCTGGTAGCCGAATCTCGTAGAACAGAGAAGATCTTAGGCTTGTGTGGACACAGAAAACCAATCTGTCTTTTTCTGTCACTAATAAACAAAACCGTTAGGGCAGACTGGTTCTCGAATGCTGCCTCTGCAGATGTGAACTCTGTGTGTGTGTGTGTGTGTGTGTGTGTTACAGCGCTGACCGGTAGAGCCCCCCCCCATCCCGTCCGATTGTGTTTTCATGTGTTTTATCAGTGTGAGTCAGCTGCTGTGTGACCACACCAACAGGTCAAGCCACTTTTGTTCTGCTGCCACGTTGGTGTTGATGTTTGGTGTGCCTTTTGTTGGGCGTCCTCAGCTTGTATCGATCCAGTGGGTTTCCCTTTCTCCAAATCACGTGTCTGATTGCTTTTAGTCAAAGGAATAACAACCATGTTCATGGCTGCGCCTTGTGATCACCCCACCTCTCAGCCAGTGACTGCTGGAGATTCTCCCCACAACCCTGCTCAGATAGGCGGGTATAAATAATGGATGGATGGCAGCAGTGAAACTGGTGCTTTCTAGAAAAGAGTGCGTCAGGGGTTGGCCTGTTGTGCAAGATATTTGGTCAATAACAAAATTTCCCCTTAATACTTTGTAAAGTAATATATTTTGGCCCATTCTCTGTGCTGTTTTGGGGCTGCTGCTGGGCAACACGGACTCTCAACTTCCTCCACAGTTTCTTTATTGGATTGAGGTCTGGAGATTGGCTAGGCAACTCCAGAACCTTGAAATGCTTGTTCCAGCTGGTTTTGACCCTTTCCATCGAGTCCCTAGGCGTTTCTTGGATCCTATTATACCTTGCCTTGTTCCAGTGGTGGGATCAGATGTCCAAAGCCTCCCAGCTCGGCGCTGTTTGTGGTGTCTTGGAAGTTGGGGAATGAACCTTTTAAATTTACGCCCATTAACTTGGGTTTCACAGAAAACTGCTTCCCAGGACCCGGCTCCTACTAAGATGGCTCTAATAAATGCACGGTCTTCTGCTAATTAAACGTTTTATTTTGAATGATTTTTTTCTCTTCCAATGGATTGGACCTCCTTTAGGTGACTGAGACTTAGATGAAAGTTGGTGAGTCCAGCATTTTGTCAGAACTGTTGCCCTCCGACTGCTTATTTCTCAATGCTCCATGGATATCAGGCAGAGGAGGTGGAATTTTGCACCTGGTTCGAATGTTATCAACCTATTAAATGGCCGTTATTAGCGGTCATCACTCCCATACAATAGCTTCAGAATGTTCCTCCTGTACCTCCTGCTCGGTAGGTCGTTATTTTGTGACTTTAGGAACTTCTCCTGAGTTTCTAGGATGAGGGTTGGGGGTGGGGTAAGGTTATAAGTAAATATCCATCGTTAGCTAAATTTTAAACACAGGTTTTAAATAAAGTTAACAAAAAGGAAGCTTCTGGTTTTAGATGTGGGCGATGCTGAAAAAAATTCGAATGCATATTTTCAGCGATAAGAATGGTAGATGCAAGGCAAGGCAGGCAAGGCAAGTTTATTTGTGTAGCACAATTCATGTAACAAGACAATTCAAAGTGCTTTACATAAAACATCAAAAGCATTGCAGCAGGGTGCAGAAAAAGCAAAAGTACAGGAATAAAAACCATGATTTAAAATGAAAAAGAGAGAAAAAAAAATCTTAAAAGAAGCCGTGCAGATTTAAAGCTTAGAATAAAAACCTAATCAAAAGCAGCTGAGAGCAGGTGGGTCTTTAACCTGGATTTAAATAAACTGAGTGTTTCAGCTGATCTGAGGCTTTCTGGGAGTTTGTTCCAGACATGTGGAGCATAGAAGCTGAACGCAGCTTCTCCATGTCTGGTTCTGACTCTGGGAACTGATAAAAGAGCGGATCCAGATGACCTGAGGGGTCGAGTAGGTTCATACTGGGTCAGAAGATCAATGATTTATTTTGGTCCTAAACCATTCTGAGCTTTATAGACCAGCAGCAGAACTTTGAAGTCTATCCTCTGACAGACAGGCAGCCAGTGTAAAGACCTCAGACCACTGATGTGCTCCACTTTTTTGGTCTTAGTGAGAACTCGAGCAGCAGAGTTCTGGATGAGCTGCAGTTTCCTAATTGATTTTTTAGGTAGACCTGTAAAGACGCTGTTACAATAATCAAGCCGACTAAAGATGAACGCATGGACTAGTTTTTCCAGGTCCTGCTGAGACATCAGATCTTTTATCCTTGAGATATTCTTAAGGTGATAGTAGGCTGATTTTGTGATTGCCTTAATGTGTTTTTCAAAGTTTAGGTCCGAGTCCATCACTATACCCAGATTTCTGACGTGGTTGGTGGTTTTTAGGTGTATGGACTGAAGCCCTGTGGTGACCTTCAATCTTTTCTCTTTAGCTCCAAAGACGATTACCTCTGTTTTGTTTTTGTTCAACTGCAGAAAATTGTGGCACATCCAGTCATTAATTTCCTCAATGCATTTGCCAAGAGCCTGTACAGGCCCTTGGTCTCCTGGTGACATTCTAATATATATCTGTGTGTCATCTGCATAGCTATGGAAGCTTATATTGTTGTTATTTATTACCTGTGATGCGTACCTTCTAGCCTGCTTGGAGGTAGAGGAGGCACAGGGTGAAGCTATTGTATGGGAGTGATGATCGCTAATAACGACCATTTAATAGGTTGATAACATTCAAATCTGTAAAAAAAAAAAAACTTCACTGCAGACAACTCCAGGTAACGGTATTCCCCTCCTGTTTTGAATTTCTCATATTTGAATTTAGACGTTTCCCAATTGGGACGTGTGTGCGGTAATCTATTGCCCACTTAAGTTTAATAAGGATTTTTAAAATGACATTTCAGACTTTTGGCTGAAATTTTGCCTAAATATGATCTGACTTTAATAGTCGGTGATTTTAATATTCATGTGTGCTGCCCAATGATCTGCGTTTTTAAATCTTATTCAGTCTTTTAACCTTGTACAGTCTGTAGATGGTACTACACATCAGCAGGGGCACACTCTTGACATGGTTGTATCATATGGTTTATCTGTTTGTAATTTGGAAATTCGGGAAGCAGTGTTTTTTTTTCACAAACCGGTTTTATTTGATATTACTCTTGCCGTAAGTTCAACTCTTCCACTGCTGCTCTCTTCTCTTCCACCTTCATAAATAAAATCTTCACTGATCCTGAACACAGTGGCCCCATTAAAAACCAGGTACTCTAAACATATTCCTCAGCCTTGGTTAAATGAATCCACCCGAGCAGTCAGTGTAGGAAAGCAAAGTGGAAGAAAGACAAATTGCAGGTGTCTCTTGAAATGTTAATAGAATGTTGGAAATGTTATCAGGACACAATGAAGAAGGAAAAAAAATATACACTACCGTTCAAAAGTTTGGGGTCACCCAAACAATTTTGTGTTTTCCATGAAAAGTCACACTTATTCACCACCATACGTTGTGAAATGAATAAAAAATAGAGTCAAGACATTGACAAGGTTAGAAATAATGATTTGTATTTGAAATAAGATTGTTTTTACATCAAACTTTGCTTTCATCAAAGAATCCTCCATTTGCAGCAATTACAGCATTGCAGACCTTTGGCATTCTAGCTGTTAATTTGTTGAGGTAATCTGGAGAAATTGCACCCCACGCTTCTAGAAGCAGCTCCCACAATTTGGATTGGTTGGATGGGCACTTCTTGCGTACCATACGGTCAAGCTGCTCCCACAACAGCTCAATGGGGTTCAAATCTGGTGACTGCGCTGGCCACTCCATTACCGATAGAATACCAGCTGCCTGCTTCTTCTCTAAATAGTTCTTGCACAATTTCGAGGTGTGTTTTGGGTCATTGTCCTGTTGTAGGATGAAATTGGCTCCAATCAAGCGCTGTCCACTGGGTATGGCATGGCGTTGCAAAATGGAGTGATAGCCTTCCTTATTCAGAATCCCTTTTACCCTGTACAAATCTCCCACCTTACCAGCACCAAAGCAACCCCAGACCATCACATTACCTCCACCATGCTTAACAGATGGCGTCAGGCATTCTTCCAGCATATTTTCAGTTGTTCTGCGTCTCACAAACGTTCTTCTTTGTGATCCAAACACCTCAAACTTGGATTCATCCGTCCACAGCACTTTTTTCCAGTCTTCCTCTGTCCAATGTCTGTGTTCTTTTGCCCATCTTAATCTTTTTCTTTTATTGGCCAGTCTCAGATATGGCTTTTTCTTTGCCACTCTGCCCTGAAGCCCAGAATCCCGCAGCCGCCTCTTCACTGTAGATTTTGACACTGGTGTTTTGCGGGTACTATTTAATGAAGATGCCAGTTGGGGACCTGTGAGGCGTCTGTTTCTCAAACTAGAGACTCTAATGTACTTATCTTCTTGCTCAGTTGTGCAACGCGGCCTCCCACTTCTTTTTCTACTCTGGTTAGAGCCTGTTTGTGCTGTCCTCTGAAGAGAGTAGTACACACCGTTGTAGGAAATCTTCAATTTCTTAGCAATTTCTCGCATGGAATAGCCTTCATTTCTAAGAACAAGAATAGACTGTCGAGTTTCAGATGAAAGTTCTCTTTTTCTGGCCATTTTGAGCGTTTAATTGACCCCACAAATGTGATACTCCAGAAACTCAATCTGCTCAAAGGAAGGTCAGTTTTGTAGCTTCTGTACCGAGCTAAACTGTTTTCAGATGTGTGAACATGATTGCACAAGGGTTTTCTAATCATCAATTAGCCTTCTGAGCCAATGAGCAAACACATTGTACCATTAGAACACTGGAGTGATAGTTGCTGGAAATGGGCCTCTATACACCTATGTAGATATTGCACCAAAAACCAGACATTTGCAGCTAGAATAGTCATTTACCACATTAGCAATGTATAGAGTGTATTTCTTTAAAGTTAAGACTAGTTTAAAGTTATCTTCATTGAAAAGTACAGTGCTTTTCCTTAAAAAATAAGGACATTTCAATGTGACCCCAAACTTTTGAACGGTAGTGTATTTTTCGCAGATCATTGAGGTAAATTGTCATAATCCCAAACTATCAGTTCTATTTAAATGTGTCCCAGTCTACCACCTTGAAGCCTCTGCTGAGCTTTGTAATCATTTCCTTTTTTTCTTTGTAAACAAAGTTGAGTCTATCAGGTCACCAATAAGTATCTTCCACTCACGACCCATCCATGTTTGTTCCCTGCTCAGCTGTCTCACATAAGTTTGATTGAGCCTGTTTCATTTAGTGTTTTCAAAGAAGTGGTTAGACAAATGAAACCTTCCAGTTCTCCTGCGGATGTCATCCCTGAATGGCTCTTTAAAGAGGTTTTGAACCTCTATTGGAACCTCAGTCCTTGCAATTATAAATAGCAGTATTAGCTCCAGTGAGGTTCCTGATGGTTTCAAACATTGACCCCATTTGACCCCTCAGTTTGTTCAAACTTTAGACCGATCTTGAAACTCCCATTCCTTTTTTACATTCAGTTTTTACTCAACTGAATGCGTTTCTGGACACTAATGGTACTGTGGAGGTTTTTCAGTCTGCCTATAAACATTTACGTTGCACTGAAACAACCCTTTTAAGGGTTGTCCTTTTGGCAAATGATTCTGGAAGCTCTGTGATTCTTGTGCTTTTAGATCTCACGGCAGCATTTGATACAGTGGACCACAGGATTCTTATTTCTCGTTTGGGATCAAAGGTGAAGCACTGCAGTGATGCACTGCAGTGGCTTCGTTCATATTTAAGTGGCAGAACGTTCAGTGTAAATATCGACAATTCTGTGTCCACCTCGGCCTCTTTGTCTCTTGGGGTTCCTCAAGGCCCAATCCTAGGTCCTCTTCTTTTTTCCCCTGTACCTGCTCCCTTTGGGTTAAATTTTCAGAAAACATGGCATTCCCCTCCACTGCTACGCACACAATTGCCAAATCTACTTGCCTCTAACACCTAACTGTCCATGCTCCATCCAACCACATTTAAATTGCCTTGAAGACTTCAAGGCTTTGATTGCTCTGAACGTTTTAGGCTTCAATGACAGCAAAACGGAGGTAATCATATTCAGGCCTTATGGTACCTCACAAAACCCACCTTTTAATTTTGGTTGGCTCGAGTCTTTCATTAAACAGCATGTCACAAATTCGTGAGTCACTTTAGATCAGCTTGGTGCTGCAGAAAAAGCTTCTACCAGTTAAGGCAGATAGCAAAGCTGAAGCCATTTCTGTCCAGGCAGGATTTGGAAAAGATAACACATGCTTTTATCTCCACCCAGCTAGATTACTGTATTGCACTTTATTTTGGTGTCAGCCAAGAATCCCTTTTGCGGCTTCAGCTTGAACAAAATGCTGCCGCCCGTTTTTTAACTGGCACACACAGACCTGTCCTCCCCTCATTGGCTTCATGCACAACAAAGAATTCATTTCAAAATCCTTCTGTTGTGTTACAAATGTCTAAATGGTCTTGCTCCTCCTTACCTTTCAGAGTTACTCCGGCCTAATCTTCCTCTGCGGGCCCTTAGATCAGCCGACCAGCTGCTCTTGGTTGTCCCTATAACTAGGTGGAAATTTAGAGGAGATCGAGCTTTTTCATGGCTCCCAAACTCTGGAATCTGTTGTCTTTTAATATCAAACAAGCTTCTTCGCTTTCTGTTTTGAAAAACACTTTACTAAGTGACTGTTTTAATGGTTGTTTAATGGTTTTTCCTTCTTTTATTTTGACTTGTTTGATCTTTTTTTGTACAGCACTTTAGGCAAATTCTTTGTTTTTAAATGTGCTTTATGAATCAATTTGACTTGGACTAAAGCGATGGCAAGGGTGATGGCAATACCTTGGAGTACCTGAACGAGAGATTGTTGCAGGGGAGTGGGACTTCTTGGTTTTCCTCTGGATCCTGCAATCGTATTGTGGATGGATGGATGGATGGATGGATTTTCTCCTTGTTCAAATTACCTGAAACAAACTGTCTGAACAAGTCTACAAACTCTACCTTTAAACATTGGGCATTAACAGCCTCCACTGTAGTTCACATTGTGTGAAAACTTTAAATCATTTGATGACCATTCTGGAACAACATTTTTTTGGAACTTGAAACAAACCCAAACACCCAATCAGCTCCTCACAAACATCTCTGAGTTTCTTCTTTGTAAAACCAGAAGCAAGAAGGGCTTGAATTGTCTGCAGTCCCGTAACAGCCGCAGCCCGTCACCAGACACACAACCACCGCAAGACAGAGTCCCACAATCCTCTGCTGCATTGTAACATCAGAGAATGGAGATGTGGGGGTGTGGATCCTGAAAGACTTCATAGAAACCCTTTTGCTCAATGACAGTGTGTGTGTGTGTGTTATAAGCAGATAGGGGTGTGTTTCCCTGCACGAGGTGAGGCCGATCAGAACATCCCAGGGGTAGGAGGCGTTTGAACTGGATTACAAACAAAATCACAGCGACCCACAACCCCTCCCCTCAATAAATTATTCACTAGAATATTTTGCCTCGTTTTTTGTTTTTTACACAGAGACACGGAAACTGAAATTGTTTGGTTGGCAGAGACACAATAAACTGGCAGCTTTAAGGGATCGGACCCGATTTAAAGGTTCTGGTCTTACCTGCGGAGTTCGAGAAACTGAGTTTCTTATTCGAGATGAAAACATTTGACCTCCATGTTGTTGAGGCTCAGACAGATTTCTTGTTCACACCTAACCCTCATCGTCATCATCACCATGACGCGTGGGTCGCTGATGAAGAAGGGAACCAGCGACCCAGAATGCTCTGTATCATCAGTGTGAACTCATTCACATGCGGAAGGATAAATATAGGACGCTGGGGATTAAAGAACCCGTCACTGCTTCACAATTTTGTTCTATTTCTTCTCTTTGGTTTGTGTCACCACACCCCAACCCCCTTCTATGCAGTCTGTTGCCATGGAAACCCCAATCTTTCTCCCTCCCTTCCTCTTTTTCCATCACTTTGAAGTCAGTTTGGTGACCTACATTAAAAGCTCCATATTAGTTTTTGACTTTACAAGTTCATCCTGAGGATGATACCACCTCGGAGACTTCCCTTTCTCAACCATCAGGGAGCTAAATGAGCTGTGGATCCGTCTGAGAATTGATTTATCTTTGCTCTGCTGTCATTTCTTCGGTGCATAAATGCAACAATTCCTGCTGCAGTGTGTTTTAAGGTGTCTTCACTGGTTTCGTGAGAGCAGTATGTTTGCGGGGCAAATTCAAAGCAACAATCCATAATTAGGGTTTAACTTAAAGGGAAATTACGACTGAGGAAGATTTAAATCAATAAGTTCCACAGATACACATAGTAATCTATCTATCCACCCAGTGTCCATACCCGCTTATCCTTGCAGGATCACATAGGGGGTGCCATTCATCATCGTTCATAGGGGGGAGATGCATACACCCTCATCTTATGGTGGGGCAATACAGAGACCCACACAGGACAAAGAATCCTGCATGAACACATTACCATAACAGTCCTGTTTTTGGACCCTGGAAGGAAGCCGGAGTACCTGGAGAGAAACCCTGCATTCAAGGAAACACTGTGATCACCGTGCAGACATTTCTAGATTAATATTAGGTTAAAAAAATGGATGGTAAAAATCCTAGATCGTATAGGAGGTCTGGAAACAAAAATTAACTATTTTTATTCAGCTCCACATCAAATAGCCCCTTTGTCACCACAAACTGGAATTTCTTAATCTTACATTGCCAATTTGGCATTTTTTTCTTTCTACTTTGTATCAATGTAAAGTTATCACTTTATTTCTCCTCCTAAAATTAAATATGTCTAGCTGGGTTGAAGCATGGATGGTATGAAACACCGTAGGCACGTTTCCACTATCGAAACTTCAGGGTAATTTAATCAGATCTTTTGTGGCGGGGTAATCTGTCGGCCCGCTCCTCTCAGCCGCTGTGTCTCTATATAGAATCGACCCTTTAAGGAATCAGCGAAGACATCCGTAGCATCACTGATCAGCGCAAAAAGGCACCTGCAGCAGCAGAAATAACAAGAGATTGATATGGCAAAAGCAGGACTTGTTGCTGCGTTTGTGTTTGCTGTTGTTATAAACTGCTTTGCCAGTAATTCGTATTTTTACAAAGCCGGTTGTTTGGCGACGTCTGCTCATTTCTCTCTGAATTATAACCAATTAACGTGACTTAACCACATCTCCCGCTCAGCGACATGATCTGGCCGTTTCTGAGTACATGCCCCCAGACTGGTACTTCGTTGGTTCCTGAAATGGCCCCTGAAAACGACCCTGTCGGCTCTGTGAAGTGGAGAGACACGCATATCGGGAAGGTCCGGTAAAATTACCCTGAAGTTCCGATAGTGGAAACGCGCCTCGTGTGGCAGACCGCCTTAAGTTTGACCTGAAAAAGTAGGGTACAAATTCACCTAAATGTGAGATGTAGGGCACCCAGATTACATATTCTTTTGATTATTATTGCCCTATTCGCTTTCTTCTTACAGCTTTATATAAACCCCACCTATTTAGTACCCGAATGGCTGACAGTTAAAATATCTGGCAGCCACATTGTCACAATAATCGTCCTGCTTTCCTTAGTCTTCAATAAACCTGGGTAATTCCTACATTTGCATTTTGAAAATGATTTACCTCCCCTTAGTAAATCAGAACTTTAACAGTGATTAGCCCCCTGTTTTGTAAGCTGTGCACCATTTCCCTAGCTGATTAGTTTCAGACCTGCAAAATCAAGAAATCACTCATAAAGAAACCTGTATGACAACATGAAGTTGGCTGAAAGATTTCACGAAGCAACACATCGTACTTGATTTAAAGAAATTTAAGAACAGATCAGTAACAAACTCACAGAGACCTTTCAGTCTAGAGAGGTTGACAAAAGTAACAAAGTCTTTTCCAGTAAACCACTGAGATAGCCATTATCCACAAATGCAGAATACAAATGCAGAAAACATGGGACAGCGGTGAACTTCCCAAGAAGGCATTTATAGGTCATCAAGGAGGCCTCAAAAGAACTAAAACTTCCAAAGTTCAAAAAACGGCTTGAAAAAAGACATAAAAGATCACAGAAGCAGTCAAACACGGTGGTGGCACTGTGGTGGTATGGGGCTGCTTTGGCTTTTCAGGACCTTGATGACTTATTGTAATAAATCAATGAATTGTGCCCTTTACTAGAAAAACCCTGAAGGAAAATGTCTGGTCATTCGTTTATAACCTTAAGCTCAAAGACACTTGGGTTATGGACCAGGACAATGATCTAAGGAAAAAGCAAACAAAAAGGAAAAAAGGGATGCTTTGGAGTGTTCTAGCCAAGATCTAGACTTAAACCCAACTGAGATGCTTTGCCTGAAACTTAAACAAGCCATTTTTGCTAGAAAGCAATCCAGTGACACAGAATTATAAAAGGTCTGCAGAAAAGAGTGGGCAAAGTTTCCTCCACAGAGACCGAGTGTTTGCCAGTCAACACCCACCAGTTGATAGTTTTTGTTTTCAAGGTTGACTCAACCAGTTATTAGGTTAGGGGTGCAAGTATTTTTGACTTGGATTGCCTTTTCTTTCAAGAAATGGAATCGTAATTTGAGAACTACATTTTTATTTTACACATGTGATTTTTGTCTGATGTTGGTTTATGGTCTGAGACATTTAAGGGCATGAAAGTAAAAGCAGAAATCCATAAGGGGGCAAACACTTTTTCAATGCACTGTTTACGCTGAAAATGCCATCAAAAGATAATTATTAGTTATAAAATGAAGAAATGGGAAAAAAAGTAAAGTTTGTTAAAAGTAAGAAAATAAATTAGAAACTTAACCTGCAAACATTAGTGTGTCTCAACATTGCCATGAGATTTAGACACTAGTGGACTACCATCTAGTGGCCTTAAGGGGAACTACACAATTGAGCCATCACCCTTCCTATTTAATGCAAACCCCACATGTGCTCCCTGCTCAGGTACACTATTGTATACCTTTTTTCTGCTAACATAATGACATTAATACATAAAAGACAAAATTACCTTAAATCATAAAAACTGGGATGAGCTAACGGCTAGTGTCACTAAGAGTATAAACTACTGTTAAAATGAAAGAATGTAGTCAAGATTTTAAATATTTTTCTATATGTTTACCTGCCTTTCAATCTAAATCTCTAATTCCTTTTGTTCTTTCCCGTTTTTCCACTGCAGGAATCAGTGGATTCATCCTCAGCCCTCTTTGAATAAAATCAGTTGCATCAACTTTCCTTAAATCATTCCTGAAGGGGAACAATTTGCTTCTCATCTGTTTGGGTTCCTTTTTTTGTTGGTGGTGTTTCAACGGACAAAAACTTACCTGGAACTACAAGAGTGGTTTACATGGAAACCTACTCAGCCATCAGGACTGTGGGACAGTAGATTTTTAAATCTATAGAAGAGTAAAGCTGATTTGGATTGTTGACTAAAACCAATCAAAGGAAGATCAGCCTCAGAATTCAAGAGACATATCTTTTTTTTAAATTCAGAATGTGCAAACAGACTCTATTTAAGCGTTTTCTCCTTTCTCCTGATTGCACAATGGAGTAAACAACAAAGAGCCGGGGTACATAAGGAACTTTTTAGAAACCAAAGCAAGAAACCCCGTACTTGATCAAAAGGCTTCTTCCCCTGGCTGCGGTGAGGATCGAGGGGTGTGTTTGGAGGTTCCCCCCCACCAGGCTGCTCCTCGCAGATGGAGGCCCACCAACACTCCCCAGATAGCAGCAGTGAGGAGTGCACCGTCCTGGAGGCCGCACCCAGCAAGAACACCTGCCCTCAGCATGCAGGGAAGGTAAGAAAGCATTGGAAGCGCCAGCCTGACCAACACTGGTCTGGAGGCTGCCATTAATGGTACAGTGCTCAGCATAAATGAGTACACCCAACTACATTTGTCAGAAAACCTTTAGTTTCTTTTCAGAATCAACATTTTCTATGAGATACTATACTACAAAATACTCCCACAAATGTGGGCCATTGATTGCAAACAAGATTTGTTAATTTGCACACACAAAAAAGTGATTTTCCTAACAAATTCATTCAAGCCCATGTTGCAAAAATGAGTACACCCCAATTATAGTCTTAGGGAAAAAGCCACACTTAAGACTACAAAATTCTAATTAACAGGCATTCAACCACAGGTGAGTCTAATGATTCATTTAAGAGGTGTCCAGCAGACAGGTGACTATAAAAGGGCATTACTTAACAAAGAAAAGCCCTTCCCATTTCATGCTGTCAGCAATGGGTCCCCATGGAAGAGAAATGTCACAAAATCTGAGAAAGGAAATCATTTCGTTACACAAAAAAGGTGAGGGCTACAAGAAGATCAGCAAAGCTTTACATATCAGTCAAAATACTGTAGCAAAAGTAATCCAAAAATTTAAGAAAGATGGAAGTTCAACCATCTTACAGAGACGTCCAGGCTGTCCATGGAAGTTAACATCGACAGGAGCGTCTTCTGATGAGAAGGGTTGAAGAAAATTGCCATGCAAGTTCACTGCAGTTAGCTAAAGCAGTAGAAAGCCAAACTGGAGTGACTGTTTCCCGTGACACCATACGACGGCCACTACAGAAAAATGGCGTGCATGGGTATCATCCACGAAGGAAGCCTCTCTTAAAGCCTATAATTTGCTAGGGCCCATGCTGAAAAAGGTGAAGACTACTGGGACTCTATACTCTGGAGTGATGAGACAAAGATCACTGTTTGTGGAACTAATGGTTTAAAAACTGTATGGCGTCATAATGGTGAGGATTTCAAAGAAAAAGGCATGGTGCCTACAGTGAAACATGGTGGTGGCAGTGTCCTTCTGTGGGGCTGCATGAGTCCTGGTGGTGTTGGGAAGCTGCATTTCATTGATGGTATCATGAACTCAACAATGTACTGCTCTATACTGGAGAAGATGCTGCCATCACTCCGTGCACTTGGTCGTCGCGCACTTTTCCAACACGACAATGATCCAAAACATACATCCAAAGCTACTGTTGCATTTCTGAAGAACAGGGTGAAGGTGATTGAATGGCCAAGTATGTCTCCTGATCTGAACCCAATCCAACACCTGTGGGGAATTCTGAAGTGACAAGTTGAGAATCACTCTCCATCCGGCATCCAGGCTCTAAAAGAGGTTATTTTTGAAGAATGGAAAAAGATAGGCCTGCAAAATCAACTCAAAGGAAGAAATTGAATGGAAACATGGGTCAGAGAGTAAATTCATCACTGTCTCTGTCTGCAGGTGGCTGACCTGTACTGCTCGACCTGTGAGTGTGCCCTGTGTGAGGACTGCTTTCCGGCCCACGAGGATCACCCCAAGGTGCCGCTCAGCCAGGCCCTGGAGCAGCATCGGAGTCAGCTACAGGAGAGACTCGGGGCGGTCCAGAACAGGTACAAGCAAAGAATGGAGCCCCTGAAAAGCACACATTGATATTCATGTTTATATTTCTGTTATCGCTATTATCAGGATGGTTTCTTAACCTGATGTGATCTAAAATACGTAAAGAAATCTATAGGGAAAAACATGGATGAAGTACAGCTAGAGAAACACAGTTTATAAATGGGGAGACACTGACATCTGGTGGCCATATGGGGAAACACAACATGAAGGGCATAATATTTAAGTATATGCAGATTATTAAATAAATTAAACAGATGAAACGGACAACAAACAAGAGCAGTTAAACAGACATCAGAAATAAACCAATGCTTTGGCAGATTAACCTATTCACATGCACGTGTCTCCTCCTCAGACTCCCCCAGATTTCGGATGCTCTGTCCTTTGTTAAAGAAATTCTCCAGCAGCTGAACAATCAGAGAACTTCGATTGAAGAGGACATCCAGTCCAGCTTTGAGGACCTGCACAAGCAGCTGGACGTTCGGAAGAGCGTCCTCCTGATGGAGCTGGAGGTCACATATGGACTCAAACAGAAGGTGCAAACTACATGAATTAGACCATGTCTTCCAAAGTATTGAAAATTATAGATGTCACAGAATTTATTTGCTAATGTGGTTATCTAGACCCTTGCCATTGGTTTGGATTTATCCGTTGTGCTCTGACTTTGCAGCAATAAAACATGCAAGTATTGAAGAAGGATTGGTCTCTGTCTTCAGGTCCTTCAAGCACAGATAGACAACCTTACCCGTGGAGACGGGGACATTACGGCCACCTCTACCCAGACGGAGGAAGCCCTGGCTGAGGAGGCAAGCGTGGCAACCCTGGAGGTGGAGCACGAGCTGGAGGAGAGGCTGAAGGAGCTGGCTATTCTTAGAATGCCATGCCAGCCGGAGGAGAACGACCAGCTGGACCTGGTGATGGAGACAGACGGACTGAGGAAATCCATTCACAACTTGGGGACCATTGTTACAACCAGGTGATATGATACTAACAGAAAGTACAACTCAGTTTTAAACAAAACACTGATTATTGTGTATCTAACCCTGTTCTAACCTTCTGTCTTCTTCTTCAGTGCTGTGGCAAGTCAGAGTGAAGCCATGGGCACTGGTTTGGAGCAGTGCATTGTGGGACATCCTGCTTCAGTTACCATAGTAACTAGAGACAAGTCAGGGGGAGCCTGCAAGAGTGGCAATGCCATCTTATCAGCTGAGGTTTGTTTCAGAGTTCATACTCAAGTAAAATACAGTCATGGGGAAGAAGTAAATACACCTTTAATGTGTACTGGATTCAAATTGGTTGAGTAAACCATTTGATTTTCTGATCAACAGATGTTTCGACCAATATAAATATTTCTGCATTTACGTCTAAAGCATGTAAGTGTGTTAACATGATGGAAAGGAATCAAGGCAAGCAACCAAGAAGGCCTATAAGGCAATTTCAAAATAGCTTGAAGTCCATTGTTCTACACTAAGATTGATAATTCACAAGTTGACAAACTGTCTTCAGTGTCAGTGGAGTGCAAACAGAAACTAGAAAAATTTAAGAACTCCATCTCAGACTCTAAACGCCTCAATTAGCATTTTAAATGTTAACATTCAAGAAAGACAACTACAAAAAGACAGAAAAAGTGTGGCTTGTTTGGAAAGTGCAAGAAGAAAATGTCTCTTCTGTCCATTTTGCATCTGACCGCACCACAAGACTTCTGAAATAATGTCCTTTGAATAGATATGACAAAAAAAACATGGTTTGCAATGATACACAGGGTTGTATTTGGACAATCGAGTTTGAGGCGCCCGAGGTAAAAATCTGCACCACCAAAAAATACCATGAGCCAGCAGAAGGGTTAGAGTCAGGTCCAGGTCAGGGATGAGATCCTGCCCCAAGTGGAGGAGTTCAAGTAACTGTAAGAGCTGTACCAGTCTGTTGTGGTGAAGAGGGAGCTGAGTCAATGGCAATCAAGTAAGGGGGCATCTAACAGTAGAAGCTTGGCCCAAGCAAAGCAGTAATTTTAAACACAGCACTAAATCTTGAAAATAATCTGTTTTTCAATGGTCCAGTCAAAGTACAGATAGCAACCCGATTGAAATATTGTGGTAGCACCCTGCTTCACAATCTGTGCAGAAATAAATGACTCCATTAAACTGAAGCCATATTGAACAGAAGGGTGGGTGATTTGAGACACAGATAAATACAGACAGAAAACAATTACTGAGTTATTGCTACTGAAAGTGGATCTTCATGCTGTTGAACCATTGGGGTTTTCCCCCTCACTGCATAACTTTATTTTCTTGATACCATATCAGTAAACTGAATAAAACGTGCATTCATGCAGGTATTCACCCCTGACGGCAGCATTGTTGATGGTGAGATATTGGACCACAAGAACGGCACATATGAGTTTGTTTACACAGTGCCCAAGGAGGGCGACTTCTCACTGGCTCTCCGTCTGTACGA
The DNA here is from genome assembly GCA_963556495.2 of Valencia hispanica. Classification (NCBI taxonomy): domain Eukaryota; kingdom Metazoa; phylum Chordata; class Actinopteri; order Cyprinodontiformes; family Valenciidae; genus Valencia; species Valencia hispanica. The sequence continues at coordinate 45,865,822 of OY747714.1, read as the reverse complement.
CCAACACATCAAAGGAAGTCCCTTCAAACTGACCGTCACCAAGGCGTCAGAGGTAGAGGTTGAGGTGGGTCAGAGCATCCCATGTCCATCATCACATCCTGATTTATCAGAATTTCGATTAAAGTTTTGACAAAGGTTTTCATTTGCTAAAATATTCTATGCACTGCAATTTGCATTGATTAGAAATAATAAAAGCTTCCACATGGCCCGAGTGGTTCAGTCTACAATTTTCAACACCTTAAAGAGCAGCTCACCCCCAAATCAACTTTTTTTTTTTTGCTGATAAACTTTATAAATGAGTGTGTATTAGGGCTGTCTACACATCTGGTCATTATTTTGGGTATTTTAGTACATTTTAGTAAAAATATATACTGGGAAGGCCCAGGACACGCTGGAGGGACTATGTTTCTCGGCTGGCCTGGGAGCGCCTTGGGGTTCCTCCCGAGGAGCTGGAACAAGTGGCTGGGGAGAGGGAAGTCTGGGTCTCTTTGCTTAGGCTGCTGCCCCCGCGACCCGACCCCGGATAAGCGGAAGAAAATGGATGGATGGATATATACTTTCTACCAGAAACCGTCATTGTGGCGCCCTCCTCAGTTTAAAACTCTACACTGCACTAGCATATGAATCAGGTGTTGCCGTTTTCTCTACGGGAATGACAGAATGTCAGCCGGCGACTGCTGACGACTACCATCCTGTCGTTGTGGGGTAGAAAATAAGCCGAGTCTCTTAGCGAGTTGGAGTTGGAATAGCAAGGAAGTGTTGACGTCGCCCAGCCCTCTCCCCTTCCCGTCCCTCAGTCCGCCAGACAACACCTCCTTTTGGAGCATTTTCAAACAGGAACTGTGGGCAGAGTTAGACTTTGGTAGGGGGGTAAGTTGCTCTCTAAGGTTTACACTCAAATCTATCAATTTCCCTACTCTGTGGGTTTTATAGGTGTCTCCATCCACCACAACAGCAACTAACTCAGCAGCCAACGCCACCCCTTCCACAGGCTCCTCTGATGGGACAAAGAGGCGAGGGAAGTCCCCCGGCCAGAAGAAAAAAGGTTCCAAGAGGGCCAGCAGCGCTCTGGGTACTCCGCGACGAAAAACTCAGAATCCCATCGAAGATGACCTCATCTTCAAGATTGGTGAGAAGGCTTGAAACTTGAAATGTGCTGATAACTATACACTATGACACAATTTCTTCTAGAAAAAAAAACTTCAGATATGCTAGAAGGAGCTAAATAAGCTGTGAATGACTGGTACAGGTCCACACACCTAGGAGGCGATGGATTTAGGTCAATAGTTTTGCATTAATTGGCAATGGATCAAATAACTTATTGGTCTTTTGAACTATGTTCTTCTCTTTTTCAGGAACAAAAGGAAGGAATAAGGGCGAGTTCACCAACCTTCAAGGAGTATCTGCCTCCTCTAATGGCAAGATTCTGATAGCTGACAGCAACAATCAGTGTGTTCAGGTATACCTCAGTTCGTCTAGTCTTGACACCTTTCAAAGCTGAAATGAAAGCAAGCTAAGTTTCAGGTTTGATCCTCAGATTTTCTCCAATGAGGGTGAGTTTAAGAGTCGTTTTGGGGTACGTGGACGGTCTCCTGGCCAGCTGCAGCGGCCAACGGGGGTAGCTGTGCACCCCAGCGGCGACATCATCATCGCTGACTACGATAACAAGTGGGTCAGCATCTTTACCTGCGAGGGCAAGTTCAAAGTAGGTAGCTAGGTAGTTTTTGTTACCAAACACTTACATTTCTTTTATCATGGCTGGTATGGGCTTTCTTTGGACCTGACTGTTATATCTGCTGTGCCCAAGGCAAAACTTGGCTCTGGGAGACTCATGGGGCCAAAAGGCGTTTCTGTGGACCAAAATGGCCATGTGATTGTAGTCGACAACAAGGCATGTACAGTATTCATCTTCCAGCTGACCGGCAAGCTAATTACCAAGTTTGGGAGTAGGGGCAACGGTGACAAGCAGTTTGCAGGTAAACCTTTAAACTCTCACAATATGTGATTCTTACACTATTTCACCTGGACTGCAGAATCTGGTTCTATCTTCTACAATCTGTCTTTTTCACAACTGATGAACACTGATCACTCTGTTCGATTTCCTGAAGGTCCACACTTTGCTGCGGTGAACAAAAACAATGAGATAATCGTAACAGACTTCCATAATCACTCCGTCAAGGTATGCACCATATTCTATTGATCTCCTTGTAGTTTTTGATCACATAGAGTAAAATCAAATGATTATAAGTGATCCGATTTCTTGTTCCTGTCAGGTTTTTACCACTGAGGGAGAGCTAGTGTTAAAGTTTGGCTCAAACGGGGAAGGAAACGGCCAGTTCAATGCTCCCACAGGTGTAGCTGTTGACATAAATGGGAACATCATTGTAGCTGACTGGGGGAACAGCAGAATACAGGTACAGCACTGATTTATGGGGTTAATTCAGCATATTGTAGCAATAAAACGGGGTAATAAATACCTTTGTCACTGGCATCTAACTTTCTCAGGTTTTTGATGGCAGTGGCTCCTTCCTGTCCTATATCAACACATCAGCAGACCCTTTGTATGGACCGCAAGGCCTGGCGCTGACCTCGGATGGACATGTGGTGGTCGCTGACTCTGGTAACCATTGCTTCAAAGTCTACCGCTACCTGCAATGATACTGACTTGGGCTAAAAAAGTGAAGAAGTAGGAGAGGTGGACAAGCAGGGGAGTGGTGAGAGTGAAAAGCTACAGCTCATGTTGAATTCCATCTAGCCATTGCATGAACCTGTTCTGATGGATTAAATGAAGAAAAGAAATGGCAAGGAAAAAGTTTCGGCCTCCTTTGAACTGATCTAAGCTTCAGAGGAGACGTCTAGTTTTGATGGCTGTGATGAGGTATGGAGGAAGGAAGCCAGCACAGAATATAAAGATGAAATTACACCCCCTTCAGAATTGTATTTCTGCTGAACTGTGCAGCAATGGATTCCTGTTTTTTAATGAAAGATGTCTGCCTTCACTTAAAGTGGAAAAGATTGACCAGTGGGGCAATGAATCAAAGTGGAAAATAAATGGTTGCAAAAAAAGAGGACCTACATTGGAAACCATGAAAATCCTTGTATCTTAAATGTATGTTGTGAATGTTGGATTGAAGAAATATCAATGGCATAAATGCAGATGTTGAGGCAATTTCGTGGGAATGATTTGATAGTTTGACAATGTTCTGCCTTGATGTGTTGTATGTAAAAGACAAAATAATATCCAACAAGTTAAAAGGGGTCCATAGTAAGGACTTTTGAAGTTTAATGTTTCAAGACTTCATATCAGCTCCTCAGATTGTCCTTTAGCAAAGCACTGTTTTAACTAGTTGAGCTTTCAGTGGAGGTGTGATGGGAAATGTGAATATCTGGGCAAAATTACAACCCAAGAATTTTCACTCAGTTAAATGCCCATCGACTGTTTTAGAGTTATGATGAAGCATTAGGGCCACTGTGGATTAAACATTTATAATATGGCAACAGAGTAATATATTTCACATACTGTATTTACAAGAAAAAACATTTATATTCATAATCTGTCAAATACATGAATATTCATATTCTATGTCGAAAAGTTATATATTTTTAAGAAAAAAAAACAATTTTCCATGATTAAAGGCATACATTTACAATATTAAAAACTCTTGACACTGTAAAATCAGAAATGTGTGTGAAAGAAACTCAGAAGTTTACCAGGATTACAAAGGCAGACACAAATATACCAGAAGTCCTTTGATGCTGAAGTGATAAATTCCGGAGATCTTTTCTATAGTGGAAGTGGATGATCGAAGCTCTCCTGCACTTTGTTCCTTTCTAATACATTTTTTTCTAGTAAATTTCTGGCTTTACATTGCCAGAAAATATCTTAGATTTTATATCATATATTTATGCCTTTATTCATAGAAAATTATTGTTTTTATTCTCAAAAATTTGCAACTTTTGGACATCAGAGAACATCCAAGTCTCTACTTATAAATACAGAACACAGTGGACCCCTCGTATTCACGAGAGGGTGGGGACCAAAACGGCGAATTGGCGAATGGCTCAAGTAGCTAAAATCCATGAATATTTTAGACCCCTTCAAAAAATACCTATAGCTGCCTATTTTAAGAGTTCAAACACCACATATACCTAAATATGCATTAATATGCACAGCGGAAACAGCAGAAGCTAACATTCACGGTCTTCTATCCATGTGCTTGGGGGCACAGCCAATCAGTGCTGAGGAAAATGAATGATGCTCCTAGATTAATGGCTTTGCAAGCGACATTTTGTTTGAATACTTTAGAAAGGCTCTATGAAAACATCTATGAATAGTCTAATTTTCCGTGAATAATTTGGAGTTGCATTACACAGAAAAATCAGTGAATTCTCAATCAGGAACAAGCGGGGTTCCACTGTATGAGTTTTTTTGGGGAATTTACTCCTCTGTGGTAACACAGTTTTTTTTTTTCTTTTATCTACAATTGCCCTAATACTTTGTCATAAAGAATACATCCACTGAGTAGACTGAAGCCCAATGTCAATCCTGTAATCTCTATTTTCAAAGGATTTTCTACATTGTTGAAAGGCATTAGGTATGCATGTGGATTAGTCCTCCATCATGGACCACTTTTAGCTTGTTGTACATTGTTTGTACATATGGATTGTTTTAATTATGGAATGTTTATTTTACCCATAACATAGAATCATTGAAAGATCTCTAACAATAGATTCATCCTCAAACAGCTGATTGTCTGACTCGTCGAATGGGACTCACTTGACGGCTTTGACCAAAAGCGTCCTCTCTGTGCTTGGTGTGTGCTTGTATATTACACAGAGGAACACAAACGCTCTATAAATCTATCCTATATATTTGTGAGAACATCTCTAACATTACTGGGTAAATCAACATTTGAAATCACCAACATATATAACTGCTTGTTGTCTTGGCAACTGTTAAGAGAAGGCGGGGCTTCTAGAATGTTCAGATTTGGGTTCTTCGTTAATGTCCACGTTTCTAGAACGCGTCTAGGTTTCCAATCGAGTTTTGTTGTCAAACTGTACATGTTCACATGTCCTTTCGTGACAAAACAATACCTCAGTGTTGGACAAGCATGCTCATGACATCACTGCATGTTTCTATTCAAGCATTTAGAAATGACCATGAAGTCAGGTTGCCTTCTGTCTAAACATTTAGGATGCACCAAACATGTAGGATATTCAGGGGTAGGATGCTGCAGAATGTGCTGAGGATAGCCCATAACGTTGTCTTTGGTCTGGACCCTTCCTGCCTTTGCAACCTAATTTCTACATAAGCCTTTTCTGTTGATAGAAACTGAGTTTTCAAAAACATGTTTATCAAAGTGAAGATTTAAAAAGTGGATTTAAAGGAGACAACAGTAACTACACATGTATTGTGCATGCTATATCTACACAAATGTCAGTTTTTTGACCTGACTTGACCTTTATGAGACGTGCTGGAAAGTGTCATTACTGTCTTTAATGCTTACTGTAGCAGCATGGATTCATTAATGTTGGTTCTCATCAGCATAAAGACAGCATTTCTCTCAAAAAGAGGGCAAACTGTTGGTTATTGTTTTCTTAAACACGATTGGGGTCAAAACAGTACATAATGTACTTACCACGACAAAAATAAACTGGTTATTTTATCTGACAGCCATTTTTCCAAACCTGTACAACTGATAATTGAGTCATTATTAGTCAACAATGAAAAAAACCCCACCTTCATAAACCACTTCAACACTATCAGTGAGCAGTCATGGCAAATCAATAACATATCCACAGCTCTTGTATTGATTTTCTAATGCAATCCACTTTAGGCCTTCTGTTCTCACACCCGACAGCTTCATTGTTTCTTTTGGAGGTGTATTGCTGTCTGAATGGTCTGCCAACTTTAATTTTTAATCCTTCATGAGAAAGTTTACGGTCACGTTAGGGCGACGCATTCAAGAACAATACAACTGCTGAGGATTGGATTAATATACAGATCACAAACAGATTACCTGTCATTTAAATTAAGTCAACACTGAGGTAAAAGACTTGAGATGTTGTCATATCTTTCAGTGGTTCACAAAAGGTTGTCCTCAGTCATAATAAGTCTTTAATATGAAGTTATTATCCTAATCATGAGCAGGATAAAGTAAGCAAAGTATCCCCCAAACTTAAGACTTCTATTTATTATTTATCATTTATTTAGTCTTTTAATCTTGCTGTTTGACTGTTTTTTCCACCATGTGCATTGAACTTCTTAAGTGCCCATTTTGTTTTTATACATTTTCATCAAGTTGTCTGAATCAATATATGATTGTCTTGCTTGTTGTGGTTGGAATAATTGTGCATTCTTATTTATTTATTTATTTATTTATTTATTTATTTATTTATTTAATAAAATAAAGTTGTCATGTTTTAGCCAGCCAGATTGAAAGCAATTACTGTTGCACTTTTTAATTGAGACCGAATGAAGTACACAGCTATCTGTAGTTAGCTAGTTAGCTGTAGGTTAAACTTTGCATCATTGCAGGTATATCAGGAAAGATTTATTGCATTTGACTGGAAAAAATCTGTGTCGTCGAGATTTTATTTACAAATACAACTCAACCAGTTTGTTTTTAAATGCTAGCTAGCTTGTGGATTTTCAATCCACTGTCATCAGATTTACAAAAACCATCAAACAGTTTAATGTTCAACAGAATAAGTCGATTAGAATTACAATTATCATCCATCTATGTTGTTTTTTCCCCATTTTGTGCTGATTGTTAGTTTGCTGTAACTTCATTTTCTGATTGTTAGCAACCAAAAGTGCTGCTAGGTCTGAGAGTTTTTTTAAATCTCTCATTGAGCTGGGCTTGGTCTTTTTCTTGTTATCGATGGTGATAACAGAATTAGGATACTTCCTTGTGTGCTGGACATTTAGCCTGATTGTGTGTAAATAATGAATGTGGGTAAAGTGATGGAATTTCTTTCATCATCTTGACAGTAAATTAGGTCAATAACAACTATAGGTTTGAAAAAAATCCTAAAAGTGATTGTTTAATTTCATGATGAAAACCCGGCTTCATGTACTGTTAATGCCTGCCAGTCTGTCATGTCTGTCTATGTTTAAGGCCCTCCTCTGAATATTCACACAAACTCAACACTGAAATAAAACATTGATTCCTCAGTCAATCTCTGTTGTTTTGGTTTATCTTGTAAAGGACTTAAAATTTTAAGGGAAAATGTAAAAAAAGATTGTGCTATTTTCTTCTCTTTCTGAACATTAAATGCTCAACAAATGTTAACACAAAGAGAATAGATATTTGGAAGTTGAACAACAAAATTTGCCTGACATAAAAGTGTTAGAATTACATAATTATGCATCTCCCCAGTCCATATCCATGTGTTTGTGTATATTTACTGAGGAGAGCATCTAACTGCTCCTTTGACCATCTGAGAATGTTCTCAGTCCTGGTCTGCAGTTCTAATAATTTGCCAGTTCTTCCTATAGTGTTCTCCAACCCTGGTCCTCGAGATCTACTGTCCTGCAGGTTTTGGATGAATCCCTGCTCCAACATGCTCCATGCCCAAGATTTGGCCCTTGCAGCCACAGAAGCTACAGTCCTTCTGGCTAACCAGTATCTTTTTACCACAAGTTTGAGGCTAGCAGATCTGTCTGGCAGTTTGGTGCATCACAGATTTCATGGTTTGATTACAAAATCGATCATTGTTGTTTGACTTTTTGCACTGGAACTAAGTGTACTTATGAGCCACTTTTTGGTTGTAGATGGTGCTCTCTAAGGCAGGTGAGGACCTGGTGGTTAAGTCTTGGATTCTGGTGCTCAGTCGGGTTCAGCTGGAGTTCCACTACACTCAAGGAGAGAAGTCAAGGTTTGATACCATTAGCCAAAAAGCTGTGACGGGAAGGAATGGACATTTATTGCATGGCTCCATGTTATCACAATCTCATATTAATACTTCTAATACCTCTTTTCTACACTTATAATTAGACATTTTACTGAAGCAGAAACAGTTCTTTGGCAGTGAAAGTTTTGGACTATTTCTCACAAATGAACAACACATAGCCTTAACAAAGCAAATTTCTGCATACTTATCCATCTTCTCTCTTGGTTATTTGCATTAAACCAGACTGTGAGAAGTGATTTTATCTCCATTACTGTCAGAAAACTAAGCAGGGTCACGATGAAAAGTAGCACAAATAAATCAAACTGTGTATGTTTGTACAAATGGTACAGAAGATTTATTTTTCATTTGCATGTTCAAAAGCTCCTGCATGCAAACTACAAAACATACCTGTGAAAAACAATACCTATTATTCTGTTTTGCGTTTTTCATCAACAGCGCCACTTATGTGTATCTGGAACAAAGGTGATGATGGCTGAACTTTCATTTAAGCTTGGGGTTATTTTCATAGTCATCAATTATCTTTCTGTGCTAAAAAGATAATTATTTTCTCACCTTCTGTCGTTGGCTTTGGGTTGACGAGAAAACATCTAGAAAGCAAAGACTAATCAGGCGGAGCATCAAACTCTCCAGGTGACCAACTCTCTACTGCTGAGATTCTTGTTTAGTTTCCATGCCTTGTTTTTGTATTTCCGTGAGAGATTCTTGTTAATGACGCCATGTCTATGACTGCGCTGATCAACCTCCTGGACATGACAGATTGCGAATCTTCCAACTCTTATAAACCGGCAGTATGCTAAACGTCTGGTTTGAAAACAACAGATTAGCTGCATTTGATTTGTATGGAACAATTACTGCAAATGTTAAATCATCTTTACATGGATGAGTCTGATCAATTTTAAGTGCTAGTATCAACAGAACCTTTTGTCAAAGTGTCATAAAAACATTTCTTACACTTGGACCATACACAGGTGTAATCTGGCCTTCACAGTACACTCTACTAAGCTATCACTTTTGCTTTTAATTGGATTTGTTGTGAATTTCCAACAATGCAACATTTCCTGATTGTACTACTGATCCTTTCATTTGTTCTTTAAAAAACATGGATGCCTTCTGTGCTACTTCCCATGCACTGTTATACTTCATTTTACTCCTACTATATAAATCAGATTTTTTGGATCCTCGCCTATTTGTGGTTCAGTATTCCCAGATTGACCAATTCCCGGATTCTTCTGTGGAACACAACTAAAAAACTAAAATGCCTTCTCACAATGCTACTTGACATGCTAATGGCTATTGTTTCCAAAGCAGCCAATCAAGCTGCGCAATTCTTTTTCTTCTTGGAGTTGACTGACTGTACCCCAAAGAGGAGAGTTAAGTAAGACTGTAGATGTTGGTTTCTGTTGTAGTGCTAAGATGGTTTTTACTGTGCGTATTAAGGTATATTTGGTGTTTGAACTATTAAAATAGGCTGTTTAAGAGTTTCTAGATGGGCTTTTAAGTATTGGGCAGCTGTTGTCCCTAACCCGCAAATACTCTGCTGGGGATCCACTGTAGTTTCAAGTATTCTATATTCAATAAAGAGCATGTGCGGGCGGGTATTTGCTAAAAAAAAAAAAAAAAATCAACTAATACTGTTCCGTAATCACGTTAACATAATCAAGCATCTAAAAATTGGATGGTTAAATATTTAGAAATTCATTCATCTTCTTGATTAGAAACCATTTTATTAAAGTGTAACTAATTCTGAATCTTTTTAAACACCTGTAAAAATAAAGTTTTATGACTCATCTTTTTTAATTTCACTACATAATATCAAACTAAAGAACATGCATACAAGAAAATTGACATTTTGAATATCCAAAACAACTCCCACACAAGAAAAGAAATACTGGTGATAGTTGCAATAAAATAGTTTATTTGCTCTATTAATGTTTTGCAATGTTCAAATGTACAAAACTCATTGTCTTTGACTTAAATTGCTATTAGTGGTTAGCTTGGTCACCAAGTGTAATGAAATGCAAATGTACCTGGTATTGTAACAGGAACATAAATTGTCATACTTGGCGACACCTTCACTTCAAATTATAAGAACATCCAAGGTCAATGTAACCTACCACCACTGACTGTTCCCTGAAAACAACAGGCAACACAAATTTAATTTGAGTTCTGCAGTTTATTATTTGTGGAAAACATCAAGGAACAAGTGATAAAAGATTGGTTGTTTTCCAGACATGTCTGAGCTTAATATATGTGATGCTTCTGTCTGGAAGAATGCTAAACAGTCAGTTTTAGATGGTAAAAAACAACATCATTAGCTTAAGACTCGTTTGGTTGGCTTATTCCAACGACCTACTCACTTTCGGGTAGCAAACACAATAACCACCACCGCTTGTCCAGCGACATGAAACGAACTTGCATAACTCAAGTCACCCATTAAAATAAGTGTACAAACAGTTTTCAACCACACGTTTATCTGGTTTTGATAGGAAGCACCAGTGGTCCATACATGGTTATATGTGTGTATCAGAAAACTGATCAGTATCATTAAATATTTGAAGTTTCTTTTTTATAAGCAGTTTTTGATTTAAAGTAACAATGATCAGATTTAAGTTTCTATAAACATATTTTTATTTCAAGAAACAACATTGACACTTCCAATAAAACACTTACTTGAGGTGAGAACCTATTATAACGTACCAGTGATCACAATAATTTAACTTGTGAAAAGTTTATCACAGTTACTCTGGTGTAAAAGGCTTTTGAGCATAATTTGAAGCTACTTTGCCTGAGAATGTCGGGAGGAGCCAAGAAACGAAAGGTGGGAAACCAAGGAGAAAAACTTTTGGGTCCATCAGCTTCTCAAACCAGAACACCACCATCAGTAATTTAAATTCCTTACTTTGGCCATGGATCTTGTTGAGTCATTTTCTAATGAAAATGTGACCTGAAGGTTAAACTCTTAGCAGTTCATGTCCAGGATGTGTGGGGTCTGCAGAGATTTTAGCTGCCCTGTTTCTGACCCTGAACCTGTACAAGTCCTGGATGTAGGGAAGGTCAGACCCGATGATCCTCGCTGAAGACCTGATTGCTTGCTGCAGTCTGGACCTATTGTGTTCTGTGAAAATCATCTATGAGTTTAAATGTTCAGTCTAGAGCAGGTCCAAAGTCAGTCCCTTAAAGGCCGATATCCAGAATGTTTTGGGTCTTTCCCTGTTTCAACACACCAGAATCAAATGATGGCTCAAAAGCAGAAGTGTAACCTGCTGAGGAAGTAGTTGGACCATTTTAATTGACTGTTGGAGCAGAAACATCTGAAACTGGCAGGACAACGACCCCTGAGAACTGGAGATGGACGCCTATAGTCCAGAACACCATTTTTTCAACCTCTCAAGGCACATTTCCCTGCATGTTTTAGATGTTTCCCTTCTTCAGCACACCTGATTTTAATTGATGGCTGATTACCAGGCTTTTCCTGAACTGCAATCATCTAAAGCAGGTGTGTTAAGGCAGGGGAACATCTAAAACATTCAGGGCAGAGGGCCTTGAGGACCAGGGTTGGGAAACACTAATTTAGGGTCATGATGGAGGCCTTTTACAAAATTGTTTTCAGATAGCCAGATGGAGATTTGTTTTACATTAGTACTGAAATAATTCCTTGATTACTAAAAACAATAGAGGTAAATTATTTGCTCACATTTAATGTCAGTATGCCATGATTCCCGGTAGTTATTTCAGTTACACAATGCTCTCGCTTACGGTGACGTTCCACCTGGACCATTATTTTGATTACACAACCCAATCACTTAGCTTATGCTACTAATATGTCTAAAACTTTAAAGGATACCCGTCATCAATAAACACATTGAGGAGCGTAAAGAAGAAACACCACAACAGAAATGACAAACTCAAATCAAAAGGATGGGACCATAACGTACTAAACAGAGAGAAAAATTGTACAGTGTGTTTCTTGCTAAACTGAATTGGCGTTCCACAACGGCACGCCCTCGATAGTAATGGGAATTCAGACTGTTTTAGGAGAAACGATTCTTACGGCTCAGCTTCACATTTTTTGTTTCTTAAAATAAATTTTGCCACCAAAACGAATGTAACGTTTTGTTTAAAATGCATTACTAATCTCCAAACATAAATTATAACAAATATATACACTCAACAAAAATATAAACGCAACACCTTTGTTTCTGCTTCCATTTTTCATGAGATGGACTTAAAGATCTAAAATTCATTCCAGATACACAATATTACCATTTCTCTCAAACATTGTTCACAAATCAGTCTAAATGTGTGATAGTGAGCACTTCTGCTTTGCTGAGATAATCCATCCCACCTCACAGGTGTGCCACATCAAGATGCTGATCTGACATGATTAGTGCACAGGTGTACCTTATACTGCCCACAATAAACGTCTGAGTCAAATGGTTGTCGGTAATACATTTTATGAACTTCGTATAATAATTAATCTGTGTTGTCCCGAAATTAATCCTAAACTGCTGTAGCAGCTCAGACTGTGTTAGCTAAGATGTGCTGCTCATCGTTCTTCTCAAACAAAGCAGGAATTAGCTTCGACGGCCACGACTGAACATTGGGAATTTTTTTCTGCAGTCCGTCTGTGAAACTACACTTACGTTTGGATATTCTAGTGACACATACAACGCACGCAGTGCAGCTCCTCGTTTGCTTTGTTTCATTTTATGCTATTTGTGTTCTTTCACGTCATCCAGACAGGTACCTCAGAATAATGCCGGCGGGCAGTGGCTGCATTTAAAGTGTTGAATGACAGTCACTGAAACTACATGAGGTTAACCCGGACATTTTCTGATATTTTGCAAAATCCCCACGGACATAATTTTATGGCCAAAATCGTGGACATGTCCACGCAAAACAGGACAAGAGTCCTAACTCACCCTAACTTAAGGTGTTGATGCTAACCGCCATTTAATTGGTGAAAGTTGACTTTGACATTAGCAAATTGTAGCTTCAAACCGACAACCCAACCCGACATGTAACATTCGGTAATTTGCATCACGTATTAATAACTTCTTTAACGTTGACATTTTCACGGCATCTATATTGACAAAAAAACACATAAAACCATGCATTTACTTTAAGTGGATAAGTTCTTGACAACTCACGCTACTCAAGACATTAGCTGGTCTCCGTCGGATTAAGGCTGGTGGGGAAGAAAGTCTGCACTTCCGCCCTTGACCATGCTGACAGTAAAGGTCGTTCTGACAGTGGAGGTCGTTCTGACAGTGGAGCCTGCACCGGAAGTGACCTGACAGTGGAGGTCTCCAGCCAGGTGCCTCTCGGAATAAGAGCCTGAGAGAGCCTAGGAGTCAGAAAATAAAATTGGTGTCTGTCCCTTTAAGAGAGGCCTTAAATTAGATTGATAAAATTCCTTCCAACAACATCTGACTGTAATAATGTGTGTTAAAAATGTATCTTCCAGAATTAGTCAGTGAAGTTTGCATTGTTTTGCAGCTGCAGCAGCTGGAAGCTGAATGGAAGGAGCACCGCCACAGTGTCCCACATGTATTCTAAAATGAATGTATTTATGTAATATCATCTTTTGTTGTTATTCAGAAAGCTATAAAAGGCCAATAAAAATGGAACAAATGAAACCAAGAGAAACTCCAAGGTTAGAAACCATGGCTTCTCGAGAAAAAGTAACTCTGAAGCAGTGCCTAAACCATTAGACCAGCAGTGCGCCGTAATCCCTCCCACCTCACCTGTATAACTCATGCAACAGCATGTGAGCTGGCTCAGGTAATAGCTTAACCCCCGATTAACTTGTTACCACTGTTGACAAAGACAGCAGGGGAGTCTAAAATGAGTGATGTCATGAGATTAAGAAAATGTTGAGATTAATTAATTATGATCTGTAATAAATTAATCTAATTAATCTTTTGTTTAATCTCACCTAATAATTGCTGAGAAAAGCCCTCATCTTGAGGTATTCTTTTTTTAATTCATGGCATTATTGTGGTAGAACAAAAGTTTGATATATATAATTAAAAAAACTGGCTTTATGAAGTCATTTATTGTATTTAACAGACATGAACAGATGCAGTCCCAGTCATTTACACTCTGCAGTTTTTGTGACTGGTCCCAAGTGTCGCCTGCATCCTTCTTCTTCGAGCAGAAGGACCTGGGCGGCCGGGTGGAGCTGCAGTGTGCGGTGCAGACTGGTTGCCTGCAGTGAGCCCTGAGACAGGAGAGCGCACCGCTGCGATTAAAAAACTAACCGCGGTAAATATGGGTGTAATTAATTAATTGCAATTAACACAATAATTTGACACCCCTATCTAAAATATTAATTTCATGTCCCAGATTGTCTTGACTTTGGCTGAAAGCTGAATTTTAAATGTCATTACACAAGATAATTTTTTCTCACTTTTTCCCTTGATGGTACGAAAAATTAACTGAACCGTGAAATTGAAACCGAGGTACGTACTGAGCCAGGAGTTGTGGCGTACCGTTACACCCCAACAGTCTTCAGTCAGAGGGCTCCACAGATGAGGACTGAAGACTGACTTGGTAAACTGGAGACCCTTCCTGCTCACATCATCATAATGCACAACGAGTCTTTGAGGACACTTGGATGATATGAGTTACGGCAAGGTTTAATCTCCCTTTGGGATAAATGAAGGATTTGTGAATTGAATTGTCATTGTGAGAACTTTCTTTACCCACATCTCCAGCAGCATCTTTCAGAGTGGCATGTAGAGAACCCCATTCCACATGGTCCATAAGCATGATAAAATAAACACATCATGTTTATTACGGTCATTAGACTCTAACGAGAACATTTTCCATTACAAGGGTCTCCATGGCCAAAACAACAAACAACACCCCACCTCTTCTAGTGAAAACCAAAAGACTCTTTCTTCAAGAAAACAAAAGGTACAGTGGCTGAGCTTCCCATCTAACCACAAGACAGGTGAAAAGACACGAGAACAAAAATGGTGGAGAGCCCCAACCAGGTTCCTCCCTTTAAAAATGTACACATTTACTCACACAGAAACCACATCCCAAGTCCACAACAAATTACAGACAATATCCCTGCAGTTCCAGGCCCAGGCAAAAGGGTGGGGTACTTTAGATGGTATTGTTTATGCAGCAGCTGAAGAGCTGCAACACAGCTCAGCTGTGGCAGTAAGACAGATCTGAAACAGAGGAGATAGAGCTCCCTCTCTCGTGAGGTCAGTGACCGTAACACATACTAATCAAGACCTGGGCATGACAAAAATTCAGAGTTTTACTTGATGAGAAGATGATCAAAAACATTCTGGTTCACTAAGATGAACTGAGAAGTGCTACTTGATGCTACAACATGACAATTTCCTGGTCTTGTGTAGGTAAAGGAGAGGTGACATCAAAGAGCATGGCACACCGAACCAGCTGATGCTTGCATACACCAAGCATGGAATGCTGTCGCTCACCAGAACAGATCCCTCCAAAGAGTGGCATGCAAGGAGCCCGACAAACCACAGCCATACCACGCAGGATATGACCGTGATGGTGTAGAAAGCTCTCCGCCTTGAATAGTCAACCCCAGCTTTGTCCCCGCCCCCTTCTCTTGGCCCCGGACGAATCAGAATGCGGAGAATGGAGACGCTGCAGAATGATATGGTCAATATGGAGAGAGTAAAAAAGAAGAATATAATGATGATTGCATGTTGTAAGCGTAAGCCCCTAAATATGATTGTCAGTCCAAAGCAGAGCAGCCAGGGGCATCCGATGCTAACGTTTCTGATCCTGATCCCACGGTAGTTTTTTAGACCCCGGTAGGTGAGGGGGTGAACTACAGCCAAGTATCGTTCTACACATGTTAGCGGGTAAAGACCAACTCTCCAAAGAATGGAATGTAGCAAAGAAACATTCCTACTCTCAGAATCTGTGTGAGATTGGTATATGAGCCAGCAAGAGCAAAGAAGCACCCGAAGACCTAGATGAGCTCCATGACAGCCAGGTGGTAGGTGAAGATGTCAGAGTGGCTCGCTGTTTTAAAGGAACGTTGCCGCTGCCATTTCTGGTGGCCGTGGTAGAGGATGAAGGAGGACAGAGGAAGGAGGAGGAGGATTTTTATTGCATTGATGCAGGTAATGATGAAGTTGCTGACCGTAAAGATAAAGCAGCGATTGGGCGAATCATGATATGAGATGAATGAGGTGTTACCCAGCATATCTGCCACATTTGACAGATCAGACCTGATGAGAAACACACAGAGAGACAAATTAGGACAGAGATACATAAAACTAACCCAACTTTTAAAGATAATGTATGGTTTAACAGATATAATTGGCAAAAGTTGACATCATTAAGAAAAACAAAGATTTGGTTGAAAAACGTATTAATTAAGAAGCTTTAACTGAAAATGCTGAAGTTCAACACCCACCTAGTTAGTGTTATTCAATTCTGTTTGAGTCTTCGTTAATGTCCAAAGTTTGCTCTCAGAGCTTAAATGCTTCTGTCTCTGTTACAGGGTTGTAATGAAGCTTATATGTCACAGTCAGATATTTGGATTATGCAAAACGAATAAAGGATTTGCTTTACAGTCTATCACTGCAAAACCCCAACAGCTAATTTTATTTTTTAGATTTATTTTATGCACGTAAATTAGACTGGGTTGTACACTCCCTTCAGGGTGGGGTGGAGGTGAAAACAGAATTGCATGAATCACTGCTGCTACAGACAAAATAGACTCTTTTAAGTGATTACACAACAAAAAGGTATGCAACTCAACTTTCTAAAAAATTTAGTTTATTTTAGAGTTAATTCATAATAAAACAAGAGGAACAGCTTTCTTTTTCAAGACCTGGACAACTTGCCATAATCAATGGAATAATTAACATCCTGCAGGATTTAGTCCAGCTATCAGTACTGGCCCTTAAATTCAATCTCTCTTTGGTTCTGCAGCAGGAAAATGATTCAAAGAAAGTCTGAATGACTTAAAGACAATTATGTTTTGGAGTGGCCTAGTCAAAGCCTGGATCTAAATCTATTTCCGATACTATGGTTTGACCTTAAACGCTTCATTCATACAAAATAAACCCCCCTCCAAAATGGCTGAATTAAAACAGAAAGTGGAAAGTGGGAGAGTGGGTCAGAGTTTCTCAGTGGTAATGTTAAAGGCAGTTATCACAACTCTTGATGTCACTTGTTGCTGCCAAGGGGTTGAACCAACTAGTTATTAGGTTTAGGGGGCAATTACTTTTTCACCTAAATCCAGGATGCTTTGGATGGTTTTTTCCCTTAATGAATGACATCATCATTTGAAAATTCCTTTTTATATTTACTCAAGGTATTTTTTCCATCCAATATTAAAATTACTTTGATGATCTGCAGAAATCTGATTATCTGATCCCTGTACAGAGAAATGAGAGATGAAGCTAACTCAGCGTTAATTAAGAAAAACATTCTGTGTACAATAAATGCAGAGACCTGTGGGTCATTCTTTCATTATTTATATTGTTTATTCAGCTGAAACACATAGTAAAACACCATGCAAAGATATTAATTTACTCTTTGCATGATCATAATCTACTGCATATGACGTACAGAAATATGGACAACAATGTATATTACTTTGTCTCAGGCATGAACTTGATGATTATCCTATCACTTCAGGTCGGGACTCTTTCCATAACCATCAATTATCTCCGTGTGTTAGGAGGACAACACACCATTTCTAATGGAACAGAGAGACAGATTTTGCATGAGAGTTTTAGCCAACAATACAATGATTCATGAGTCAGAGGGCTTCGACAGGAAGAGGGATGTTTGGGTTTCCCTCCTGGACCTGATCTCAGAAGATGATGGATCGATAGATCGAGATCATAATCACTGTTCCCATCAGAAACTGCTTGTTCAAATAACTTGGTAAAAATGATTTACTGTTATCGTATCCAGGGATATTCCAAAGACCTTGAAATTTCTTCTTCCCACAGAAGTTCAATTTTAATGTGATCTCCTCTTGGTTACTGATTTAGTGAACATATAGCGGATTTACCTGAAGCATAAACATTTATCTTAAATTACACATTTTTCAAGTTTTAGTTGAATGATTTTAAATATCCATTTTCCTTTTATTTCCAGTTTGAACTACTGATCATATGAGTCAAAAAGATTCTGTAGATGACCCCGTGAAATCACCTTCTCACCAGGTTTGTCTGAGGTTTTTCCACCAATTCCAAACTGAAAAGCCAATATGGCTACCAAACTCAAAAAACCGGGATGATGGGAGCAGAAAAAGCCTGTTATTAAATTGTATTACATTTTGTTGCTGAAATCACAACCCATTTGGCCCCACTGACAACAATTGTTGCCAAAGTGTATCACTGTCATTTTCGACTCACAATAAAAAATCTCAATGGCAATGCTTCCTGTCGCATGACATCATCTGCTTCCTGCTCCTTCCGGCTGATGTCATGGTGGATGCAAATCTTACTGGAAAGAGGTAATTTTCATAAATTTCTTATGATTCTTCCTTAAAACATATTTATAATTATTTAATCATTCAAGTCTCTAGAGTAACCCTCCTCCTAAAAATTTTACCATCCTATTTTGAAGTAACATCAACCTTATGGTTTTCATCTCTTTATTGTTGGATTCTCATGCACTAATTGAGGCATTCATGAATAATGAGAAACAATAAGCTTGGGTTTCCACTCTTAACATGACTTCTCCAACCCCTATTGAGGGAATCAGTGATCCAAATATTTTCTCAGCTGTGGTCCATAATTTATGGTCGTCTGGGACATCACTACCCCAAACACTGTCATGCTTTTGAACGTCTATTTTGCTTAGAGACCGTTTATTCCTACTTTCATTGGTAATTATGAACGTGTGGTCAGTTAATCCTACTGGCGCGCATACTCCACCCCAATTTTCAGGCAAATACACATATACCTTATGTCCGCATAGCCAATATATGTCATCTACTGGTTTCGTGTCCTTTTTCCTAGGCAACGCTGCATTATCCCAATTTACAAACGAATAATTTCCTACAGAGGGAGTACTGGTAGAATACAAAGAACTAATATTACATGGACAGGTCTCATTTTGATCTAAGGTTTGACTTATAGTGTAACTACTATGGACACACTTTTTAGGGGTGTACAATTTTTGGCATCTAAATGGAGACAATCATCCTAGATTCTTTGTCCCGTTCCTATGAAAACAAGCTGGAAAAGTCATAGAGGATTTTAAATGTGCAACCCCCAAAAAAGATTGTGGAAACGTTGCAAGTGGTTCAAGTGCAGTAAGGAGTTTATATGCATTGAAATTTTGAGGACACAAGTAGTACACTAAAGTACAGTTGTTCCAGTTAATCTGATGACGGCCATATCGCTTCACATCAGTCTGAAATACACAAAAATAACTCCTAAATGACAATGGGAATGGATCCAATACGGGTTGAGAGGAGCTCATGGCATGATAGAGCACACATAGTAGTTAGAATAATTCTTCGATCTTGCAAGAACCTCCACATAGTTATACCACTGATTAAGATGGTATCCATGCAGAGGGTCTTCATCTTTAACACCTAAATGAGGGTCAGATACCCATCTTTTGCCTCGTTGTATTATCTGGATATCTGAGTGGTTTTGGGAATTTATCGAGTTGTTAGGACGCAGGCGGTTGTCTGTGTTTTGGCAGTAAGCTGCATGTCTGTAGGGCCAGTCGCAATTCAGAAACAATATAACATTCAATATTAATAATAGTACAAATGCCGCGCAGCTTAAAACCATCCAATTACCCCAAATAGGATCAGATAGGGGATTTCTTCCCAACCTCCTGTAGCTAAACATTTTCAATCTGTATAATTTGCACAAAATCTTAAGCTTCAATATTTGTTTTAAAATAGAATGTAAATGATAAAAAATATGAGCATTAAAATTAAATACACTCAAAGGCAGCGGTCCTTCTTATTATTTTAGCAAAACTGGTAATACTCTGTACTGCCCCTAGGCTCTTTTCCTGTGATCTTCAGGGAATACTTAACCAGCCTTTATAAAATCTATATGTTTTAAAAAATATATTTTTCAGGCTTAAGAATTAAGTACCCCTTACCCTCTTTAGGAGTGATCTAACCCCGATCACTCCTCCCCGACAGATTTTCTTCAGAGAATAAAAGGCTCGATAGCACCTAAGAACTTTTACTCTCCCTCTGTTGTCCCCTTCAGGGCCTCCCTTACTTCTGCGAGGGACCGTTGTGGTTCAGATGCAGGAGAACATTGGCTCCAATGATACCAGGTGCAGCCCTTCCCCTTCAGTGGAACAGCATGAGTGGTTCTGGCAGTAACTTGCTAGGGACCCGTCCACCTGGGTTAATGCCACTTCCTTTTAACGACTTTCAACCACACCCAGGCAGCTTCACTGGTGAGTGGAGCTGGTCTCTGTACTGCAGGAGGAGCTGTTGTGAAAGATTTTACCAAAGCTTTTAAGATGTGATAGTCAGAGGATGGGTTCTGAGGGGTCGGGTCAGTCACAGTCCGAAGTTGTGCAAACGGTCCGTTGAATACCCTGCCAGTCAGTAACTCGCAAGGTGTGAGTCCTTTAGTCCTACAAACTGATGACCTGACAGCCATGAGTGCTATCGGAAGGACATCACCCACGTCAGTCCCGTTTGTGCCATTATTTTAGCTATTTTGGTTTTAAGATTCTGGTTCATTGTTTCCACTGACCCCTGAGACTGTGGATGATACACAGTCCCAAATTTGTTGGTTAATCCCAGCTGTTTTTCCACAAACTTATGATGCTGATTTTTAAAATATTTTCCTGAATCACTCCGCACAGTTCGAGGAAAACCGTGCCAGGGAATGTAATAATTAATCAAGCATTTAACAACAGTTTCACAATCCTCAAGCTTGGCTGGCCGGGCTTCTGGCCAGCCTGTCAGTGGATCAGTCACAACCAGAAGGTACTTGTAGCCCTTCACTGGTATTCCCATATCAGTGTAATCAATGACAACTTCTTCAGCAGGAATGATAGTTCTTTAAAGGACCCCATTTCAGGTTTAATGGTTGATTTAGGATTATATTCACCACACACTTTGCATTCATGTAAAACATGTTTTATCCATTCTGTCATGTAAGGGTGCCACCAAAAACATAAATTTATTTTCATCTGAGCGGCACCTACATGGGCCAAGCCATGTGCTTATTGGAAAATCTCAGATTTCATGTTCGAAGGTAACACTGGACGACCATCTGGGCTACGCCAGAGTCCCTGAGATTGTACTGCTCCCCTTTGTAGCCAAACAGATTTTTCTTGAGGCGCAGCATTGTTTTGTTCAGTTTTAATAAAATCCTCCATGTTTTCAGTATCTTCTGCTAATATTGTCATCATCCAATCATGAGCTTGCTGATACCCAGCAGCGATTTTGGCAGCCGTATCTGCTCCTGCATTTCAGGCAGCTTCAAATGTATTTTCTTTACTGTGCCCCTTGCATTTTTTAACAGCTGGGCAGAGGGAAGCTGCACAGCATTTAGAAGCCCAATCATTTCTTGCTGATGTTGTATTGGTTGTCCCTGAGTGGTGAGAAACCCACTCCTTTTCCATTGGGGGAGTCCAATATGTAAAGCCGACCAGGCATACATAGAATCAGTGCAGATTGTTATTCTTTTTCCTTCTCCCCACTTACATGCTTCAATCAGAGCTCTGATTTCTGCTTTCTGTGCTGACTGTTTCCCTTCCAGCTTCCCCTGTTTTCTTACCTGAAACCCGTCAGTAGTTTTCTGCACTACTGCATACCCTGCCTGTAGCTCTCCATAGGGAGACCTGAAACAGCAGCCATCAGTAAACAAGGATATACTATCTGGAAGAGTTTGAGATTGTAAGTCTATCCTGATTTTGCTATCTTTAACCGTTTTCTCAATGCAGTCATGTGATACACCTCCCCTCATATGATCTGCCATGTTGATACACTCATGAACAAATGTTAAATTAGGTACTTCCAAGATTTTGCTCATGCGCTGTTGTCTGAGTGTGGACATGTTAAATGCCTCAGAATTAACGAATGCCATTATCCCGTGTGTAGTTAACACCCTGAGAGGATGCCCGCGAACAATGTGTGCTGTTTTAGAGATGAGATGGGCTAGTCCAGCTGCATGCCAAGGGCATGGTGGGTGTCTGTTTTCTGTTGTATCTAGTTTTACACTGAGATACATCAAAATGTGTCTATGTCCATCTACCTTTTGAAACAGGACACCATTGAGTATTCCATCAGTCTCTGAGGAGTCTAGAAAAAATTCTAGTCTGTAATCAGCCAGAGCCAAGTCTACTGCTGCTGCCAGTTCCTGTTTTAAAACAATAAACTCTTCTTCTGCTGCCACCGTCCAGTTAAGAGGAGCATTTAATTGTTTCATACCATGTTCATTTATCAACGCACGCAATGGAGTGGTCAGATTAGTGTAGCTGGGTATGTAGTGGAGGCTAAAGTTGGTTAGTCCTAAAAAGGACAACATTTCTTTAATCTTTAACGGTTTCGGATGTTGTAGGATTGCAGATCTGTGAGCTGCTGTTAGACCTGATCCTTGTGCAGTCACTCTTCTTCCCCAAAAATTTACTTCTTGTCTTACTAGCTGTAACTTATCCCTGGAAACCTTGTAACCTTCTTGGGCTAACAAGTGGAGAATCTTTATTGTTGCTGTGGTGCACACTTCAGCAGTTGGTGCTGCTAAAAGCAGGCCATCTACATACTGAATTAGCACACATCCTTGAGGTAATGTTATTTTTTTGTAAAGATTCTTTTAAAACTTGGTTAAATAAACCTGGTGAAACAGCAAAACCTTGAGGTAAGCGAGTGTATCTAAGTTGTCCCCCATGGAAGGTAAATGAAAAAATATCTCTAACCTCTGGTGCTAATGGTAAGCTGAAAAAGACATTAGCCAGATCAATGCAGGTGAACCACTCAGAGCAGTATAGGGGTTAGGAGTTGAAATTGGCTTTGTTAATCATTTCTGGTTGATAGCGCGCAAATCATGTGCCATTCGATATTTCCCGGTTCCCTGTTTCTCAACGGGAAGAATAGGAGTATTCCACGCTGAGTTGGAGGGTTCTAACACTCCTCCCACCTTGAGACCCAAAATGGTCTCTGCAATCCCTTCCTCTGCCTCTGGTTTGTGTGGATACTGGGATCTCCAAATGGGAGATCCTGTTTTCATAGAAAATGTCAACGGTTGTGTGTGTACTAATCCAACATCAGTGGGTCCAGAGGACCACAGAGTAGGAGGAAGTTGATGTAGCGCTTTAACAGCTGCTGGGTGATCTGTTTTTTCTCTGCCATGGAAACGGGTCAGGTGTAAATGTTCTAACATAGAAGTGTTCCATGTCGTGGTCTAAATTTTGTATATGGCAGTCGAGGAGGAAAACCATACGCTTGGTATTTGAGTTAATACCCAGTCAGTGGTTTCTGTCCCTCTTTTCACCATGGGGCCTAAATCTTTAGTCTGATGTTTTGGATGTAACAGAAGAGAAATATGCGGCACTGCTTCTGAACCCATCATGTAAAATTGAGCTTGTTGAGGAGTCAATTTGGCTTCTAAGGCTACTCCCTCTGGTCCCACATAGCAAGGACCGGTAGTTACTGTCCAATCTTTACCTTCTAATTTTTTCTCAAACTGCTCCTGATAAATTGTAGGATCACCCCTCTCATACAGGAGGGTGACATGTAGGGGATCTGGTGGGGGAACATAAGGATTCAAGTTCAGAAACCATGGTTACCAGTCAGACAGAAAAGATGCAGCAGACTGTGGTCCATAGGGAGGGGTCAACTTGGCCCAAAATATATCTGCCAGCTGTGGAGTGTCATCCTGAAGAAGGAACTGTCCATCAGATCCAGAACAGAAAAAAGAATGTCCACTGGGAAGGGTAACAATCAATCTGTCAGGACCACACAGGATTGTAGCTCCAAGTTTAATGAGCAGATCCCTGCCCATCAAGTTTGCAGGTGTAACTGATGATACCACAAAGGGATGTACCACCCACTGATTTCCCAGTTCCACAGGTAAGGGTTTAGTCACAGGGAGAGACATCTGAGCCCCAGAAAATCCAACATCAGAAACCTTTTCTCCAGAAAGTTCAGTATGTGGAGGTTGCTTGTCCACCGTGCTGTAGGTGGCTCCTGTGTCAATAAGAAATGGTAATGAATGTCCAGCAACGTTCATTGTGAGTAGAGGGTCTCCCGTACCACTCTCACTCAGGCTTTTCTGTGGACATTGTCAGTAAGATGGTTGTCCCTCCCATTGGGATGGGGCCAGATGAGGTTGTGGCGCGTAATGCTGTGGCCCCTGCTTAGAGTGTGGGGGTCCCTGTGTGGGTGGGCCTTGGCTCTGCCCACAATCTCTTGCCCAGTGGCCATTTTGTCCATAAATGAAACATGCGTCTGACCTTCTACCAGGAAATCTTCCCCTCTGTCGCCTGCCCCTCGCGCCATTAGCCCCCCTGTAACCTCCCCTGTACTGTTGGTGATTATACACTGGAGGTGGGGGCATTGGGGCCACCTGGGGATGCATGCACGCTGGTGGTGTCAAATACTGCACGGTTTGTAATATGGGTTCAGGAGGGGGAGGAGGTGTAGGTGTAGCCACTACCAGTTGCTTCCCCTTTTTATTGTCTTTTAAATCTGATATTTTAACTTGGGCCTCCTTCAGCTGCTTTTTGAACAGTGCAGTTCCCAAATCACCATTCTCCTTCTTTTTGTCATAGTCATCATCTTGTTCTTTTTGTAAGAAGTGGGTGAGGTGCACTTCCCATCTACCCTGGTCCGATCCAGGCAGATCTGTATTTTCGTTAATTTTTGTTTGAACTGATTCTGGAACCCCTCCCAAAACTGCTTCTCTGAACCAACCTCTGTTTGTATCCGCTCTCCCTGGGTACTCCCCTGTCAACGCTACCCACTTGTCTTTACACTGAGAAATATAATCTGTAGGAGACACCTCAAGTTTCCACACAAACTTGGGGACTTTGGAAGCATGTGTTCCTGGCCATCGACTACGCATCCATGTATAAATATCACGGGAATATTGGGTAAACAGTGCACCCTCCGCCCTACAAGCTATATCTGCTTCCGCTTCTAAATCTTGCATGTCTGTGAGTGTCATGCATTGTGCAGCCACAGCTCTGAAGTTGCCTAGAGCTAAAGTCTGTCCCTGAGTCACCTGATCAAACTTCCTCAGCCACAAATTGGCTCCTTCAGATAAGGATGGGAGGGACTGGGCTATTCCCGGCACATCTGCTAATTTAAGAGGTTTGTATAATCTTTCACCTTCACGAGTACTAATTAATGGTGCCATTGTAGTCCCCTTTAAGTCTCCTCGAGGAGGCGGTTCTAAGTTATCTGGATCATCTGCATCGTCTCCCCCACCCTCCTCCTTAGGAGTTCCCTCATCGTGGTGTTGTTCTATTTGTCTCCATACATCTAATTTTTCTTTTGTGTAGCGCAATTCCCCTCCTTTAACGTGAAGGGCTAGATTTAATGTTCCAGTTAAGTTCTTCCTCTCCTTTTCTCCTCATCATCTTTCTTTGGTGCTCTGTCACATGACGGTGCTGTTTCTCCTGAAATTGATCGCTGTCCTTCTCTTTCTCTCTGCTCTCAATTCCCAAAGGGAACCTCAGGGTCCTTTTCTGGCTGAGGCTTGGGTGTGGTGTTCCTACCAGAGCGTGTTTGAACCATGTTTGAGGGTGTAAATACCCACTCTACCTCTAGTGTCTCTCCATCACTGTGCTCTTGTTTTATTACTGGATAAATACCTTGATATGATGGTGGAGGAGCTGTTGAAGACAGCATGTCCTCTTTGCAAAGATGATCAATGCCTTGTCCACAAACCCCACGGAAATACCACTTAGCTGCTTTTGTAATTAACTTACCCTTTCTCCCCATTGATCTACTTGCTTTTTCTGCCTCCTCTTTAAAATGCTTTTTCTCTTGAAAACACATCTGACTTAAACAATATCTATCACTTTCTACAAACCAACACTTTTCCCACATCTTTTTAAATGATGCTGCTTGTTTCTGAGCTTTTTCTCCCTACTCTTATATCCTGCCATGTTAACCACCATGTCAACCACCTTTTGCCAGGTCCTGCAGACCTGGACTTACTTTTTTCTTCTGACATTATAACCATATATCACGTTCACCTTTTATAAAAAAGAGGTTGTTTCTAGGGAAAATGCCTAGTGACTTTAATTCAGCCCCTAAGATCCAAGCTTCTACTTGAATACTATTTATTCAAGCGGGATCCTACTGGGTGTTCTAATCACCGGTCTGGATGGATTTTAGATTCCCCGTCTTCAACCTTTACTATGGAGACCTTTAATATTGCAGCGAGTGCTGGTCCAAACCTAATGCTTGAAACGGCTGCAATGTCTCCCATTCGTTGTTCTCACATTTATTTCTCACAACATTCACACACTGCAGTCCTGTATTTTCTCCCTTATTTAATCATATAATGTTAACATTTACTAAATTCTACACTTTCCCTAACCCTTTTGCTTCACTAACCCAGAGTCCCAGACTCCGGTGCAACGTTTTCTGTCACAAGATCAGGTTTGAGAGTCCTCATTTCTCGGGTCTGATCTGTGTCCCGATCTGCGGTCCAACTGTTGTACAATATGTCCTGTTGGACTTAACGTTGGAGCGATCACCTCCAGAAGAAAGTAAAGGTTAGTCTTAATTCTCTATTTTCCTATTAATACTTTTCAATTTTGGCACTTCAGGCTAGATATGAGTCAGGAATGTTTTGGAAATGTTCAATATAGCAGTTTTATATAAAGGGTACTGCTTACCGTGTTTATTTCGCTGGCCAGCTACTCCTGTCCCACTGCCAACCGTCAGGTGTCTTTTAAATACTTACTTTCTGCCACCGAAACCGGGCGGAAAACACCAAATTGATGAGAGGAGATTTTTAAGTGAATGCCTGCGCCTCGCGCTGCTATGCTACCAGTCCCTGACCAGCCTGTTGTCTGCTAACTCCTCTCTCCCAGTTCGTTTGTCCTGTGGCAGAGTATAAAAAAGAATTACACATTCACACAATATATATGTTTGGACATGCATGGGGAGAGATTCTCACCAGATCATCTCCAAAGAAACCTTCCTCATAAATGCCTTTTATTACTTTACAAAGTTATCACAAAACATTCTGAGAGACAGTCTCCCTTACAGGATCAAATCAGCTCAATAATACATATTCATATAGATGCAAAGTGTGCCTGTAGTCCATCCCTAATAAGTTAAGCCCCTTTTAATATATTCCTTTTGGTTTCTAAGCAGAAAACCTTCCTTCTCCCAACAGATGTTTCCTGTTTTTTTCAGAGAATCGTGACCCATTGTCTAACTCATATCCTGTTTTTAACAGTTTTGTCCATTTAATCGTGACCGTTCCTTTCTGACCCATGGGTCACATTATCTGCTAACACTTTTCTGCATTTAGTTAATTATTTTAGCGCACAACCCCTTCACCTTTTGGCCTGTGTATTCATTCAATGCTTGTTTAAAAGTTTTTATTTACAATAGAGTGCAACTGTTACTGGTGCGGCTGGTAACATACATGCTCCACAGAGCCTGGCGTTGTGCCAACCACCGGTGCATTTCATCCCGCTGAAGAGATGGCTTGCAGGTCAGGAAACAGCTCCTTTAGAGAGTCTTTCCGATTTCTGATCACTTCAATTGGAAAAATGTTCCCTGATTTCAAAGCTTTGGCTAAAGTGCAGCTTAATTGGAATGACTGGAGGGCTGGGTTGGACTCTCTGGTACAGTACTTGGGTGGTTTGAGTCTTACCTAAAGAACAGGATGAGGGACTTCTTTGGTTTAATAGGAAACTTTTCATCAGAACGAACAGAAACCACATGTGGGATGCCCCAGCGCTCCATCCTGGGGCCCCTCTTATTTAATATCTACATGCTCCCACTAGCCCAGATTATGACAATCATTAAGATTAGCTACCATAACTATGCAGATCATACTCACCTCTTCATTACGATGTCACCAGGTGACTTTGAACCCATCTAAACCCTAAATAAATGCATTGAGCAAATCAATGGATGGATGTGCCATAACTTTCTCCAGCTGAACAGAAACAAAACAGAAGTAATGACAAGAGGAACGATCAACGGAAGCACACAGCTTCAGTTAATACAGCTAGAAACTACTGATCAGGCCCGAAATCTAGGTGTAGTAATGGACTCAGACCTGAACCTCCAGGGTCACATAAAGGTAAAAACAAGGTCAGCCTTCTATCACCTGAAGAACATTTCTAGGATTAAATGACTGATGACCCAACAGGACCTGGAAAAACTCATCCATGCGTTTATCTTTAGTCGGATTGATTACTGCAACAGCGTCTTCACAGGTCTGCCTAAAAAGTCAATCAGGCAGCTGCAGCTGATCCAGAACGCTGCTGCTCGTGTTCCTCACTAGAACCAGGAAAGTAGAGCACATCACCCCAGTTCTAAAGTCCTTACACTGGCTCCCTGTAGCTCAGAGAATAGACTTCTAAATACTTTTACTAGTTTTATAAATCATTGAATGGTTTAGTACCAAAGTATGTGGAAGACCTACTGTTACTATACCAACCCACCAGAACACCCAGGTCCTCTAATTCCAGTTTACTCAACATCCCTAGAATTAGAACAAAACAAGGTTAAGCAGCTTTCTGTTTCTATTCTCCTGGAACAAACTTCCAGACAACTGCAAAGCTGCTGAAATACTGAAAATCACAACTACCGTTAAAAGTGTATCTTTTTAGAGCTGCCTTTGAGTAATGCTTTGATGTATCATGTATGTATGTATGTATGTATGTATCATGTATGCTTCTTGCTTTACTGTTGTTTTTACATTATATGCTTTGTGTTTTACTGCTATTTTTATTTTACCTCTTAATCATGTAAAGCACCTTGAATTACCTTGTTGTTAAAAGTGTGCTATACAAATAAAATTGCCTTGCGTAATTCCAGTCTCCAGTGTGGCAGCGGATTCAGCCTCCAGAACGACATCTAAATCCCGTGAGAGGTAATCTGTCCGAGGCAAAAACCCAAAACCTCATGACAAAAACCTCTGCAGCAATTCCAGTATTTGATTACACACAAGCATTTCAGTTCCATGTGGACCAGGAGGAAGTTGTGAGACTGTGTGTTCAGGCCACAGCAGGTGACTTGTTCATATTTTAAATGCAATCGTCTAATTTTATTGTTTATATGTAGCTTATATGTCTGAACAACCTGAACAGATAATATTGTTCAGGTTGTTCAGACTGAATAGGCTATTAATTAAAATTAATATGAAAATAAATACTATTGAATGTGTTATCATTTTAAAAATTGACTGGTAAAAATAGATTATGACTGGATTCTTTGACCCCATTGGTCAAAATGAAGGAGACTTTTTTGATGTCCATCATTTTGACCAATGGGGTCAATCTGGTCTTGATCCAAGATAGTGAGAGAGAAAAATAAGGGTAATGTTTTAATGTTTTAAGCTCATTGCTATTTGATATAGGCCCCCAAAAAATCCACAAACGGTAAACCCTGTTGTTGGTATCAACATACTCAGAGTTATACAAGTTAAACTTTCATGGAATGTAAGTTCTCAGTTCAGTCTCTAAAAATTAAAAACGAATTTTTTTAATTTTTTAATTTTCTACAAAACAGACTTAAATATTGGTGGGTTATCAGCAAATCCACAATTCAATCTCAGCATGTTTATACTGTTTTGCTTCTCTTCTGTGCTCAAAATGTCTGTACTTTATTGTAGCCAATTTTGCGGTAAAACTTTGCATATTCACATATCTGTGCTATTGTCAGATACCAAAAACTGGAACTCGTCGATTTAATGCTACATTTCTGTCTCCTTCATTAACTGGCAATTAGTGGAAAGGGACTCAAATATATTTAATGAGTGCAACATTTCAAAAACTGTTGAAAATCTGAAATAATTTTGAGTGATAAAAAACTATTTTTAAAAGTTGCATTTAAATACTGCGCTCAAAAACCTATGATATTAACAAGATAAATATTTTTAACTTACCTGTGAAGCCATGTTTTCTTCTCTTTGTTTGAAGCTGAATGACTGCTGTGCTCAAGCTATAAAGCTAGTATGTCTTTAAAAACAGACGGGAGTTGGACTGCAGGGTCTTTAGTAGTAAAAAGAGATGCAGAGTTTGTGATTCTGTCATGGTTAATTTCATCAGGACAATGCCCCTTTCTTCATGTAATTCAGAACTAGATATGAGTACATTACATTTCATTTAGACTCAAAGCTCACGTACATTCTTTAGACATTTTAATATTATGGGTCTTCGCTACACGCTGCGTTCATGAACATAATCGTGAAGAAGGTACAACAAAAACACCAACATGTACAAATTTATTGTCAAGGTATCGTAACAAAAGTTACATCAGTAGATGCGCTTTACATTGTAACACCATCTGATTTGATTGTGGCATTCACATTCATTCATGTTTTAGCATGGACATAATGTATTCTGTGTGATGGGTTTGTTTTCCTGTCTCTTAGGTAATTCCGACTTGAACTATTATAGTGAGAAAAAACAGACTTATTTTGGCCTGCCATATAAACTGGCAAATGTGTACTGTACTTTGTTATGGTTATATTCAATTCAATTCAGTTTATTTATATAGCGCAAATTCACAACAGATGTCATCTCAAGGCACTTAACAAGAAGTAATTTCAGTACATATATACAAACATTCCAATCAGTTAAAAAGTTTCCTATTTAAGGAATCCCAGCAGCTTGTGTCAGTTATTGGCGTGAGGTTGGGCCCCTTTGATGCAGACTTTCCAACCACAGCAATCCTTCAGCAATCCCTCATACTGAGCAAGCATGTAGCAACGGTGGAGAGGAAAAACTCCCCTTTAACAGGAAGAAACCTCCAACAGAACCAGGCTCAGTAGGAGCGGCCATCTGCCACGACCGTCTGGGGGTTTGAGAAGACAGAGCAGAAACACAGAAGGAACAGAAGATCTGATATAAGAGTATTCTCTATGTTACAGTAAGTAAAAAGTTGATAACAGGACACAGTGGATGTTCAGTTAGTGGGAGGATCATCCCAGTCGATGCCCCTCGTCCAACAGGGCATTGCAGCCAAGCAGGATACCAGACCAGGTATATCTTCTATGGAGAGAAAAACACTGAGAGAAAACAAAGTTATTAACAGTCGAAAGAACAGAATGTACTGTAATACAACTGGAGAGTCGTAGGAGAAAAGGAAGTAGCAGAGTGAAGAAAATTGGTAAGTCTGTCCTCTAGCAGTCTAAGCCTATAGCAGCATAACTACAGAGATAGCTCAGGATGACCTTAGCCACTCTAACTATAAGCTTTATCAAAAAGGAAAGTTTTAAGCCTGGCCTTAAAAGTAAACAGAGTGTCTGCCTCACAGACTAAAGCTGGGAGCTGGTTCCACAGGAGAGGAGCCTGATAACTAAAAGATCTGCCTCCCATTCTACTTTTAGAAATCCTAGGAACTACAAGTAAACCTGCAGTCTGAGAGCAAAGGGCTCTGTTAGGAACATATGGAACAATTAGATCTCTGATGTATGATGGAGCTTGATTATTAAGGGCTTTGTATGTAAGAAGAAGGATCTTAAATTCTATTCTGGATTTAACAGGGAGCCAATGAAGGGAAGCTAAAACAGGAGAAATGTGATCTCTCTTTTTAATATTCATCAGAACTCTTGCTGCCGCATTTTGGATCAACTGAAGGCTTTTAATGGCATTTTGTGGACTTCCTGATAGTAAAGAATTACAGTAGTCCAGCCTTGAGGTAACAAATGCATGGACTAGTTTCTCAGCATCACTCCTGGACAGGATGTTTCTAATTTTAGCAATCTTCCAGAGGTGAAAGAAAAAATTCCTAGAAACCTGTTTAATATGGGATTTAAAGGTCAAGTCTCGGTCAAAAATAATGCCGAGGTCAGTTTCTGTTTAAGAACTTCTGGTCCAAAGACAGCAACTTCTGTTTTGTCAGAATTTAAGAGCAAAAAGTTTAGGGTCATCCATGTTTTTATGTCTTCCAGACATGCCTGTAAGCTACCTAACTGACAGGGTTCATCAGGATTTAAGGATAAATATAGTTGTGTATCATCTGCATAGCTGTGGAAATTTATCCCATGCTGTCTAATGATTCTACCAATTGGGAGCATATATATGGTGAACAGAATTGGTCCAAGCACAGAACCCTGTGGAACTCCACAAGTAACCCTTGAGAGTGAAGAAGATTTATAATTTAGATGAACAAACTGGAATCTATCAGACAAATATGATTTAAACCAGCCTAGTGCTGTTCCTTTGATCCCTGCAACATGTTCAAGCCTTTCTAAGAGAATATTATGATCGACTGTGTCAAAAGCAGCACTGAGATCTAACAACACCAGAACAGACACAAGTCCATTATCTGAGGCCATGAGAATATCATTAGTAACCTTCACCAGTGCTCTTTCAGTGCTATGATGAGCTCTAAAACCTGACTGAAACTCTTCAAACAGCTCGTTACTGTTTAAATGCTCACAGACTTGATTAGCAACAATTTTCTCAAGGACTTTGGATAAGAAAGGAAGGTTAGATATAGGTCTGTAATTCACTGAGTCATCTTGATCAAGGGAAGGTTTCTTGAGTAAAGGTTTAATTACAGCTATTTTAAATTCCTGTGGTACGTATCCGTTTACTAAGGATAGATTCATCATATCCAAAATGGGGCCAGGAACCAAATGGAACACTTCTTTAAATAATTTGGTTGGAATTGGGTCCAACATACAAGTTGAAGGTTTAGATGAGGCTAACATTTTTGATAATTCCGAAAGCTCGACTGTATCAAAAGAGCCTAAGCACAACTGAGGTTCTACAGTTCTTTCCGATACTGCCTCATTTACTGAGGAAGAAGTAATCATGTTTGGGAGGATGCCAATGATTTTATTTTTAATAGAATTAATTTTATTTATGAAGAATCCCATAAAATCATCACTGCTAAGAGCTGGGGGAATAGTTGGCTCAACAGAGCTATGACTCTGTGTAACTTTGGCAACTGTACTAAAAAGAAACCTAGGATTGTTTTTATTCGCCTCTATTACTGATGAAAAATATGCTGTTCTAGCTTGTCGAAGGGTCTTTTTATACAGCAGTAGACTGTTATTCCAGGTTAAATAGGAATCCTCTAGGTGTGTAGAGCGCCATTTTCTCTCCAACTTCCTAGTATTCTGCTTTAAAGTACGCAACTCTGCGTTAAACCAAGGAGTCAGCCTCCTATGGCTAGCCACTTTCTTTTTTAAGGGGGCTACACTATCTAATGCCAAACACAATGAGGACGTAACGCTGTGAACCAGACCATCAATATCTGAAGGGTTAGAGATAGAATTGCTGCCATCCACTGTGTTACCCTGAGACACTAAGGAAAGTAAGAATGGAACAGATTCTTTAAAAATTGTTACAGCATTGTCTGATAAAGCTCTACTATAATGACATTTTCTTTCAGATTTAAGATGGTCAGTTAAAGTAAATTCAAAAGTTATTAAGAAGTGGTCAGACAGGACCGGGTTATGTGGGTGGACTGTTATTTCCTCACAGTCAATACCGTATGTCAGTACAAGGTCCAAAGTGTGTTTACCCGAGTGGGTCGATCCCTGTACTTTTTGAGTAAAGCCAATTGAGTCTTAAATAGC
This sequence comes from Valencia hispanica, assembly GCA_963556495.2. NCBI lineage: Eukaryota > Metazoa > Chordata > Actinopteri > Cyprinodontiformes > Valenciidae > Valencia > Valencia hispanica. The sequence goes on along the minus strand of OY747714.1, from coordinate 45,832,208 downwards.
ATTAAAGGCTGCATTTAGGCTATCACTTTCAGTATCCACATGAATATTAAAGTCCCCCACTATTATAACTCTATCAGTATTTAATACTAAATCAGATAAAAAAATGTGAGATCTGATCCAAGAATTGAGAGTAAGGGCCTGGTGGACGATACAAAACCACAAACAAAAATGGTCTTAATGTTTTGCAACTTGGATGAGGAAAATTAAGGGTTAGATGTTCAAAAGAACTGTAGCTATCAATTGGTCTGGGACTAATTAGTAAATGAGAACGGAAAATGGTTGCTACTCCTCCCCCTCGCCCAGTATTTCTAGGAATGTGAAAATTTAAATGACTGGAAGGAGTTGACTCATTTATACTGACATAATCCTCCTGCTGCAACCAGGTTTCTGTGAGACAAAGGAAATCAATGTGATTATCACAAATCAAGTCATTTACTAACAAAGTCTTTGAGGAGAGAGAGCTTATGTTTAATAAACCACATTTAATAGATTTATTTTTCTGTTCAGTCAAAGTTGTATTTATTTTTATGAGATTTCCATAATTTACTTTTGTTGGCTTAATTTTTAATCCATTTAATTTTGGCCATGGGCAAGACACTGTTTCTATATGGTAATGGGTGGGTAACAGTACAGAAGCAGCAGAGAGGTGGGTTAAACTACGACTCTGCTTCCTGGTCTGGACTCTGGGTTGTCAGTGTTTTGGAGGACATATTTTTGAACATTTTAAAGAGACACAGCAAACCAAGGAAATGAAAGGAAAAATGTTTATATAAATCATACAATAAAGTGATAATAAAAACATCCATTGTCTATTTGGATAAATAAAATTTACCAAAATCTTTTCACTACAAAGAAATGTCCATTGTCTTCTGCTTGAGATTGGGTTTCAGAAAAGACTAAATTTTACCTCTTTTAAAATTTTTATCATTCAAACTCCTGGACTACAAGCTCTTCTAAAATGTATTTAGACTGTTTAATCAATCTGGTGTACAATCCTCACCAGATGCTATTGGGTTCTGCTGCAGAACAGCTTCCTCTCTTTGTATAAATAAAGCAGGGGAGATACCAAACTGCAAGGCAGATTGAGCCAGCCTATACTCACCTTTATTAAACATTTACTACTCATACTCATGGAAGTAGAGTGATCTAAAGCACCATCAAAAAGGAGTACCACAAACCATAACCACACAACACTGGATATGATGATGACAGTGTAAAAAGCTCTCAACCTGGACTGGTCAACCCCTTCCTTCTTCTTGCCCCCATCTCCTGGTCCCGGACGAAGCAGAACACAAAGAACAGAGATGCTGGAGAATGATATGACCAATATGGAGAAAACAACAATGCAAAAACTAATAACAAGTTCATACTTTGGAGGTACAGCTGTTTTTATGGTTGTCATTACGATGCAAAGCAGCCAAATGCATCCAATGGAAATATTTCTGAATTTGATTCCACATGTATTTTTTAGTTCATGATAGATGATGGGATGAACAACAGCCAAGTATCTCTCTACACAGGTCAGAAGGCTGAAGAATAACTCTCCATAGAAGACTATGTAGCTAGTGCACATTCCAACTATTAAGATCATGGAGTTATCTGTGTTTATGCCACCAAGAAATAAGAAGCATCCAAGTTGCCCAGTGAGCTCCATGGCAGCCAGGTGGTAGGTGAAGAGGTCAGAGTGGCTCATTGTTGTAAAGGAAAGCTGCTGCCGCCATCTTTGTATACTAAGGTAAATGACGTAGGAGCAAAGGGGAAGTAGGAGGAGGATTTTCACTCCATTAATGACGTTCATGAGGAAGATGCTAAGCTTAGATATACTGCACTGGAAAGCCATAGAGTCTATAAAGATGGATGAGGAATTAACTAACATACTGGCTGCATTCATCATAGCCCTAACAAGAAACAAAACACAGAAAGGATAAATTAGAAGAGAAACATCTCAATGAAAAGAACAAATTGAAACAGGTCATGAAAAATATAAACACAATACAATTCCTCCATATATTATAATATTGTATTATATTCTAAAATGCTGTTGGGAGTATTTGTCAGAAAACCGATTTTACCAGTGTTTTTTAATCTTTACACACTGCTACTTTTAAAAGTCACTGAATGCACCTTCATCGCTACACTGATGACATACAACTTTTTATTGCTGCGTCTCTCACCAAATTGCCCTTCGGGGACATTAAAGATTTTCAAATCAAATCAAATCAAATCTCACAGCTGATTTAACCCCCCCTTTATTTCATCTGTCCTGTCTGGCTGTGTGGAGCTCAGAATTGGTGTCAGCATACCAAGTAGAAGCCCAACAGATTTACTTTTACAAGTGGATCATTATGGCTTTTGCTATAGTACTCCACTTGATATATATGTGTAAGAAATCTTTATTAGAAATAGCTCTGGGTTCCCCCCCCCTGATATTATGGACACGAATACGATAAATAAAGGGGAAACAAGGAGGCTCATGGTACTAATTATTACAAGATCTAGTTGTGGTGACCTCAGGAAAACAATGCATCTGTAAACACACGAAACCCCACACTTGTGTGTGTGTGTTTGAGCATGCTGGTGTTTATAAGGTTTCTCCATACGAGTGCTCAATAGCTGGTGTGAGGTGCCATCAATCCGCATGTCCACCCCAGCGCCCATGGCTGCAGCACCACCAAGCCCCACGGAGCTCAAGGCAGTCCCCCCGGTCCCATCCCAGAAGAAGAGCTATACCCACCCCGACATTCGGTCTACTATCAGAGCACAAAGACACTTGAGCATTATCATCATCAGAGTATTAAAAAACACAAAGGTTGAGTTCAGCCCCATCCCCTCCCCCCGAAACACCAGGCCGACATCTAAGTGGCTATGTTTTAGCCATCTTGAGATGTATTGTACCTTTTTGGTTAAGAAATATGATGAAAGTTTGATAGATCTAGACCTCCTTTATCTTTGGTCTTCTGCAGTGTTTGAATGCCAATACGTGGGGCTTTATGTTTCCAAAGAAATTTAGAGATGGACGAGTCCAGAGATCTAAACCAATCCGATAATGGTTAGCTTGGGATCATTGAGAATAAGTAATTAATTCTGGGCAAAACTATCATTTTTTATTGATGCAACCCTTCCCGTAATATGGGTAGGGATTTCCATCTTGCAAGATCATCTTCCACTTTTTTAAAAGTGAGATGTTGGCCCCTTCAGTCCCTTTTTCAATATAGTCTTGTTGTACCTCAATTAGGACAAAACCAAAGCCTTAAACTTTGGACACAGACATTGAACCCTTAAAAACAAGTTGAAGTTATATTTCACTCTGGTACAGTTACATATCTTACAGACACTCCAACCATGTATGGAATGGCAATTTTCTTTTGCTTCTTCTTAGTTTTGCTTATGACTAGAATAAGTTGGGAGTTTCTTTAAAGCCTGGATGCCTTAAAATAAGCCTGATTAAGTAACGATCAGTCATCAAAACTCTGGGGATGGAATAACATGGCTTTTATCAAGGCACCTGGTTAAAGAGCTTCTGAAAAACTAACGATAATGTCCTTGCACACTATTTTGGGGCATTTTTAACCTATCAACAGGCATTCAGAAACAGGCTTAGTGGTATTGTGTTTGCAGTCCAGTTCAAAAAGAAAAGTTCAGACCTCCACATTGAAGGACCAAAACACCAGCTGCACAGAAGCCGTCAGGGTGTGCTGTGGAATTACGGAAGGACCCAAGCGCAGACGAGGAATAATAGTACTGGATGATCAGGTTTAATGGCAGAACACAGCATACACCACACGGGAGCGATCATCATCAACACAGGAGAAAGACATCAATGATCCGGAGGGGAGAGAAGCACCCACCGGATCTTAAATAACAGGGGAGGAAGGAGGATCAGGTGAGTCCAATAAAGGAAACAGGTGCATGACATGATAATCAGGGGCAAAGCCCTGAAGGCTCTGACAGAAGCATAGTTTAACACAACAGAGCCAACTCAAAAGATCAAGACTTAGCAATTTATTTATATTTCAAGGACAAGGGATACTTTTTAGAAGATAGCAAGGTCAACATTTTGGCCAAGGAAGACAGGTGGCTCAAGAGAGGAGTAAAAGAAGCCTTCTACATTCACCATTAAAAGGCAACACTAAACAATGGAGGTTTCATCTGTCCAACACCTACAGTGCAGTGTGGTTTTACTGCCATTCAGACATAAACAAAATAATTTATATGGCATCACTAGGGACTTGGATAGTCAAGGGACAACAATCCAAACGTTGAACTGAATGAATTGTACGGTGACTGAAAAATGAAAAACTTAAGATGTGAACTTAGTGGCCTTAATGACTCTTTGATCAGAACTAAGTAAGTGTCTTGTAGTCCAAAGGTTGTGGGTTTGATCTCAGCTTACTCTCAGTTGTGGCCCTGGGCAAAACCCTTAAACCCAATCTTCCCTTTATCTGCATGTTGTGTGTGGATGTGTGACTGGGTGAATGTGGTTCTAGTGTAAAGAGCTTTAAGTGATCGGTCTGACAAGAAAAGCACTATATAAATTGAGTCAATTTACCATTAGGCTGGGATTTAATAAATAATAATTCTGGTAAGTAACTGATCTAAAATAGTTTACTCTAACTGATGTAAACTATTCAGGGCCTTCTGTTGTTCAAGAAAAAAAAAAAACATTTTCCTGGTTAAATAAATGCAAAGAAAATGAGAAACAACACACGTTATGTCAGTTTTCCTACAGTGTATGTAAATCGTTCCAATTGTAATGTTAATGTGTCTTACCTTGCTATGTATTAGTTCAATTAAATAAAAACATAAAACATTATCACCAAATACTGAGAAATATAAATGAGAATGATAAAAAAGAACAAAAAAGTGAGAAAAATATATTCCCGTGGGAAGCTGATGAAAGCTGTATGATTTCTAAAGATCATAGAATAAATGTCAATTTGTATTACAATACAGTCTTCAGCAGGGTTTAGTTTACAAAATAACATTTAAGATGTTTGAAAAGTCCTAAATATTTAGCTTTTTTTACTTTTTCAAGTTTATGCTAATTCATGCTGGGAAGATAAAACAGCAACATTTGACTTTTAAAATTGATCTGAAGGAGCTTTTTAGTTGTGAAATATATTTCTGAATGCTGATGGGTTCACAGTGATAGAGTATATTTCTGTGCAGTATTTTTACCCTTAAATAATTACAAAAGTTTTTTACTTTTCTGTGGGTAAAAAGTTTATATTTGTGACCATGACCAAGAATGTGCAGAAATAGTTTTGCAGAATTTTTCAAAGTAAAAACACTTGATTAACAATATATTGGGTCAATTTACAGATATGAATAATTATACCTAATAAATAGAAAAAGTAATCTAAAATTCATTTAAAAACCTGCTTGAGTGATCATTAAAACATAGAGATTAGGATAAAAACTTCTGATCAACCTACCTAGTCAGCAGTATTTTAAATGTTTGTTTTAGCCAAAGTCTCCAACGTGTCCCGTGTATTCATAAAAGTCTCTACTGGCTCTATCTGTGTGGTAAATATGCTTATGTGTCACAATCAGCATTTTGCATGATGCAAATCAAAAACTGGATTTTTCTGTAATCTATAATTGTAAAAGAAAAATCACACAAATCAGACAACATAAATCAGATAGCACCATAAACAAAACAAGCTGTTAAATCAATGTCACTTATAAAAACATGTACTTATGTAATATTAGTTTAATAACTTTACTAATAAAAAAATCTATTGAAACAAATAATGATAAATTGGTCTGCCACTCCACTGGTGTTGTCTTTGCCCTCCATACAATGTTGACGGAGCAAATCAAGAGGGTTGTGGGGCCGACACAACCAGTCTTCAGGCTCATGGAGGACATGGTGACAGGGCTTGCGAGATCATCAAAGTGCTCCTACCATCATATTTAATCATATTAACCTTGTCCTTCAACAACTCCACTGGCTGCCTGTGAAGCAAGGTATTGAATTCAAAGTCTTTTCACCTTCAAAGCCATCCACAACCTACCCCGCCCCCCCATATCTATCTAACCTCATGCACATGGTCTCTCCCGTCGGCCCCCTCAGATCTTCATCCTCCATCCGTCTTTCCATCTCAGCTCCATGGGGAGCAGAGCTTTCAGGTCTTCTGCTCCCCACCTATGGAATTCTCTACCTGAAGGCATCCGAAACTCTCCATCCACTTTTAAATTCAGACTCAATAACCACCTCTTTAAGACTACCTGCTGTTTATGAGCTTGGTTCTCTTATTGCTCTTTTTTTTCTGGTCATGTCATGTCATGTTTGATCATGTCAAATATGGATAAATAGGGGAAGATTTGTCTCTAAATGTATGTATTATACAACCCATATATCCCTCCACTGTGACTGAAAAGGTTCCTGCAGTCTGAAAGCATTTTCTGGCTTAATTTATATTGATTATACTACACAAAGTACTGCCTAAAATATAGATTAAAAACAAATGTAAACAAAGCTCTACACATACTAAATGTTTGCACATTCATCTAATTCTCTGATAACATGCAAAGTAATGTCTGCACCTAAAATAATGCAACCCAGTAAAGACCCTTCACACTGCAGTTTGCCTATATTCAAATAAGGCCTTATAATGTGATGGCTAAAAATAGGTACCAGCTCCCCTCATGACCCTGGGTCAAGGATAAGCTGTGTAGTCCTTTAGGCCTGCTCTACACGGAGACAAAACCAGTATAGTTTCAAAAACAGAGACTGTAAAAACGGCACCACAATAATTAAAACCTTTGTTCACATGAATTCACACAAACCAGCTTAAAATGCTGCAGTTCATATGCCAGACCCACTGGTGGGGCTGTAAAACTGCCAGAGAAAAACAGAAAAGAACACTGAGCATGCAAAGTCAACCCTATGGCAAAAAACGACAAATCTAGCTTCAAATGAGGCGTTTATTTTAAAGTATATGGTGTCTCTGGTTCTCCGGATCCATTTGTTGCTGCTGGTGATAGAGGAGGGACAATAAATCATAGTCTAGGATACATAATAAAGTCAGTATTTGCTTTTCTAGGACTGCAACACTGGGATGTTTGTTTACTTTATCACAAAGTAACGCATGGCCGCTAAATGTAGGAATGGGGCAGCGACGTCATCCACTCAGAATAAATGCCGGAGAGCTCATAATCACGGAGACAACTGAGCCGGCATTGTGAGATTTCTCCACTCTGGGACGCGCTTTCAAACATGATCGTTTATGGTGACCTGAAACGACAGCTCCTTGTGGATGAGACACCGATTCAATGAAATATCTTTGCAGCTACACCTGGTTTTATGTCCGTGTAGACAGGGCCTTATAAACGTCGGGAACCTTATGAGAGACACGGATTTACAGATCAGATCAAAGGGCGTAATGATGTGGGAGTTGGACCAGACTACTGGTAAAACACTAGAGAAGAACACCTTGACTCGGTTTTAAGAACAAAGGTCAAAATTGGCAAGTGTTTTGCAATGCGCTGAAAAATTTTACCCGTGAATCCCTCTCTTTATAATCTCCTGTGTTGACTGTCCTGAACTATACAGAAATAAAATGAAAGTCTGAATGTTTATAAGACTTTATTATCTTGGTCAGAAGATTTATCACATCATCAAGTATTCAAACATCCATCATCTTACATTTATTGGGTTGTGGGTGTAACAGATCCAGGAGGGAAACCAACACATCCACAACAACACTCTCCAGCTCATTCTGGATGATCCTTAACACTAATAAACTAACACGTTAATGTTCACCAACATGCAATATTACAATAAGTTTAGAATGTAAATGACCTGTTACTTTTCTTGTAACCCAAGCTATTCTTTTTATACTCTAAAACTAGAATTTAATCGCTACCCTGTTTTGTCGATTTTCTGTGCCTCATAGTGAATCTTTGTTGCCGCCCTTATTGCTGCTTTCATGGATGTTTCTATCCACCCATGAGGGAAGGCAGTGTGTTCTCCAGCAAAATGTATCCTGCCTTCGCTCTTAAAGAGCTGCTTAGCATAATCTATATGTTGGTAGGGTGCGAACAGAGCATATGCACCCAAACTGTAAGGATCCAGACTCCACTTCTTCACCAACACTCCAGTGCACAGAGACTTCACATGTTCCCCATGAATCCGTACTAAATCTTTCAGAACTAGCTCTTTCAGTTCTTCATCACTTGCACCTAAGAAAAGGAGGGAATCTTCAGACCATGTGTAGGAAGCCAGGAGGACGCCAATTGTATCATTCCCTGCAAAACTGTGGCTGGGGTAGTAGATGAAACGAGACGGCCCGTCTGTGATGCTCTTTCCACCCTTGATGCCGTCTCTCTCCCAAAATTTCTCACTAAAGGTGAGAACAATTTTAACAGCATTGTCATAGTGGACTGACCTAAGAGCCTCCATCTTCTGGGTTGAAAGATGTGGCTCAAAGTCTATGTAAAGAGCCGCTTTAGTTGTGGTTGTTACCAGGACAGCATCACCTTTAATGGTGGTGAGGGAGGACTGTTCATCCGTCTTATACGAGACCGGCACGCCTTCATCTGACTGACTGATCCTTTTAACTTTAGAGTTTAGGAAAATAGGGACATTCAGAACATCAAGGAAAGCTTTGGGGAGAAATTCTGTCCCATGTTTCACTTCATAGTACCTGGAATACAAAAAGAATGACGGACATTTTTAACTTATTTCTCATAGGTCATAAAATAGAATGTCTCAGAAACTCGGAAACCATATCATTTTTAAATGAAGAAAAATTTTAGGTAGTGGACATATTTACTGTTGTGGACAAGCCAATGTGTTAGCAATAAAAGCATACAACATTGTTTGATAAAATGAACAGATTCTAAAAACAATACAAAACACAGTTAAAAAACCGTGACAATCTTGTCCATTTTGCTGTAATATCATTAAAGTAGGCTGGACAGTGGTGCAGTTGGTAGCACTGTTGCCTTGCAGCAAGAATGTCTTGGTTGGATGCGTGGGTTTTCTCCGGGTACTCCGGCTTCCTCCCACAGTCCAAAAACATGACTGTTAGGTGAATTGGTTTTTCTAAATTGCCCTTAGGTATGAGTATGTGTGTGCATGGTTGTTTGTCCTGTGTGTCTCTGTGTTGCCCTGCGATGGACTGGCGACCTGTCCAGGGTGTACCCCGCCTCCATGACAGC